>BPTQ01000007.1:244724879-244750081 GCA_019973895.1 Chrysanthemum seticuspe | reverse complement strand
AGGTCATAGACAGGAGGTGAGTCTGACTCAGTGTCGTACTTAGCTTCCTGAAGATTTGCCATGAAGATGCAGTTCGCATTAATTTCCTCGAGGTCTTCCAAATCATCCATAATAGCCATAAAGTCATGTTCTTCAGCACTCAACTGAAATCCAGCGCGTTCCTTTTGTACCAACAGGACAGTTTTCTGAAGATACTCAAGATCGTTCTTGTTTGGCTTAGTAGGACAATTCCTTGCCATGTGACCCATTCCTTGACAGTTATAACACTTAATCTGATTACCCTGATTCACATTTCCATGATTCCCAACGACTGGAGCTGCAACATTCCGATTCTGATTACCCACTGCTCTATTCCCAACATTCTGTCTCATCTGATTACCCTGATTCGGAACCGCCTGATTACCCATGCGAAATCCAGTAGCATATCCCTGCTGATTCCCAATAACTCCAACCATTTGACCTTGATTACCCATATTCACACCCGGCTGTGCAATTTGCCTGTTGCGAGTGTTTGATGATATCCTTTGGTTGTTGTTAGTAGGTGTGGAATAGCGACCTTTGATTACTTGACCCAAGAGAGAAATTATTTGGGACATAGGGTCTTCTTGATCAGATTCGAGATCAGTGATTTCTTGTTCCTGGTATTGTGGATCTGGATAGAATTGTTGTTGTGGCTGCAAGTTGTTGTTGTTGGAAGATGATGAAGCTTGTTGTTGTGTATTCACTGAAGATAGAGTCTTAGCAATGAGTGCCAATGGATCATGATTCTTTGCCAATCTTTCTTTCCTGACTTCATTGACTTCAGCTTGGTTTTGTTTCAGAAAATCATTCAGTTGATCAAAGTTCACCTGATGTAAGTCTTTTGTTTGGTTGACAATAGTGACATATCGTCCCCATTCTTCTGGAAGATTGTTCAGGAACTTGATGTTTTGAACGATAGTTCTGGGTGTCAGCTTGTTTCTGATTAGCTCATTCATCAAAGTGCAAAACCTTCCATAGTAGGATTCAATGGATTCTCCTGGAGTGGAAGTAAACTTTTCCCATTCAGTTAGAAACTTGTTCTCCATGTCTTGATGACCAATTTCTGTTCCATGACAAAGTCGTCTAACACGTTCCCACATATCGAAAGCAGTTTCACAACTGTCTACCGCAGCAAAGATGTCAATTGGTAAACCCAGTTGGATAATATGAATTGCCATGTCATCTGCTTCGACTTGTTTCTGATCCTCTGCAGTGTATTCAGATTCGTATTGAAGACGAGAAGATGGTGCGGTGGGAGGTGTTGCATCAGGATTTCCAGGTTCATTAACTTGTCGAAGCTGGAAGGGTCCATCCTGAATAGATTTAATCATGAGTTTGCCATTAGGTTTGGTCTTGATGTAACGGAGCATTCGACTTGTCCATTGAAGATAACCACCTTTTGCCAACATGGGAGGTCGGTTTTCGGCACCGGCTGCATGAATATCTTGTTGAGTAGCCATTGATGAAGGTATGATCTGATAAAGTTGATGTAGGATCGATTCAACGATAAAGGAGTTGTGGTTGATGAAGATTAAGCTCAGTTGAGGTTTTTCCGAAAGTCGTACTCGTAAACTCGGTTCTTAAAAAATTTCGCCCAAAATTTGAAATTCACTATAAAAATCAATTCTAAGGTCGTATGAAAAATTTGAGTTGTGACAATTTTGACGCCAAATTTGACCCGAAAAATTTGAATTTAGGACCAAAAATTTAAATTTTTGACCAAAATTTTCACAGTTAAACCAAAATTTGAATCTCGCGTAAAAATTGAACGTTTAGTCTCCTCAAAAATTTAAATTTTACTCAACTTTTCCCGCCAAAAAGAGCTTATGCGTAGAAAGAGCTTAGGCGTAGAAACACAAGTTACGAGTAGAAACTTAGGCGTAGGATCTTATGCGTAGGATCTTAGGCGTAGGATCTTATGCGTAGGTTTAAAGTTACGAGTAGAAAAAGTTAAGCGTAAGATTTAGCTTATGCGTAAGAAAAACTTAGGCGTAAGAAAAATGCTTATGCGTAAAGTATTCTACGCGTAAGTCGAAACTTATGCGTAAGATTAGGGTTTTGCCCAAAAATCCTTTACACTATCACAGTGTAAGAGATATCCAAAAGTCGAAGTGTTCCACACACTTATCCAAGTGAGGGAAGCACTGAGTCACCGTTATAGCACGAAGATTCTTCACCAAAAAGTTACGAGTAGAAAACTATGCGTAGTTGACTTTCTTACGAGTAGAACTAGGGTTTTGACCTACTCGTAAAAAATTTCCAATGATTCAAACAATATCTCTTGCACAGAAGTCCTTAAAAACACTCGAATAACCCAAAAATGTTGACCTTTTTCACCCAAAGTGCCTAGAAAAGTTACGAGTAGAAATGACCAAAGAACCAAAAACGAGCTCAAAACTTAACCAAAACGCGTAAAGCTTCGAACTTTTTGCAAAAAACTGAAACTTTAGCACCAAATAAACCTTAAACCACAAGAATCTTGAATTTTTAAGTGCAAAAATTAAAGCTTTATGCGTGAATTTTTGAGAACGAAACTACGCGTATACTACACAAACAAAAACTTCAACCAAACACTCCTAAACCATTGTTAGGCGATTGATACCAATTGTAGGACCTTATAAATATATCAACCTTATCACTTTACCAAGCAAACCCAACACATATACAAGTATAACCACGTGAAACAAACACAAACAAAGCTTAGAAATAAGATGAGAAAGATGGTGACTTGATGTTAAATTCGTGTATGATGTGAGACAAGATAAACACAAGATGTTGTATATTCAATAAAGAAAAACACACACACACACACTTTCAAGCACACCCCTCAAATGACCATTTGAGGGGTATTTATAGTACAAGACACATGAAAACCTAAAAGGCTTTCCTATGGGCTTGGCTTGGGCTTTTCGTGGACTTGGGTTTGGACATGGGTTACACGCCATTATTCAATGCTAGCTTAACTAAACTAAAGCCCATTTAGCTTAGTCCAATCCACGAGCCCGTTGACTATTCTATCACGATATCTAACACACGATACAAAGTTCCTAATCGTGAATGACCATCACTTCTAATAAAACTATTAAGGCTAACACTCAGTAGCAAAACCTCCTAGTCCTCCAGCTGACCTTGGAAAAGGGAAGACTCCTGTACTTGTGCCTTATGAAGAAAGCTCAGATGAAGATGAAGAGCAACTGGATACTTCATACAGGAAGAAGTTTAAATTCGTTAGACACCTTCAAAAAGATGAAGAATTTGCAAAAGACCAAATGGGTGGCCCCGGAGGATCAAGTGGTGCTGCCTACTCTAAACCAACTCCTGATGCGGTTAATCAACCCGATAAGGGAGCTGGTGCCACCACTCTAGTGCAACAACAAACGCTTGTGGAGGAGTCTACTGATTATAACATTGAGGAACCAGAAAAGGATAAAACTGAGAAAGAAAAGACTGATGAAGAAGCTAAGGCTCAGACGGAAGAAAAGGATAAATCTGGACAAGATAACGAAGAGAATTATGATGATTATCTTCTCAACAGTCCAACTCGTTCCAAGGAGGATACTTCTGCACCTCCAAAGGACCCTGAGCCTCCTCATGTCTCCTCCTCATCAGATTCATCATCTCACTCTTCACCACCACCATCTAAAAGATCAACCAAATCAACATCCAAATCAGTGAAGAAGCCAACTCGATCTTGGATATCTCATGCTCATAAAAGAATTGGGAATGCTGTCAAATAAGTCAGAAAGAAAGACATGCTCTACAGGAAGATGAATTTCTACGCTGATCAGATACAGTACATTCATGATGATATCGACAAGATGCAAGATGAAAGGGAGTATGTCCAGAAGCTCATGAAAGATGATCTTCAAGGGAAAATGGACGAAATGATCAAAGGATACACTCACCAGTTCCTTATGGAGGTCGTTCCGAAACTGAAAAAAGAGATGTATAACAGAAAACTGTATCCAAATCTCTTGCATCTAGCCAAACAAGCCATGAAATCAACTCCGATGAATTTAAGCATCAATCCAGTTGAATCTACAATCTTCTCAGATGATGAATTGGTGAACCGGCTAGTAGCGCAAATGTCGAAACGCTCTGCAACGTTTGCCTCACACGAAGCTAAACTGTTTGAAGCTCTACTGGAATACCAACTCATGTCCTCATTCCGAGAAGAAGCTGTTAGTCCCAAACGTTCAAGAGATGATGAAGACAAAGATCAGGATAAGGATAAAGAGCCCAAACGCACAAAGAAGTCTGATGATTCATCCTCTATTCAGTATTCGATGCAACCTCCACCACAACGGACTCCTGCACAACAAAGGTCACCTCCTTGTTCTTCTACTGATAAACCTCAGGATTCTTCTGAATACCACTCGAGACTTAGAAAACCGGTGATCACTTTGAGTATACGGGTGGTGACGATGAGGAAGTCCGTGAGCCCCTACAACAACCCACCTCTCCCAAACAAGTTAAGAAACCAGAATCCGCATCTAGGTCAAAACAAAAGAAGAAGAAGGCGCCCATGGTTGACGTCGTATCATGGTTAGATGACGATAAAACAGAGGAATTTGAATGGTTCTCTACTCTTGTGAATTCCACTCCCTACCCAGCTGAAGGTCAAGATCTGGTAGACGGTAATACTTTGGAGCATGCTAAAATTCTGCAAGAAAAGTTCAAAGTAAAGAAGATGACGAAATCCGAGTTGAGGCGAATCAAGAATGAAGCTTTTCAACTGTGGAAAGATAACTCAGAAAGTGCCATCGAGGTCGAATATCACCTTGAAAACATTGCTCGAGCTATGTCTAATAACATGGATTGGCTCAACCCAGAATCAAACATCGACTTTACCAAGCGGGACAACCCTCCATATTACACCGGCTCGTCTAAACCACTACCAACGATCGGCCAACCAGATCAGCCTAGGATCCCATTCAGATATTTCTTCAACAAAGATTTGGAATTTCTTCTTCACGGTGGTGATGGTTCAAGGAAATACGCTACATCCTTGACACTTCCATTCCCAGCAGCCATATACTCAAACTGCATAGTCATCGAGGAAAGAGCTAATTACTTGTTCTACAACAAAGTGGAAGCATACGACCGAGATGCAATGTACGGGATTCATCATTGGCCGGAACGCCGAAGAATCTACTACAGAAGCTGCCAGGTTCAGAAGTCTCAACATGCAGTGTTCAGTACTAAGAATATCGTTGCCATCAAACACGTTGATCTTTCGACCAAATGGGACTACACTTTTCTCAAGAAGATTGTGGTCAAAAGGCAAGATGAACGGGATTATGCATTCTCTGAAGCTGACTTTGAGAATTTGTCTATCAACGACATTGAAGACATGTACCTTGCCAAAGTACAGGGTCGCATGAGGCAATTTTCAACTGAAGTACAACGTGAATTCATCAAGTCACTGCTCATCTTTATCAGACGCATAGTCATCAAAGAACGTGTAGAAGATCTCCAACTTGCAGTTGAATCATATCAGACTCGTGTTAACTTCACTCCACCTTAGCTTGATCTTCCTGACATCAACCAGCTCTCACAATATACACTCATCAGCAAACCATTCGGCGTCGTTTACCGCAGTGAACTTCAACGAAATTGCTTAATGGCGTGTAGTGATCTTCACAAGTTTTGGGATCACACTTTGAAGATGGTTAGGGACGGATTGGATATAGGTTGAAGGATATACGTCAAAAGATTGGGTCTCCTAAGCGATGGAATTCTCAGGATCGAAGGGATGTGAGGAGGATCATCAAAATGATTGATGAAAGGTTGTATAGAAGGGATCAGTTCAGAACATTGGAAAGCTTTGTTGGTGGTCGACCCAGGATTAACATCACCGGTTATCAACGCCTTGTTCGCACTCCTGGCAACATCACTGGACTTCTTGGTACCCCTTGAACTACTTCTTTCATTATAAATTTGGATGTATGATTTATATATGTGTATTGGCTTGTGCACATATAACAGTGTACAACCCGTTCTTGTCAAGAAAGGACCCTGTGGTACGCTTCAGTGCCAAAATCCTTATAAAAGGAGCGAAAGCTTCTTACTTTTGAGTAAAACCTATCAAACCTTTTTTTTTCAAGGTTTTGCTCAAAAGGACAAGTACTTCCCCATATGATTTTCAAAAACTCAACCGTTTATATCAATTGTTGAGGGGGAGTATTTGAATTAAAACTTTGTTCACAAATTGTTCATAGTGTTCATATTCCCGCAACACTCAAAATGGTCATATTTATTCTCAACTTTTCAAAAATAACATTTTATATGCCATTTTTGAGGGGGAGAAAATTATGTGATAAGAAATATGTTGTGTAAATGCAAATGAATCTTTGTGTAATAGACTTAACCAACGAATTGACGGTACTAAACTGTTAGTAACTCGAAAAGACTTGTCCGGGATGGGTAATAATTTCAAGCTAGTTCTCTAGTAATGTAAACGTGTCTCGCAAAGGACTTGTCCGAGTAGAAAGTACCATTCGAGAATCTCTTGGTAGACATGAACTCTGACGGGTATGACAACCTTTCGAGGCTTGTCTATACCTTCAAGGTAGTTATTAGAGCTAGTTGTCACCTAAAAGCTGACAATGTAACTCTTTAACTATGCAACGTAACCGTGTCTCACGGGGGAGTGTCTATCTTGAGTTGATCAATTCAAAAGTGCGCGCTCTTCCCACACAGTGCAGATTTCCGTCAAAACTCTAAAGCACATGTGGAGGGGGAGTATTTCTGCTAAAAGATAAAACTCTCACAGTGGTTCAAACATGTTTTTCATTTACAAACCCTTTGAGAGATTTTCTTGAAAATTGGTTTTATGGCAACATAGGTTAGTCATGGAGTGATAAGGTGACTAAGGTTAGGAATAACCGTCCTATGATCCGCCAGAGCCGGAAGGATCTACCCAAGGACATCACAAATAGTTAGTACTTAGAAGTCCTTAGGTACGATTATAAAAAGGAGAAAATGAGAATCGGAGAAAGAAGGAGTTGAAGAATTAAAAAGAAATGCAAAGAAAAGGGTGAAAAGAAATAGCTCTCCAAATTATTCAACTTAGGGCAGACACCGGGTTCAATTCATATGCTACTGGTTGTCACTTAGTGACGCTGGTATTGAAGATTAAAAGTCGTCATGGACCCAGTGACGCATGCACTATACCTTCTTAGCCACTCAAGTTTCTCTCAAAACAAGCTTGTTTCATTCTCACAGGGAACCCTACGTAAACTATTGGCTTTCTCTTAGAGATCGCTAGTATTGAAGAAGGAGACCATCTCCCTAGTCTCCGCTCAGGAAAACCAAAACGCACTATTGAGTCTAGAGCCACGAGATTCATCAAAAGATCTCTTAGGTACACTTGACATTTCATCACTCGATGTTCAACAATAAGAACATCAGTGGTACGTTATCGAGTCCTTCACAGATCTTAGCAATCTATCGAGAACATTTATGAGAGGTTCACAACTGTGATCCTCAGTGATTGAATGGAAACTCCTGCCAGGGTCAACATCAAACAGCCCTGACAGCAGGTCACTTCGATAACTCCTCGTGGATTACGCTTAGTGTGTCTCAAACGGTCTACAGTCGTGTGGTGATGCTTCGGTGTACCTCAGCGACTCATCTGAACTGTAGATGTACTTCGGTACATCGCGTTATCTCACTTTTGGGACTCCAGTTCAGGAACGGCCTTTGTAAGAATTAGAGTTGTGTTTTCACACTATGCTGTTAACACTCTCGAAGTTCAAACTTGTAAGTGCCAGAATTCGCTTATTACTAACCGTTTGAAATGTTTTCTTCTTATGGAAGCTCCGGAGCGGGATGATCATGCAGATTCTTCTCATGCTCACGCCAACATCATCACCAATAGAAGTTCTATCCAAAAGCAACACAACAGTCAGAATGATTCTTCATCAAATCAAAGAATCTACAAAGTTAAAGACTTAAAGAACTTCATCAGTACTGAACTCCAACGTCAAAGAGCGTGTGAGCATGTTGAAGAATGACGTGGAGACACTGTAGCGGCGAAGCAGACCTGAGGCAGACTTGATGCAGACAACAACATACTATCACTTTCATCACAAAGAACAATGATCAAAGAACAAAGTTAAAGATGACGTCAAAGCATAACTGTTCAAAGAAAACTATCTCTCTACACTGGGGAGATTGTTCGAATCAAGGAATTCCTTCTCACAAGAAAGAAGAATGTCAGAAGACGTCAAAGCTACTATTACATCAACGCCTTCACCGTTTTTTATCACCAACACTTGAGGGGGAGATTGTTGGAATCACTCCTAAACCTTAATTCAAGTGTTAGTTTCTTATATGTAATAGGTAGCTTATTATGGCCTTTATGTTTGTTTAAGGTCAAGCTTATGTAGAAGGCCCATAAGCTTAGGCCCATGTCCAATAAGGAAAAGGGAAGGAGTAGGAGTGTTGCCCTAGCTCCTTGCCTATAAATACTATGTAATAACCCTCACTTGAGGGTTGGTTGTTCAAGTTATTCCTTTCACTCATGCCCTACGCATAACTGTCTTACTATATCGTGTGTGTGTGTGTGTTTGGTTTATTGTTCAATCGCCTTTATCTCTTTCTATTAAGCTTGTGTTGTAAAACTAGTGACCTATCATATATTTTGGTTGAGTTGATGTGCTTATTAGAACTAGTTGTATTCAAACACTTATACCTACGCTATGCCATTGTCACAGAATGTGCCTTCACTAGCTTATGATGTGTCCGAGGATGTCCTTGCTGCTTCTACTTCCCCAGCATTGACTCTCATTTCTGTTGCGTAGGGTGATCCCTATGTGATCGTCCGTCACTCTAGTTCATTATAATCATCAGATCGCCCTAGCTCATCTAGGCAGCTCACATTGCATTAGGTCTTAGCACGAGCCCAGACTCCTAGACTTACTCGTAGTACTGCATGCATGTCCGTGCGACCACCATCATCACCTATTCACCTAGAAGCCCACTCTCTTCTTTCATCACCACCAGCATCACCATGTCTTAAAAGACCTAGATCCCCTACTGTATTACCTCAGGATTCACCCATACAGAGACGCCGACTCATGGACTCTCCCTCTGAAGATGAGGGCGAGGAGGAGCATGAGATCGAGGAGGAGTATGTAGATGAGGATGAGGATCCTCAGGAGGAGGATGATGAGGATATCCCAGAAGGGGGTACTCCACTATTGCAGAGTCTTGCGCATTCTACGCATTCTCCAAGACCAGGCTCTCCCTTACCTTTGCCTGAGCCTGATTCTTCTAGGCAGCCATTTGATTTTGGTTTACCTCCACATTCACCTGAGATAGGTAGCCCACTAGGTTCAGAGGTACCATCAGAGATTTCTTTAGAGCCCGAGGAGTATGGAGGTACGGGTCTGATTTAGGAGAGGATTATATCCCAGAATATTAGCCTTAGTCAGTTGTCTGATCGACTAGATGGAGTGACGTGGACTGGTGTAGAAGATCTGAGAGTGGATGTGACTAAGATGGATAAGAAGTCGATGGCCTTGAGAGAGGGCATGTAGGAACTCTATGAGCAGTTAGGGAACCGGCAAGCAGAGTGTTCGATAGCCCAGGAGGCAGACCAAGCGCTTCATCGCAAGGTCGACGAGTTAGAGGAGGAGGTTGTGAATCTTAAGAAAGATCGCGACTCTCAGCGTCTGGAGGTCCTGTCACTATGGAGAGTGATGGATGATGTTTGGAGATCATTTAGGAGTGCTTGTAGTTGTGGATAGATTGTGTTAGATTCATGGCATTGTACCATCTTGAAACTAGTAGTCTCTAGTTCGAGATGTAGATCTATCCTAGTTATCTTGTTAGTATCGTTGTTAGGATCATTTTGACTTCTCCGTCTCCTTTCATGTATTCTACTTTGGAACCTATGATTTATGGTTATTAGAATGTGCATCCTTTAGTTGTGATTTGGTCTCTAGTTGTTTCGTTATGATATAGCGTTATCCCTGTTATTCTTGATTTTGTATTCGTGCGTTATTCGGTGATCCTTGGAACCAAAACCAGTATTTAGAGCATGAATTGTGAGCTTATGAAACTGTTATTCTTACCTTCAGATCAATGGCACCAAGACGAAACCCACCTAGGAACAACCGAGCAGCCCCTGCTATTGTGGTTAACCCAAATGTGAACGACCGTGCTGAGAATGGTCCTGCTCCATAAAACCCTTAGCCTTTGAACCCAGTCCTAATCGACTAGATCGTGACCCAGCGTGTAGCTGAACTACTAGCTGAGTGTAATCACTCTAACACCTCTGGTGGAACCCTACCGCTTAATCGAGCTCGAGGTTGTACCTACAAAGAGTTCCGATTCTATGGTCCCATCGAGTTTGGAGGAACCGAGGGAGTGGTTTACCTAACAAGGTGGATGGAGAAAACTGAGTCTGTGTTTACCGTTAGTAACTGTGAAGAGGATTGTAAGGTTAAGTATGCAACGTTCACCTTGAAGGACGAAGCGTTGACCTGGTGGAACAACTATTGCAGATCCATAGGAAGTGATGTAGCTTATAGCATGACTTGGACCCAGTTTAAGGCTCTCTTGATCAAGACTTACTGTCCTAGGAATGAAGTTAAGAAGTTAGAGATTGAGTTCTGGAACCATAAGGTTAAGGGTACCGACATGACGACCTACAATCGTCGTTTCCAAGAGTTGTCGCTACTTTTCCCAGAAATGGTTCACACTGAAGCCCTTAAGATTGAGAGGTATACTGATGGATTGCCTTTAGCTACTGGGAATGATGTCATCGCTGCAAAGCCAGCTAACTTGCATGAGGCAATTACCGTGGCTCAGCGTTTGATAGATTCTTATGTGTTAGAAGGAGGAGACAAGGGTAAGAGTGATAAGAGGAAGAGGAATGAGGTTGTTAAAAGGAATGGCAACAAACGGCAA
Source organism: Chrysanthemum seticuspe (assembly GCA_019973895.1). Classification (NCBI taxonomy): domain Eukaryota; kingdom Viridiplantae; phylum Streptophyta; class Magnoliopsida; order Asterales; family Asteraceae; genus Chrysanthemum; species Chrysanthemum seticuspe. Next base: position 244,739,140 of record BPTQ01000007.1, on the reverse strand, counting down.
GAGACTGCCAGGGTGTTCGTCAATAGGAAACGGAGATAAGAAGGGTTATGAAGGTAGTAAGCCCTTGTGTGGTCGTTGCAACCGACCCACCATGGACCATGCTCAATAGTGTGTAGGAATTGCTCTAAGGTAGGATACATGGCCAAGGACTGTAGGTCCCGTCCCCTTGCTGCGGCTCAAACTGCACAAGGAGAGGACTGGAAGTCTACTGTCACCTATTTTGGATGTGGAAAGAAAGGGCACTACAAGAATGAGTACCGAGAGCCATGGATGAAGGGAAACCCCGACAATGGAGGATGATTTGTTAACCGAGGTGTAGGAAGTAATGGCCTAAACCCTGTGAAGCGAGAGGTTGTAGGGAACCAGGGAAATCAGGGTGCTAGAAATCAGCAGAGAGACATGGGAACAACGCGTGTGTATGCTATTGGAAAGGAAGCTGGTGAGGACCCTAACGTAGTTACGGGTACGTTCCTTCTCAATAATTGCTATGCTTCCATACTGTTTGATACTGATGCCGATATGAGTTTCGTATCCACCACCTTTATGCCATTACTAGGAATTTCCCCAACACCTTTAGAGTTAAGTTATGATGTGGAGTTAGCTAACGGAAATAGGAAAATGATCGACACTATAGTCCGAGGTTGTACCTTAAGTTTCCTAAACCACCCGTTTAGCATAGACCTATTTCCAGTTACCTTAGGAAGTTTTGACGTCATCATCGGAATGGATTGGTTGTCGAAGAATGGCACACATCATCTGCGATGAGAAGATAGTGCATGTACCGTGTGGCGGAAACGTTCTGAGCATACAAGGAGATCAGAGCGACTGTGGAGGTCCCTCCGGGTTGAGCATCATCTCTTGTATTAAGGCCCAGAAGTACATCGATAGAAGAGGTTGTCTTTTCTTGGCTCGAATTTCTGAAAAGAAAAGCGAGAAGAAGAGTGAAAGAAACCTTAAGGATGTACCCGTCGTTAAAGAGTTTCCGGATGTGTTCCCCGATGATCTGCCAGGGATTCCACCTGTCCGACAAGTGAAATTCCAAATAGAGTTGATACCTGGTCCTGCACCCGTAGCCCGGGCACCCTATCGACTTGCTCCAAGAGAATTGGAGGAACTGTCTAAGCAGTTGGCAGAATTGTCAGAGAAGGGATTCATTCGACCAAGTTCGTCACCGTGGGGAGCACCGGTGTTGTTTGTGAAGAAGAAGGATGGATCGTTTCGGATGTGTATTGATTATAGAGAGTTGAATAAGTTGACGGTGAATAATCGATACCCGGTACCTAGAATAGATGACCTATTTGAGCAACACCAAAGAGCTAGTATCTTTCACAAGATCGACTTATGGTCTGGTTATCACCAGCTTAGAGTTCGAGAGGAGGATATCCCTAAGACGGCGTTTAGGACTCGTTATGGACACTATGAATTCCAAGTGATGTCGTTTGGTTTGACCAACGCGCCAGCGGTTTTCATTGATCACATGAACCGAGTGTGTAAGCCATACCTGGATAATTTTGTGATAGTATTCATAGAAGACATCTTCATATACTCCAAGAATAGAGAGGAGCATGAAGAGCATTTGAGGCTCATTTTAGAGTTGTTGAGAGAAAAGAAGTTGTATGCCAAATTCTCTAAGTGTGAATTTTGGATTCCGACCGTGCAATTCTTAGGTCACGTGATAGATAGTCGAGGAGTTCATGTTGACCCAGCCAAGATTGAGGCCATTAAAGAATGGGCAGCCCCTAGGAACCCATCAGAAGTCCGCTAGTTTTTAGGTTTAGCAGGCTATTATCGGAGGTTCATTGAGAGATTCTCCAGAATAGCTAAGTTGGTGACCAAACTGACATAGAAGGACGTTAAGTATGAATGGGTAGAAAAGAAAGAAGAAGCATTCCAACTTCTGAAGGAGAAGTTGTGTAGTGCGCCCATCCTAGCTTTGCTTGAAGGAAGCGAAGATTTTGTCGTGTACTGCGATGCTTCGCATAAAGGCTTAGGTGCTGTTTTAATGCAAAGGGAGAAGGTGATAGCTTATGCCTCCTGACAGCTTAAGAAGCATGAGAAAAACTACACCACCCATGATCTGGAGTTAGGTGTTGTAGTGTTTGCCCATAAAATCTGGAGACATTATTTATATGAAACCAAGTGTGTAGTGTTTACCGACCATAAGAGCCTGAAGCATATCTTAGATCAGAAGGAGTTGAATATGAGACAACGTCGTTGGTTAGAGTTGCTCAGTGATTATGACTGTGAGATTCGTTATCATCCCGGTAAAGCCAATGTAGTGGCAGATGCCCTCAGTCGTAAGGAGAACATTCCACATTTACTCGTTCGATCCCTAGGAATAACCATTAGTTTGCCTCTACCGTCTCAAATCTTAGCCGCCCAAGTTGCGGCATTGATGGAAGAGAACCGTCCTTAAGAGAATCTACATGGAATGGTAGAAAGTGAAAACGGCTTCTTGAAGCGTTCCGACGGAACCTTATGCTTCAGAGACAGAAGCTAGATATCATTTCATGGCGGAATCCGTGAGTTGATTATGCACGAGTCGCATAAGTCAAAATACTCTATTCATCCCGGAGCCGATAAGATGTATCATGACTTGAAGAAACTCTACTGGTGGCCTAACATGAAAGCCGACATAGCTCTCTATGTCAGTAAGTGCTTGACTTGTTCTAAGGTAAAGGCCAAACACCAGAAACCCTCAGGACTCTTAGTTCAACCCGAACTCCCAGAATGGAAATGGGAGCGAATCACCATGGACTTTTTCACCAAATTACCAAGAACAGCTAGCGACAATGACGCTATCTGGGTAATTGTAGATCGTTTGACTAAGTCTGCTCACTTCTTGGCCATTAGCGAGGTCGATAGTCTCGACAAGCTCGCTCGGCTCTACATCAAGGAGATAGTATCGCGTCATGGAGTACCGGTATCTATCATTTCCGATCGAGATTGCCGTTTTACATCCTACTTTTGGAGATCCTTACAGTCAGCGTTAGGAACAAACCTGGATATGAGCACTGCTTATCATCCTCAAACCGACGGTCAGAGCGAAAGAACCATTCAGACCTTAGAGGATATGCTTAGAGCCTGTGTCATTGATTTTGGCAAAGGCTGGGAGAGATATCTCCCTTTAGCCAAATTCTCCTACAACAATAGTTATCATTCTAGCATTAAGGCCGCACCATTTGAGGCGTTGTATGGTCGAAAATGTCGTTCTCCTGTTTGTTGGGCGGAAGTTGGCGAGAGTCAGCTTACCGATCTCGAACTTGTCCTAGAAACCACTGAGAAGATAGTTCAGATACGTAATCGTTTGCAAACCGCTCGTGATAGACAAAAGAGTTATGCCGATAGGAGACGTAAACCCCTAGAGTTTCAGGTTGGAGATCGTGTTATGTTAAAGGTTTCTCCTTGGAAAGGAGTGATTCATTTCGGAAAGCGTGGAAAACTCAATCCCCGATACATTGCTCCCTTTCTAATCCTGGAAAGAATCGGACCAGTAGCTTACTGTCTCGAGCAGTCTTAGGAATTGAGCAGTGTACACAATGTCTTTCATGTTAGTAATCTTAAGAAATGTCTTTCGAAGGAAAAAATAGTTGTACCATTACTGTCTGAATCGGGAAGCTTGGTCTTCCTCCCACATAGCTTTCCAACCGTCGCATCTGATCCCGATGAATCAACCTTTCATCAATCCTAGAGATAAACCGAAGAACATCCTTGCGATCCTTTGAATTCCAACTCTCCGTCTGAATTGTACCCAACTCAATGACCTTCAATCGATAAACCAATCCATCTCGAACTATCTTTAGGGTGGCGTCATAGAACTTTTGAATTTCATCGAAAGCCATGAAGCAATTATGATGATTTTCACTTTGGTAGACAAACCCAAACTTTGGTTTATAGACGATTTTGTACTGAGGTTCTTGATTGATTCTGTTGAGATGTAGGAGTGGGGCGATGAGACTGAGTTGTTTTTGGTAAGATTCGACCCCGAGTTAGAGATCTTCAACACGCTCTTAGATTAGATGCGTATGAAAACAGGGAGTGCAGTAATGTACTTGATTTAAATTTCGGTTGAGGTTCAGGTTGGGGCTCAGGTATGTCGTAATCCTCACCACCAGTGTATGTAAAGTGATCAATGGTTTTCACCATTGGTGGTGTGGTTTCTGAAACCCTTGGTTGATCAGATGGTGGTGGCTGTGTAGCTTGTTGTGTAGTGGTGAAAACTTGCTTAACCATTTGTCAAATCATTGGATGGAGTTGCCTTCTTAACAGATTTTGTTGTTGACTTAGTTGTTTCTTTTGTTGATTGAGGTGATGATTGAGATGATGATTTGGGTTTGGTGGAAGTGTCAAAAAGTGGTTCAGAAGACTGTTGAGTATGTGTTTTGGATTTTCAACTATGTAGTTGTCTGATTCCTTCTTTAACTTTTCCTCTTCAGCTCTAGTAGCTTCTTCAGCCTCTTTTCGCATCATTTCCTCTTCAGTCACCAAATTATCATCATCAGTGACTCTTTCATCCTTATCATGATCGTAATTTCCTTCGTCATATAATTACACATCTTCACCATGCATTTCTTCTTGCGGTAGTTAGTTGTTGTTGTAGTTGCTTCATTTCAACAGTTATAGTGACAGTGACACCCTGATCCTTACTGGGTTGATTAACCGGATCGGATGGGGTAAGAGTTGTTTGCAGTGGATCTTCCATAAGTGGAGGACTACTGCTTGACCCTCCTGCCCCACTGGGTTGATTAACCGGAAAGGTTGAAGCATGGTATTCCATCCTTTTCTGCTTTAATGTCTTATGAAATTGTATTTCCTCATCCATTGAATCATACTCATCATCAGGATGACTTTGTGAGCATGAATTTGAATGGACGTTGCAGAAGGATGTCCACAACAATTCTGCAATATGATTCAGAGCATATGAAGTTGTTGAATATGACGCGGAGATTGTTCTTGCCAATTGTATGATGTATCCAGCAGGGAATGTGTTTTGCCATCGTGAGCTCAGCTGGGGCATTGATGTTTGCTTGATTTGCAGCCATTTTGTGATTTGAAAGACATTAGACAAAGAGACAGACATATGGAAACACAATGTGTTTGTTTTAGTCTGATTTATTATCTAATTCCTTGTTTGATGGTAACATGTTTATGTTAGTTACAAGTCCTAAGTCACATTTGTCCAATTGTTTGAACTAGATGTGATAAGTTACGTGAACGTGTTAATTTTGAAATTTCAAAGTCCAAATCTTCACTTAACACACAACATATTAAATTTTGTAAGCATAAGCGTAACATTAGATAATAGTGACTTATGAGTAACATTTAACAAGTAACATATGCGTAATAGGCCAAAATGTAGTGAACAGCGGCTTATGTGTCACAAGGATCCTTACGCGTAAGAAAAGAGCTTATGCGTAAGAGTAAGCTAAAGCGTAAGACCAAGCTTATGCGTAAGAGTTTCTTATGCGTAAGACAAGTTCAAAGGCTTTAGGCTTACACGTAGGAATAAGCTAGATGTCATGCTAAAAGTTTACTCATAAGAGTAAAGCTTATGCGTAACAAGCCTTGTTTACGAATATCTTTCCAAGATATGCGTAATCCACTGTAGACCTCTTATGCGTAGCGTGTTAAGCATAAACATGAAAACTTGATTACAGTTTTTTCCAAACATCTTTTAGATCACAAAGCAAACAAAAGAACATATCAGATACACACAGAAAGACTTAGGCATAAAATTACTTAAACCCTAAACCCTTAGTCTATGCGTAAGATATATAGTTACACAAATCAAACAAGAATGTTTCTGGAGTGTCCTAGATGTCATATGAGTGCAATGGAACAAGAATTAACATATTTCCAGCACAGAATCAGAAGATTCATGGGAGATGAACCCTAAACAACCTAAAACTTAAATTCTTACAGTTTGGATGTTTCTAGGCTAATTTATAGGTCCAAAACATGCATATATACTTATTCTAACACTTTCTTGACCATATAAAACATCACAGAATAGAAAAGCCCTACATGAGCGCAAGAACCCTAGAATTCAAATTAGTGAAATTGAAGATTCAGGATGGTTTTGGATGATTGAAATAAGTTTAATAGACACAAAGAAAGGTTTTAACATAACTCATTTCAATCCAAACACTTTTATGCATAAACACCCAATTCGTTTGAGTGAACAATTTTCCAAAATAAGTTTAAAGAGTTTTAACCGTTGGATTTGAAAGAATTTTGAAATCCTTGTTTAGAATCTTGATCAGAACAATTTAGAACTTACATATTATGAACAACTTGAACGGATTTTGAAGATTTGATTTGGGCCGTTTGATCTTGGTGGTTTAGGAGTAAATGGACATGAAGTGGTGCATTGAATGTGTAAAGTGAATGATTTTGTTAAAATTACTTTGCCAAGTTGACACATTCAGTCCCTCTACCTCAAAAAGGTTCCAACCAAGATCCTTTAACTTCCGTTTAGTTTAGACAAAACACTTGTATGGCAATAAACTTAACAATACTCCCCCTCGACTTTTGAAATAATGAATTTTGAAAACATTTGAATCCGGGGAGAGTATTTGACAAGAAACGTATCCACCATTTTAGAAGAAACAACATGTTATTGGAAACATGCAAGAACAAGGTTTTATGAAACCAAAAAATATTTACTTTCTCCCCCTCAACACTTGACCGAAAAAATATTGAATTTTGAAATAGTAAAGTGTTGACGGAAGATTTATACTTGCCATGTTATAAGAAATATAGATAGAGGAATATTTTTGTTGATTTTATCAGATTTTATATTTTTGTATTTTGTTTTTGAAATTTTTTTACAAAAGAGGTTTTGGTGTTTAACTGATTTTAAGAATGTTTTAAAAATTCTTCCAGATCCTTTGGAGTTAAACACCGCATACCAATCCGGTGGACCAACTCATTAAACCTAGCAGGAGCTAAGGCTTTGGTGAGGAGATCTGCCAATTGGTATTCAGTACCCACAAAGTATAATTCAACAGTACCCTTTTCCACGTGCTCCTTGATGAAATGATATCGAAGATCGATGTGCTTTGATTTTGAGTGTTGAACGGAGTTGCACGAGATCGCAATAGCACTTCGATTGTCGCAGTACATCGGGATTTTGTCAAATACGTAACCATAGTCTTTGAGTTGTGTTCTCATCCATATGACTTGAACACAACACGCCGACATGGCTACATATTCTGCTTCTGTTGAGGACAGCAACGTACAATTTTGCTTCTTCGATTGGCATGACACCAGTTTATCACCAAGAAATTGTAATGCTCCTGAAGTACTTTTCCGGGAATCTAAGCATCCTGCGTGATCAGCGTCTGAAAAGGCTATTAGTTCAAAACCAGAATCCTTTGGATACCAGATCCCCAAGTTAATGGTTCCCTTGATGTATCAGAGGATTCTTTTAGCCTCTGAGAGGTGAGTTTCAGTTGGTCTTGACTGATAACGGGAGCAAAGATATACGGCAAAAACAATATCAGGACTGCTAGCTGTTAGATACATGAGAGACCCAATGATACTTCGGTATTTGGTAGGGTCCACCAATTTCCCATGTAAATCAGCATCTAGTTTCTTGGTATGAGCCATTGGTGTGGCATAGGTGTCACAGTTTTGCATTCCAAATTTATTTAAAAGTTCAAGGGCATAATTGGACTGACTTAAGAAAATACCACGGGGTGATTGATGAACTTGCATTCCAAGAAAGAATGTGAGTTCACCCATCATTGACATTTCAAAATGTTTTGTCATTAGTTTTGCAAAAGCATTTGAGTATTTTAAATGTGTTGATCCAAAAATGATGTCATCCACATAGATTTGAATGATTAAAATGTGAGCCCCGTGATATTGTATGAAAAGTGTAGGATCGACCGAACCTTTGGTGAAATTATTGGCAAAGAGGAAGGATGATAACTTATCGTACCACGCCCGAGGAGCTTGTTTGAGTCTGTAGAGAGCTTTGTTCAGTTTGTAAACGTGGCTCGGGAACTCTGGATCAACGAATCCTTCTGGCTGGCTGACATAGACTGTTTCTTTCAGTTGACCATTCAGAAAATCCATTTTGACGTCCATCTGAAAGACCGTTATATTCATAAGGGCCGCGAACGCCAGTAATATCCGAACAACCTCAAGACGAGCAACCGGAGCGAATGATTCTTCAAAGTCAATACCCTCTTCCTGTCTATAACCCTTAGCCACCAGACGTGACTTGTTTCTGATTACGGTTGCTTCAGCATCCAATTTGTTTTTCCAAATCCATTTGAGACCAATGACGAAGACTCCTGTTGGTCTTTCAACCAATTCCCATACTTCAAGTCGTTTAAACTGATTGAGTTCTTCCTGCATGGATTCAATCCAATTGTCTTTGGACATTGCATCTTTAATGTTTTTAGGTTCAGATTGGCAGACAGTGAGTGCATAAATGCAATGTTCACCATCTGTGTAAAGACGTTGTCTCGTTAAGACTGGTTGATTCGGGTTGCCAATAATGTTCTCTAGAGGATGGTCTTTTGTCCAACGATGAGTGGAAGGTTGATGTTGATATACATTATGCAGATTGGGAGAATTCAAATGGCTTGTAGATGATTCCGCAACATCAGGTGCAGCAGTTTCATTAGCAAACGGGTTAAAGAACGCATTTGGATCAAAATCTGCAGGTGGGGGTACTTCATTGTTCAGAACATCATCAGCTGGTTCAGCGTCGTTGTAAGCAGTTTGTTCAACTGTTGTTGTAGAGTCAACTTGTGGTGCTTCTTCAACAGTAGTAGTTGTAGCAGGTGTATCAGGTATTGGAATATGATCAGGTTGAGCAGCGGAAATATTGGATACACCTGGAGCACGTTCATCAATATCATCACTAAACAGCGGAGCAAATAGCTTTTCCATTTGTTGACGAGTAAGCTGGGGGCTTGGTTCAGCTGTTGATGGGGTTTGGGGGAAGTTTAAACGGTTATGACCGGTTCCAAGCTGTTATGCTCAGAAGCTATTTCTGTAAGTTCATCGAAATTTGCATGAATCGTTTCCATAACCTGCTTTGTACGACGATTCCAGATCCGGAAACCCTTAGAATTTTCACAATATCCTATGAAGACTCCAATGTCAGCTTTGGCTTTGAGCTTACCAAAGTCATCACGATCATTATTTGGATAACAAAGGGAACCATATACGTGAAAGTGTTTGAGATTCGGTTTATGGTTGTGGATAAGCTCATAAGGTGTTTTGTTGTGGTGCTTGGTAATCATTGAGCGATTCTGAGTGTAGCATGCAGTTGACACGGCTTCAGCCCATAAGTAATCTGGAAGTTTAGCACTAATTAACATCGTTCTTGCAGCTTCCACTAACGTGCGGTTTCGTCTTTCAACAACTCCGTTTTGTTCTGGTGTACGTGCAATAGATGTTTGATGCTCAATTCCCACTTTATCATAAAATGCACGAAGAGTTTGATTCACAAATTCAGTTCCTTTGTCTGTTTGAATTTGTCTGACGGTGTTCCGGAGCTGAACTTGAATTTTCGTGAGAAAGGTGATGATCATCTGTGGAGCTTGATCTTTACTTCATATAAAATAAACCCAAGTACATCTTGAGTAGTCATCTACAATTACCAAGATGTAGCGTTTGCCATTAATCGTCTGCACGCGCATCGGGCCACACAAATCCATGTGAAGAAGATGAAGCACATGTTGTGAGCTGTGTTCCACCTTTGAAGGAAAATGAGCACGAGTTCTTTTCCCTTGTTCACAGGCTGAGCATAGGTGATCTTTAGAATACCGAAATCTTGGGAGACCTTCAACTAGTTTGTATCGAGCAAGGTTGGTTATGGTTTGAAAGTTTAGATGTGAGAGACGACAGTGCCATAGCCAGGATTTTGTAGATGTTGCCTTAGAGAGTAGACATATGGGAGATGAAGCAATCATGTCTTGCATTGAGATTGTGTAAAGACTTGATGTGCGTTGACCAGACATAAGATCGTTTCCTTGTAGATCACGAATGAAACAAGTTTTCTCCCTAAAAGCAACTTCCAAATCTCCATCACAAAATTGACCGACTGATAAGAGATTGTGACCGAGACCTTCCACATAATAAACTCTGCTAATTTCGATGTTGCCATTGATGTAATCTCTGTAGCCCATGATAGCTGCGAAGTGATCATTCCCGAATCTGACAGTGCCAATGAACTTTGCAATAAAGTTTGATAACAGTTTGAGATTTCCTGTCATGTGTCGGGAACATCCGCTATCAACAACCCAGAGGATGATCTGTATCACCTGCATTACACATAGACGACACAGATGGAATAGAAGTAGATGTGGAACCTGAAGAGTTAGAGGGTTCTGAAGCAGTTATAGGAGAAATACACACATCAATGATTTTAGGTATCCATTTAAATCCTAGTGTATTATGTATCCGTTTCTGCCATCTCCAACTAGTCTTTGCTTTAGTCTTAGTGAATGTACTAGGTGGTACTACGTTCCTTGGAGGTGATAATGGAGCTACAGGGACATCAATGTATTTCTTAGAATCTAAAGAGGGTGGTTTACCATGCACAGACTTAGAAGCTTTAGTGGGCCTAGAGGTATTCCGTTTCTTAGGATTCTGTAAACGAGACAAGATAGTTTTAGCAACACATTTGTCATGACAATCAGAAAGCATACTTTGATGACATATAACACAAGAAGCTTCAAACTTAACATCAAAAATACTTAAAGGTTCAGCATTCGTTACAACACTTTTTCCATTACATTTGTCAAACGCAATATCTAAAGTGGGTGTAACTTGAATCTTATTCAAAGTCCTAGGGTGTTCTTCTACTTCAGCATTCTTTATTGTTCTTTTCTTAGGTCGCAACTTCCTATTCTTCCTTGTATTGCTCCTAGGCTGTGAAGTGCGGACGTTGGGAAAAGAGGCAACTATTCTTGTTTCAGTAGAGGGAAGTACATTAGTATCTTGTGATTTGTCAGTAGGCATTCTAGTGTCACTTTTTCTAAGTGTTACAGGTGCAAGTTTCTTAATGTTGCTAAACTGAACTTGTTCATACTTTCCTAACTTTTCTTTAAATTCAATGACAGTGTGCAATAAATCTTGATTTTCAGAACGAAGATTTCCAGAAAAATTCATGACTTCTTTAGTGTGTGCAAGATAATGATCAAGTTCGTTTGATGCTTCATTACGAGTCTGTTTTAGTAAATCAAATATGACACCATATTCCTTTTAAACTTTTGCAAGTTCTTATTCATATTTTGAGATTTGACATTTCAAAGACGCGTTTTGATCATCCAGTTGCTCAATTTTAGGATCAAAAGATTTTGAACGCAACTGGGTGATTTTGTTTTGCAGAGCAAGTTCACGATTTTGAAAATCTTTTTGACACCACTGAAGACGACGTTTTGCATTTGAAAGTTCGTTTAACAATCGTTCATTTTCAACTTTTAAAGACTCGATCTGAAGCACAGTATCAGTATTCTCAATAATTGCAACAGAATCAACAGAATCAGAAGAGATATAATCAAATGCATATGAGATAGAATGCAATAACACAACATTATGGATATCAGTACAGATAACATCTTCCAAGAGTCGATCAACATCTTTTCGTAACATTTTCTTTTTACATTTTGTATTTGAAATTGATGTTTCTGTTTGTTTGAAAACTCTTTTCATAAGTCCAAGCTCCTTGTGAAAATCCCTTTTCTGAAGAATATCTCTTTGTGCACGCACAAGAGGCGATTGAAAATGTTCAACTTTTATTTCAGAATGAAATTCAATTTCACGTTCCAAAATTTTGATGTCCGAAATGAATGTTTCAAAATATTTTATAACTTTACATTTTTCGGCTAATGGTTTTATTTCACTGAGTGAAGGTAAAGGACCATTAATTTGTGCAGTATTGGAAAGGGGACCCTCAGAAGTAGGTGTGATAACCCAAGGTGTGTTAGAAAAATCCTTTTGTGCAACGAAAGTGACGGCTCTTGAATAGTTAAATGGCTTGTTATAAACAACATTTTCTAATTTTGATAGACTCTCGTCTTGTGCATCTAATTCCTCTTGACGATTATATTCAACAATACTCATAATGGAATCATCAACTTTATGTTCTGCACTGTAAACTTCAGGATTTGGTTTGAATGCTCTGTTCGAAAACTTAGGTTAGTAATCAGCAAGATTCGGTCCATATCCATTTGGATTTGGTTTAAAAGTAAACTTTTGAATCGTTGTGATTGATTCACCATGTTTATAAACAACAGTTCGAAACTCTTTGATTTTGTTTTGTAAGTCGATAATTTCCTCAAGATAGTCATCTATTCGTTTCGTGGAATGCTTTTTGTACTCAGAGAACTGTTTTTGACAAGTTAACAACTCAAACTTTGCTTTTTGAGTTTCCAAGGTAAGAGCGTTAACTTGTTGTTTATGATCATGTTTCATTTGTTCTATTTGAGACAACAAAGCATTCTTGGATGCGACTAGATCACGTATCTGTCGTTCTAACGATTTTTCGTTTTGATGAGATTTAGCAAAAGCGACTTTGAAACCTTGTTCACGTTTTTCTTGAGTTTTGAAAACGTTGAGTTGCCTTATTAAGCATTCATTATCCCTAGTTAACAGTGCATTTTTTTTCTTTTAATTGCTTGCAAATTACCAATCGTGATTCTTGGTCTTTAATTAAGGTCATGAGCTCAACTTCTAGATGAGACGAAGGTTCATCTTGTTCAATGTGAGTCTCAACATGATCATTAGTCAGATCCTCAAGTATAACCACGGAGTCAACTTGATTATCAATGGTAACCATAAGGTCATTTTGATCGTCAAATATAACTACGGGGTCTATTTGATTTTCTTCGGAATAAGATGTAGACGGCGCATGTTGAACACGCTGATCCTTGTCCGATGTAGATGTTGGCTGAGATATCAGATCATTAATGAGTAAAGTTTGATCCGGTACCTGAGACAAGCCTTCAGTGTCATACACTGGGCCTGTGTCACTCATGTGGAGAGCTTGCATGTGTGCCATCAACATCACTGCTGCATTAGCCTGCAAGTCCTCCATGTCATCATCAGAATCTGCATCTGCCATGAAGCTATGTTCCTTGTTGGTAAGAGTTCCACCAGCTTCATCCTTGAGAGCCAAGAGTAAAGCCTCTTTGTGATAAGTGCAGCCTCTTGTCCTCGTCTTGGGGCATGCATTAGCCAGATGACCCTTCTCATTACAGTTATAACAACGAAGACCATTAACCCCATTTTGAGCATTACCCTGTTCAACCACTTGCGCCCTTTGTTGTTGTGGAGCACCCATGTTATTCCTTCCCATTGTATTAAACCCTTGACCACCGCCCATCTGACGAACATTACCACGATTCTGAACTTCAACACGTCCATTGTTATCAACGGCCTGATTCCGTGTGTTAGATGAGGTACGAATGCGATTGTTGGATTTGTTAGAGTATCGGCCGAAGGCTCTAGCAATCATGACAAACCCTTGTTCCAATGCATCGAAAGCTTCTGCATCTTCATTGGATTTACTGTAAAGTGCTTGATCATTGTTGTTGTTGTATGGAACCTGTTAGGAATTAGAAAATTCCAGTATTGAAGAGTCGGTCACCCCAACTATTATCTAGCATAAGTTAGCTCGTAGACTTATCGATAGTTACTTATTTTATGTAGTTATTTAGTTAGTCAGTAGCATAAAATAGTTTAGTGCAACACCGTGGAGGAAGGACGGGTCCTTACCCACTGTATCCCTGATCCACAGGCCGTCAGGAGGTCGTTTAGTTTGTAACCTATAAATACCCTCTACCTTGCAAGGTAGAGGGTTGGATGTTCTTTGGTAATCTAATATTCTACAAGTTTCTCTTACTAGAATATCCCACTCTTTCTCTCTCTAAAACCATCTATGTGCTCATTGTGTTAATGTTGTGATGTGTATGTAAAATCCAATATCCTACAATTGGTATCAAGAGCCATGGTTAGATCATATCTTGCACATCTTTGGATTTCTAGTGGTTTTTAGGTGGTTTTTGAGTTTGAAAAAGTTTAGTGGTTTGTGCATCATTTGGTTGATTTCTTGTGTTAAAGTTTGATTTTTGTTAGTACTTTTATGTTTAGAATCATCACAAGTGTTTAGGTTTTCATTTGGTAAGCTTGAATCATCTTGGTTGGGTTGTTTTTGGATTGAAAAGTGATGTTTATATGGTTTTTTCTTGCTAGCGACTTAGCTCACGGATTACTTTCTTCGTAGCGACTTGCTT
>BPTQ01000007.1:244588130-244724779 GCA_019973895.1 Chrysanthemum seticuspe | reverse complement strand
AGATTTTTGATCGGGGGAGAAAATGTGATATAAATATGAAAGATGTTAAAAGATAAGATGACCAATTTGTGTGCAAACTTCTCTCTTATATGTGCTAAACAATTTTCGAATCTCGAAGCATATATTAAGGGGGAGAACTCTCTTTGCAAATTCAAGTCATCAGGGTACACAACACTTAAATCTTTGCAAATTCAACTTTAAATGTTTTTAAGGTACCTTGATCATATGGCTTCTAATCCTTTGATGATAAAGGGTTCCCTCTAGTATGTGCAAAACTCTTTTCAAACCTCGAGGCACATATTGAGGGGGAGCGAATTTATGGAAACCTCATCCTTCCCAGAAATGCTATATCTACTTGATTAGATGTGGGAAGTGATGTTGATATCTTTTAGAAAATGGTAATCAAAGAAGTGAATTATTTCTCTTGCCTCCGTGTGCAAAACATTTTCAAATACTTGATGCACATGTTGAGGGGGAGTTCTCGTTCTAGAAATATCAAAAACAATTCAGGTACAAAATGCTTTGATAATATATCACAAGTATCTGAATTGATTTTCAAATGGTTTTCTATTGGATCCAATGGCAGATGAACAATACCAAATTGACCGACCAACTTTACTTTATGTACGGTGATATAAGGATGATAAGGTTAGGTATTTGTTCCCATGATCCGCCAGAACCGGAGGGATCTACCCAGGGACAATCAACTAGTTATTGTAGAAGTCCTTAGGAATGATGATAAAAGGAGAAAATTGAGATATGGGAAGAGTGCGGACTAAGACTGAGCTAGTACTGGAATAAACCCAACAAGGTTCTAGCTATGAAGTCTCGGTAAGCACTGAAGGGGTTGAAGAATTAAAAAGAATTGAATGAGGAAAGGGTGAAAACAAATAGCCCTCCATTTATTCAACCTTAGGGCATAAACCGGGTTCAATTCATATGCTACTGATGGTAACATCGGTATTGAAGACAAGACGTCATGGACCCAGTGACGCACTGCACTTCAACTTTCCAAACCACTCAAGTTCCTCTTAAAAGGACTTGTTTCATTCTCACGGGGAACCGACATTATCTATCGACTTTCTCTTATAGATTGTTGATATTGAAAAAGGAGACCCTCTCCCTAGTCTCCGGCACAGGATCCAAATATGCACAAATTGAGTCTAGAGCCTCGAGATCATCAATAAATCTCATTAGGACACCTTCAATGAAGACTCTCTGTTTCACTCAATGTGGAAAGAGAGATTATATCTTGAGTCCTACGCATTATCCTTGTGGTATTGCCAGAACATCTGAGTGATGTGTATACATATTCACTATGAAGATGGAAAGCCTTCTGGAGCCAACATCAAACAAGCTCCTGGTAGGTGGCATGTGAGATCTATTATATAGATCAACCATGTGACAACTGAACAGAAACAATGGGGCGATTCAATCACTTGAATCAATCCTGGTTCAGGTTATGGATTGACGGATACCTTTGAAAAACCGGTCTTTGTGCATAAAAACTCTTTTATTCAGTACATCGACCGTGTACTCATTTTTCAAACCAAAAGGTGTTTTTATGATTGATAATTGATTTTCAATAAAACCTTCGTTGTATTGCAAAAAAACAATTTTATATTGAGCAATACACGATTGTTTTTCTAATCTCTTTTCATCAATCAGTGGACTTAAAATTCGCTGGTTCACTCACTCCGTGTTGTCTTCTTTGAAATGTTCCGGTTTGAGAACAGCTAGAGCTGCTGCGAAACCCTGTCAAGGAAATTCTTCAGAATTATACCTGATCACAGGCAGTACATGTACTGATCAACGGGGAACCGTGGGCCGTGTACCTCAATTCAACGAAAGTGATCAAAGACACTTTCGTGCGATTTTTTGCTAACTGTTGTATGCAGGTACGCCCGACGTTTGCAGCTGATCAGAATGAAGCGGTCAATCCATAGCCGCATGCTCACTCATCACATTCATCTCAAAAGAAATCATGATTAGTGCGTCATTGTCTCTGATATTTTCACTCCATGCTTCGGCTACGCTGCTGCCAATATCATGATTCAACAAATACTTCCGCTACTCTGATGAGAAGATATCATGATCCAAAATGTGAGCATGTCGGTCCTAAAGTCACAACATCACATAATACCAACACCACAAAGG
This sequence comes from Chrysanthemum seticuspe, assembly GCA_019973895.1. Classification (NCBI taxonomy): domain Eukaryota; kingdom Viridiplantae; phylum Streptophyta; class Magnoliopsida; order Asterales; family Asteraceae; genus Chrysanthemum; species Chrysanthemum seticuspe. The sequence continues at coordinate 244,722,622 of BPTQ01000007.1, read as the reverse complement.
ATGTCTCAGAGATTGATGATAGATGATGATCTCAAAAGATGGCTCCTAATTATTATCTCATGGATCATTAATGACCTCCACTTAAAGTACAAATCTGTGCAGACTTTGAAGCTGCACTACTTATGCACAAAGATTGCGATGTTGAAGTTGTTTTGTCTACGAGCTCAAGAACAAAGTCAAGTATAGAATGCTAGGATTTGAAATGTAAAACATGGGGTCACCCCAACTATTATCTAGCATAAGTTAGCTCGTAGACTTATCGTTAGTTACTTATTTTATGTAGTTATTTAGTTAGTCAGTAGCATAAAATAGTTTAGTGCAACACCGTGGAGGAAGGACGGGTCTTTACCCACTGTATCCCTGATCCACAGGCCGTCAGGAGGTCGTTTAGTTTGTAACCTATAAATACCCTCTACCTTGCAAGGTAGAGGGTTGGATGTTCTTTGGTAATCTAATATTCTACAAGTTTCTCTTACTAGAATATCCCACTCTTTCTCTCTCTAAAACCATCTATGTGCTCATTGTGTTAATGTTGTGATGTGTATGTGAAATCCAATATCCTACAGAACCAATTGATTTTCATGAGGTTTTTGCTTTGATTGATCATATGGTGTGATTGTTGCAGTTGGTTGATCAGTGGGTTGTGGGGGATTCGTGAGTACATTTTGTGAGGTCGGGAATTGAGGATAACCAGCTTGAGCCCACAATGCTAATTGTTTATTGTATGGAAGTAAAGGTGAAGCAGGTTGTCCACGGATAGCTCTTTCTCTGTCAACTTCTTTTTTATGGGGCTTCAAATAGTCGTACAACAATCCGTATGAAGCATGATGAAGATTCTTAGCTTGCCGGATGAAAATGACATACTTTTCCCAATCAGGACCAAGACTACTCAGAAACTTTGTGTTGACTGCAATTCTTGGCATGATGATGTTGTGTTTATCCAAATCATTGATGATGTCTGAGAAGCGATGATGATATGACTCTAATGCCTCTCCGAGTTCAATCATGAAGTGTTCATAAGCCAAGTAGATTTTGGATTCCATGTCTTCTTGATTGAGTATTGTGCCTTCCATGAGAAGATGAATATGTTCCCACATTGCTTTAGCAGTCTTTTGAGCATCAACACTTCGAAGGATTGGATTGGGTAATCCCAAAAGGATGTATTGCATTGCTAGCTCATCAGCTTCAAAATGTAGAAGTTCATCAGCAGTGAGGTCAGAAAGAGTTGCAATGTTGGTGACATCATCTCTTGGTGGAGTAGCATTTGGATCTCCGGGTGTAATGACAGTAGGCATCTGAAATGGACCTTCCATGATTACCTTCTTTAAAAACTTTCCATGTGGCTTCTTTAGATCACAGAACCTAAAGAACCTTATCACACATTGAGCATAGTTTCCGGGAGTGAGCATTGGAGGTCTATCAAGTGATCTTGCCTAATGAATGGATTGTTGGCTACTTAAAGCTTCACACATCTTTGCAAACCAAGACGGTTCCTTCATAGTATTCCTTGATGGATGTTGATTGTAAAATTTTGTGTAAGATTGTACTTGAAGACTAGGGGGTGGTTTAACCATTTGAGGTGGAATTGCTCCTTGTTGTGGATAATGTTGTTGGTTAAATTGTTGTTGATAAATTTGTTGTTGTTGATTGAATTGTTGATGTTGTGGATTGAGTTGTTGTTGTTGTTGATTATACGTGTAAGGAAAGTAGTTAGAGTATGGTGGTTGAGACATGTTGAAAACTTGTGTTGTAAAATGGATCTTTGTAGTCGAATGAAACGTTGTTGATGAAGTGTCCTTAGGCGTAGAAACCAAGTTTAGGCAAAGTAATGCTTAGACGTAAAAACACCAAACTTACGCGCAAAAGTATAGTTACGCGTAGGATTAGCTTACGCGTAAGAATTGAGAAACACTAAGATTAGGCGTAAACTGAAAGTTAGACGTAGAAAACTTATGCGTATGATTAGCTTATGCGTAAGACAAGGCTTAGGCGTAAGAAAAATCTTATGCGTAAAGAGTTCTACGCATAAGTTTGAGCTTATGCGTATAATTAGGGTTTTTCCCAAAAAATCCTTTACACTAATCTCAGTGTAAAAGATATCCAAAGTCGAAGTGTTTTCAGGCTTATCCAAGCAAGAAAACACTGAGTAAACCAAGAAAACTGAAGATCAAGCCACGGATTTCTTACGCGTAACTCTAGGGTTTTGTTACGCGTAAAACTTAACCAAAACGGATTTTTTGCCCAAAGTGATTCTAAACCAGATTTTTGTGATGAAATAGCTTCAATATCACCAAAAGAACACAAAAGTGTGAAACGTGATGATTCAAAGCTTATAAACACCTTACGCGTAGAAATGAACACACGTATAATACCAAGCTTAAAAACAATAAATTACACGTAAAGGTTGAAACTTTTTGCCAAAAACTGAAATTTTAACACCTAAAAACTTTGAAAGTACAAGAATCTTGGATTGTAAAGTGTAAAAAATGAGTTTTTAAGCGTGTAAAAGTTTGTAGACCGAGACTTACGCGTAAAAACAAAAAACTTCAAAAACAAAAAAAAAAATCACCCAACTATTTGGCGATTGATACCACTGTTAGGTTCCCATATTGTAACACAAACCTCAATATGAAGAAATAGAAAAGAAGAGATCGGTTGAACAAATAACCAAACATACGTATGAATATTAGAAGAGTTTATGCGTAGAGTGAATGAGATAAATGAACAACCAACCCTCAAGTGAGGGTTTACAAGGATTATTTATAGGGCAAGGAGCTAGGGCAACACTACTAGCATCCTTCCTTTCTTATGGACTTGGGCCAAGACTTATGGGCCTTCTACATAAGCCTTAGCATAATAACTAACATAAAGGCCATAATTAAGCTAACTATTACATATTAATTACTAACACTTGAATTCTAGTTTAGGAGTGATTCTAACAATAGCGTCGATCCACGTGGATTGCGTACTTATTAGGTTGACGAATCTAATAAGAGCCCGCTAGGTACGTTGGATAACGTTATTAATAGGTGAATTATCCTTATGACTCGATAGGATGCGACCGGTTTATGGGATAATAAGCGTCACGAATAAATTATTGAGTTTATCGAGTTGACTAATTCGATAAGGTCTACTATTTATTCCGAAACTTATTGGACTATAGAGCTTATCGCTTAGATGTATCATTGTGTTGCATTGAGTCACATTGTGTTTGTTTGAGTGCATTCATGATATCATGTTGAGTCGATACACACACACGACGCTACCAAACGCTAGGACTAAACGGCGAAACAAGATATTTTTGGAGATAAAGAAAAAGGAATACATTGGGGTAGATAACGTTGACTTTGGGAAATATATATTAAAATTGGTTTATATTAATAGGTTGTGCCGAGTTGGTAGTTGCTAAGCCGTGTTAGCTGTTTTCTTCTTGCTAGTGTTTGTTTGTGTGTTGCTTGCTTGAGGTGAGTTTCATAGCCCCACTTTTTTCTATGTTTTTAACTAATTTGGGGTGAGAATCATGCTACTCTTTGTTAGGATTTAGAAAATCCATTGTTTAAAGTGTCGGTCACCTCAAGTATATGTATTCGTTAGAAAGCTCGTAGTCGTAGTCATGTTATGTTAATAAGTAGTTTGATAAGTAACACCGTGGAGGACGGACGGGTCTTTACCCACTGTATGCCTGATCCACAGCCCGTAGGAGGCGTGTCTTGTAAGAAACTATAAATACCCTCTACCTCCCAAGATAGAGGGTTAGAGCTTCAATACCATTTTTCTTTGTTTCATCAAGTTCCCACTTCTCTCTCTACTTTCTCTCTCTAAACCTTCAAACCATATGCCCCTCTTTTGTTATGATATGATGTGTTTGTGAAATCCAATATAATACAATTGGTATCAAAAGCCATGGTTTGATCACTCATCTTTCATGTTCTTGGATTTCTAGTGATTTTCATAAGGTTTTTGGGTTTGAATGAGTTTAGAGTGGTTAGAATCATTTGGATCATTTCTAGTGTTTAAGTTTGGATTTTGATTGTACTTTTGTGTTTATAATCATTATAAGTGCCTAGGTTTTGATTTGGAAGGCTTGAATCAGCGTGGTTGAGTTGTTTTTGGATTGAAAAGTGGTGTTTTTGAAGGTTTCATGGAAGCGATTTGAGTCTCGGTGCATATTTCTTCATAGCGATTTGTCCCTACGTTTAAGCGACTTGTCTTTGTTCTGTGAGGCGATTTGTGCACTAAGCGATTTGTCTATTGAGACAAAACGACAAAAAGGACAAGGTAGTGGACGTACTGTTTTGTCTAGCGATTTGTCTAACTAGCGATTTGTATCTCTAGCGATTTGTCACTAGCGACTTGTCTTTCTAGAGATTTGTCACTCTAGCGACTTGTCCTTCTAGCGATTTGTCCCTCTAGCGATTTCTCCTTCTAGCAACTTGTCACTCTAGCGACTTGTAACTCTAGCGATTTGTCAATTTAGCAACGTGTCTTTCTAGCGACTTGTCACTCTAGCGACTTGTCACTCTAGCGATTTGTCAATCTAGCAACTTGTCTTTCCCGTGACTTGTCACTCTAGCGACTTGTCTTACTAGCGACTTGTCTTTTGAGACTCATTGTTTCTTATTGTTACGTTTTATGGTTTTCTCTTGATTTAATAAAATCCCGTGAAAGAATCTATTTTTTGGTTTAATCATAAAGTTCTAAAATCCTGTAGAATCTGTAATCATGTCTACCAACGTGCCTACAATCATCTCTTCTGTAGCTGAGGACGTTCAAGCTGCAGGATCAGATACTCGTCCACCCATGTTAGATAGAACTGATTATGACTCATGGGCTCAACGAATCAGATTGTACTGCTTGGGTAAGGAAAATGGGGTTAACATTCTCAAATCAATTGATGAAGGACCATACCAAGTAGAGACTACCAGAGACATACTTGAAATGGCTACTGATGGCTCAGTGACATTAGGATTGGATAGACCAAAGACATATGATGAACTTACTGATAAGGAGAAAAAGAGATACGATTATGATATTAGGGCCTCAAACATTGTACTTCAGGGTCTACCAAAGGACATCTACAAGTTAATCAATCACAACACTGAAGCCAAAGCAGTTTGGGACAATGTCAAGATGCTTCTCTCTGGTTCAGAATTGACTAAAGAAGACAGAGAGTCCCAACTGTATGATGATTTTGAGAACTTTAAGATGAACCCAGGGGAAAATGTCACTGAATATTACGTGAGGTTCCACAAGCTCGTGAATGACATGAGGAATATCAAAATGACTATGCCAAATATTCAGCTCAATTCAAAGTTTGTGAACAACATGAATCCTGAATGGCACAAATTTGTCACTTCAGTCAAGCTAACCAAAGGTTTGAGGCACACTAACTATGAGCAATTGTATGCATACTTGCTTCAGAATGAGAAACATGCTATGTTTGAACGAATGATCCTGGAAAAGTTCAAAACCAATTATGGTGATGCAAGCTCGTCGAATGATTCAACTGCATTCTACAAAAATTTAGGAATAACCACCAAAGCATCTCAAGTGATACCAACTGGTAATTGTAATCAGAAACTCATTCCAGATCCAGGGTATAAGCCTCTAGATTCAGACACATTCATGGAAAATCTCGTTAATCAACTGTCTCTTATGGTTAGGCAAAATCTGAATCTCACTCCACACACCAACAATAACCTCAAGACAGCTTCCAATCCCTACAATCAAGCTAATGTTAGAGATGGAAAGGTAGTGGTGCAGAGTGTGCAAGGAAGATAGAATGCATACCTTCCACATAAGGAGCAAGGGAATGTTGGAGCTGGATATGGGAATGTTGGAGCTGGATATGGGAATGCTGGAGCTGGATATGGGAATGCTGGTTCTGGATATGGGAATGCTAGCTCTGGTGGTGGATATATGGGTAATCAGAATCGTGGATGGATCATGGCTCAGGGTCAAGCAAAGCCTATCAAGTGTTACACCTGTGGTGGAGAAGGTCGCATCGCAAGGAATTGCACTCTTCCAAAACGTCCACAAAATACAGAGTACTTCAGGGACAAGATGTTGCTGGTGCAAGCTCAAGACAGTGGAGCTGTGTTGAATGAGGAAGAATTGCTCTTCCTTGCTGAGGGAAACGCCAGAACTTATGATGCTGATGTGGATGACTAGCCAGTGCAGGGTATGGGTCAGAACAATCCCAACGCATTTCAAGTTGCAAACTGTAATGCACTTGATTCAGATGTTGATGATGAACCAACTGCCCAGACCATCTTCATGGCTAGTATCTCACCAATGGTCACTGTAAGATATTGGATTTCACATACACATCAAACCATAACACAAAGTAGGCGTACAAGAGTTTTTAGAGAGAGAAAGTTAGAGGTTTAGGGAACTTTAGTGAGAGAAAGAAAAATCTTATTATGAGCTCCAACTCTCTACCTTGGAAGGTAGAGAGTATATATAGTCTTACAATAAAACGCCACACAACGGGCTGTGGATCAGGCATACAGTGGGTAAAGACCCGTCCGTCCTCCACGGTGTTACTTAACTAAATACTACTTAGCTTAAAAGAACTATGACTACGAGCTTTCTAACGATTACATATACTTGAGGTGACCGACTCTTTAATTCCTGGAATTTCTAATTCCTAACAATCTCCCCCTAAGGGAGGTCACCTCAAACATATACTAAAATTACATTGAATACAAACATATATTACATTAACAATTTTCTTGCATTCTTGATGTAGCACTTTGCTCCGAAGCTCGTAGTCATTGATTCTTCTCATTGCATGTTTGGTTAATCCAAGTGGAGGACTTTTACAGATCCACGTGATAATAATTTTGAGCCAGCTTTTGAGATCATCAACTAACAAAAATCTTTGAGACATCCATTGTGATGTTGGTATTATGTGATGTTGTGACTTTCGGACCGACATGCTCACATTCTGGATCATGATATCTTCTCATCAGAGTAGCGAAAGCTTTTGTTGATTCATGATATTGGCAGCAGCGTAGCAGAAGCATGGGGTGAAAATATCAGAGTCATTGATGAACTTATCATGATTTCTTGAGAAATGAATGTATTGTGTGAGCATGCGGCTATGGATTGACCGCATCATTCTGATCAGCTGCAAATGTCGGGTGTACCTGCATAAAACAGTTAGCAATAAAGCGCACGAAGGTGTCTTTGATCACTTTCGTTGAATTGAGGTCCACAGCCCACGGTTCCCCGTTGATCAGTACAAGTACTGCCTGTGATCAGGTATAATTTTGAAGCATTTCCTTGACAGGGTTTCGCAGCTGCTCTAGCTGTTCTCAAACCGGAACGTCTCAAAGAAGACAACACGGAGTGAGGGAACCAGCGAATAGAAATTCACTGATTGATGAAAAGATATTTGAAAAACAATCGTGTATTGCTCAATAGAAATTGTTTTTGCAATACAACGAAGGTTTTAATGAACATCAATTATCAATCATAAAACACCTTTTGATTTGAAATATTCGTACACGGTCGATGTGCTAAAGAAAAGAGTTTTTAAGCACAATGACCGGTTTTTCAAAGGTATCCGTCAATCCATAACCTGAACCAGGATTGATTCAAAAGATTGAATCTCCCCATTGTTTCTGTTCAGTTGTCACATGGTTGATCTATTGGTTAGATCTCACATCCCACCCACCAGGAGCTTGTTTGATGTTGATTCCAGAAGGCTTTCCATCTTCATTGTGAATATGTTTGCATATCACTCAGATGTTCTGGCAATACCACAAGGATAATGCGTAGGACTCAAGATATAATCACTCTTTCCACATTGTGTGAAACAAAGAGTCTTCATTGAAAGTGTCCTAATGAGATTTATTGATGATCTCGTGGCTCTAGACTCAATTTGTGCATATTTAGATCCTGTGCCGGAGACTAGGGAGAGGGTCTCCTTCTTCAATATCAACAATCTCTAAGAGAAAGTCGATAGGTTATGTAGGTTCCCCGTGAGAATGAAACAAGCCCTTTTAAGAGGAACTTGAGTGGTTTGGTAAGTTGTAGTGCAGAGCGTCACTGGGTCCATGACGTCTTGTCTTCAATACCGATGTTACCATCAGTAGCATATGAATTGTACCCGGTTTCTGCCCTATGGTTGAATAAATGGAGGGCTATTTCTTTTCACCCTTTTCTCATTCAATTCCTTTTCATTCTTCAACCCCTTCAGTGCTTACCGAGACTTCATAGCTAGAACCTTGTTGGGTTTATTCCAGTACTAGCTCTGTCTCAGTCCGCACTCTTCCCATATCTCATTTTTCTCCTTTTCTCATCATACCTAAGGACTTCTACACTAACTAGTGGATTGTCCCTGGGTAGATCCCTCCGGTTCTAGCGGATCATGGGAACAAATATCTAACCTTATCATCCTTATATCACCGTACTTAAAGTAAATTTGGTCGGTCTATTTGGTATTGTTCATCTGCCTTTTGAACCAATTGAAAACCATTTGAAAATCAATCCAGATACTTGTGATATTATCAAAGCATTTTGTACCTGAATTATTTTTGATATTTTTTGAACAAGTGCTCCCCCTCAACATGTGAATCAAATGTTTGAAATCGTTTTGATCAAATCAAGTAGATAAAGCATTTTGGGGAAGGATGAGGTTTTCATAATTTTGCTCCCCCTCAATATGTGCCTCGAAGTTTGAAAAGAGTTTTGCACATTCTAGAGGGAACCTGCACATTGAGATAAATGATCACGTTTCAAATCATTGTGGTTTAAGATAGATGCTCCCCCTCAACATGTGCATGGAAAATTTGAAATCGTTTGGCACATGTGGGAAGGAGAGCTCGTACAACCTTATAACACCATTTACCGAATTATCAGTTTAAATCCAATTTAAATAACAAATTCTCCCCCGATCACAATTATCAAATCCTTTGAGATTTGTGATCTCTTGTAGATTTAAATTGATTTTGAAAGCTTTTTAAGGAGAATTGTGACTTGATTTTCAAAGCTTTTTAACTGATAAGGATCGGATTTTAAGACTTTAAACTCCATTGATTAAACATGCATGAATATCTTTTGAAAATAATTGAATGACAAATAACTTTTTTAATTTAATTGAAATCATTCTCCCCCTCAATCAATGACAAAGGTTGTTGATTGAGAGATAGATATTTTGACAAATAAGTCGAGATGATTATCAAAAATAGAGTACTAGTTATTTTTCAAAGCAGTTAGTTTTCAGCAGATAAAAGTTTTATAGAATCAGAGCATGGAATTTTGAAAACATGATAAAGTGTAGCTCTGTTCTTTCTTTAAAAAGCGGGTTACTGCCTGAGATGACAATAAACCATTGTTTACTTTCTCCCAAAAATAATTTTTGATTTTTTTTTTGATTTTTTGATGATTTTTTTTTAAACATTCAAACAACATCTAAAGTCCCGTGTCATTCTTTGAATGACATCACAAAGACCGTAGATATTATCGAATTGAGGAAAACATGACAAAAAGACAATATTTTTTGAATTTTTCAAGATTTTTCAATTTTTATGGATTTTTGAAAGTTTTATATTTTTCTATTTACTTTTTGAAGGTTTTGTAATTTTGTATTTTGCTTTTCGAAAAGATATTTACAAGAGATAGATGAAGGAAACCTTTTACTCCTCTTCTTCCTCTTGAAGACGTTTGAGTGTTTCAGGTTGAAGGCTTATAAGGCCAAGTCGTGGAAGAATAAACTCAAAACGTTCTCTAGGAAGAGCTTTGGTGAAGATATCTGCTAACTGGTATTCAGTCCTCACAAAGTTAAGTTCCACCACACCGTTTTCCACTTGTTCCCTGATGAAATGATGTCGAATGTCGATGTGCTTTGCTCTTGAGTGTTGTACGTTGTTGCATGAGAGAGCAATAGCACTTTTATTATCACAGTACAGAGGGATTTTCTTAAATTCAAAGCCATAGTCAGATAATTGAGATATCATCCATAGGATTTGAGCACAGCAAGATGACATGGCTATGTATTCAGCCTCTGTAGAGGAAATAGAAGTACTCATTTGCTTCTTTGAAGACCAGCTCACAAGCTTATCACCCAAAAACTGTGCACCTCCAGACGTACTTCGATGAGTATCTTAACATCCTGCATGATCAGCATCTACATAGGCTGTTAGTGACATACCGGTGTCCTTCGGGTACCAAAGTCCCATATTGATGGTTCCTTGGAGATACCGAAAGACCCGTTTAACCGCTTCAAGGTGCTTTTTAGTAGGCTTAGCCTGGTATCTAGCACACATGCGAACAACGAACAAGATGTCTGGTCTACTAGCTGTGAGGTACATCAGGGATCCAATCATACTACGATATTTCGTTTGGTCTACCATGATCCCTGAGTGGTCCTCATCTAGTTTGGTACGTTTAATCATGGGAGTGTCAACAGGGTCACTTGAATCAAATCCAAATTTCTTTAAAATCTCATTTGCATATTTAGATTGATTTATGAAAATGCCTCCGGGACTTTGTGACATTTGTAGTCCTAAGAAAAATGACATTTGTCCCATCATTAACATTTGAAATTTAAAACCCATTTCATTTGAAAAACGGTCACACTCATTGGGGTCAGTTGAGGCAAAGATGATATCATCAACATAAATTTGAACATGAATTAAATGTTTTCCTGACTTCCTGGTGAACAATGTTGGATCAACTGCTCCTTTGCTAAATCCGGTAGATAGAAGGAACTTTGATAGCATATCATACCATGCCCTTGGAGCTTGCTTTAAACCGTAAAGAGCCTTCTTCAAACGATAAACGTGAGTAGGATGCTCTTGATTCACAAATCCTTCCGGTTGGCTGACGTAGACGACTTCTTTAAGATCTCCGTTCAGAAATGCCGTCTTTACATCCATCTGATAGACTACCATGTTCTTACTAGCAGCATTAGCCAAAAAGATTCTGATTGCCTCGATTCGAGCAATTGGAGCAAAAGATTCTTCAAAGTCAATACCCTCCTCTTGACGGTATCCTTTAGCAACTAATCGAGCCTTGTTCTTCAACACATCACCATGCTCATCAAGTTTCACTTTGAAGATCCATTTTAGAGCAATGATCATAACACAATCTGGAGCAGGTACTAACTCCCATACTTCGAGTCGATCAAACTCATGAATTTCATCTTGCATAGCATTGAACCAGTTGTCTTCATTCATGGCAGTTTTAACATCCTTTGGTTTGATCTTAGAGAGTACGGAGTTGAAGAAGCACCATAAGGCATCGGTTGCAAGTTGTTTCCGTGTGGATACTGGACGAGAGGGATTTCCAATGATGTTGTCTAATGGATGATCGTGAGTCCATTTTCTAAAGTGTTCATGTGGTAGTTGTTGAGGGACTGAGGTAGCAGAGTCGATGTCTCCTGAAGAAGATGGTTCATGATTCAGGAGCAAATATGTTTTCAAATAGAGCATCTTCAGGAGTAGCAAAGGGATTAACTTCATCATTGATGCCAGAAGCAGTTCCATGATGTACATTCGAAGATTGATGATTTGTTGATGAGACTGAGTTATCAGCAGCAGGCGCTTCTTGACTTAATGACATTGAGACTGAAGGATTGACTTCATTCCCAGGAATACGAGCAGCCTCTGTTGTGGGAATTGACAGTTAATTAGCACTTGGCTCATAGAGTTCATCAAACATAGGATCAAACAATTTCTTTAAATCATCCTCAGATGGAGGTACATATGGAGTTGCTGGAGAAGAATTTGGTACAAGGGATGAACCAATGGGACTGTTTTGAAGAGCGGGTCCTGAACTGGATTGTCCAGGAGCCACTTGACCGGTCAGCTCATCAAACGTGATGTGAATTGTTTCCATGATATTTCGGGTTCTCTTGTTGTATATTCGGTATCCTTTTCTGTTTGGTGCATAACCTACAAATACTCCAATGTCTGCTTTAGCTCTAAGTTTGCCTAAATCTTGGCCCTCATTAGTTGGATAACACAATGCACCGAACACACGAAGGAATGAAAGATTAGGTTTTCTGTTGTGGACAAGTTCATATCGAGTTTTTCCATGAGCAGTGTGAATCAGGGATCGATTTTGGGTGTAGCATGCAGTGGCGATGGCTTCACCCCAGAGAAACATTGGAACTTTTAAGTAAATCAGCATTGTCCTTGCGGCTTCCACAAGAGTTTGATTTCGGCTTTCAACTACACCGTTCTGTTGAGGGGTTCGAGGAACACTTCTTTGATGACTGATTCCAATACTTTCATAAAACTCACTAAGTTGTTTGTTAACAAACTCAGTTCCATTGTCTGTTCGGATGATTCTGACCGTTTTGTTAAGACGAACCTGCAGCTGTTTGATGAGTTTGATGATGATATATGGAGTTTCATCCTTTGTCTTTAAGAACTTTACCCAGGTGAATCTAGAGAAATCATCAACCACAACTAACACATATTTCTTCCCAAAGATATTCTGCACTCTCATGGGTCCACATAAGTCCATGTGAATTGTATGAAGAACTTCTGTGACAGAGTTAGTAGGCTTGGGTTTATGGGCATACTTCTTGCTTTTTCCCAATTGGCATGCTGAACAAAGATGATCCTTTTCATACTTAAGTCTAGGTAAACCTACAACTAAGTCCTTTCTGGAGTGATCATTGATGGTGCCGAAGTTCAAGTGATTGAGACGACGATGCCATAACCATGACTTTGTTTTTGAAGCCTTTGACAACAAGCAAATTGGAGAAGACTTCATCATATCTTCGATAGAGATGGTGTATAGATTTGAACCACGTGAACCTCTCAAAAGTTCCTTACCATCAAGTTCTCTAACGAAACAAGTATGTTTCTGAAGGCTACTTCTAGATCAGAATCGCAGAATTGACCAACAGAGAACAGGTTATGACCAAGACCTTCTACATAAGATACTCTGGAGATAACACTTTTACCAACAACATAATCTTCATAACCCATAATTGCACCGAAATGATCATTCCCGAATCTAACTGTCCCGATGAATTTGCTCACGAAGTTCATGAGCCGCGACCGGTCGCCAGTCATATGCTTGGAACAGCCTGAGTCCAGGTACCACAGAACGATTTGAACGATCTGCAGTTGAACACAGACAAGAATGGATAACTGGATAATTGGGATCCCCATGCAAGAATGGGTTCCATTTGGTTAGTAACAATGGTTGGAACACCCACATCAGAAATAGAAGCATTCATATCAGAAATTAAGGCAATGGAATCATTATGAATAGATGCAGTACTAGTGTCTGTATTAGCCCTATTCAAAGTGTGTTCACTTCTTAAGGGAATAGTTCTACCAGTAGGCATCCATTTTCTAGTGGGCATTGTCTGATTAGTCTTATGACCAACAGGTATCCAATGATAGCCTATCTTACTAAATGTTCTTCCTGTGGGTTTCCACTGTTTTCTAACTTTCTTTCGCCTTTGCCTTTTTGCCTTCTTAGCATGATATTTTTCATTGACAAGATTCACTGGGGATTTGACAGTATTAGACAAAGTATTCATACCACATTCATGATTAGCAACAGAATTCAAGCAGACATCATTACAAGGTTTGCAAATAGTATCAGAATTTGAATTAATTACATTACGCCTATGGCTAATACTAGAATCAACACGATTCGTTTTATTCGGCTTAAACTTAAAGTTCTTAGGTTGGTCTTCTACTCTCTTCCAATGCACATTCTTAGCTTGCGAGGTCCTGTCATTCCTTGTAATGTCTTGAGACTTTGACCTGCTCGCTTTAATGTCATTGATTACTCCTGTAGAGGGAATGGGAACATTAGTTGGTTTTCTACTCTTTGCTTCTCCTGTTTAGATGTGCTGGGATCTGAACTACATGCAGACATACTAGTGTTCACTTTCTTAACACTAGAAGTGTTGGAATTTGTACTTCTAGAAGGCACACTAGAGTTCGCTTTCTTAGCATTAACAGATCTGGAATCTGAACTACTTGAAGGCACACTAAGGATCACATTCAAAACATCAGGCATCGAATGAATATCATACTTGGCACTAGGCATAGAACACGGAATCAAAGGATTAACTCTCTCACCTAAGGACTTTGGGCATATTGTAATTAAGCATTCTAGAATTTCTTGAGATCGTTTGGCATATAAGCATGCATGCCCAATTGCATTGTCAAGTGGTTTCTCTAATTTATCCTCTTCAACAATCTCACGTAGACTTTCTAGACAATCCTTAAGGGATGAGAAATATGTTTGAATAGCAAGTTTTTTATTCCTGAGATGAGGGGGAACATATTTCACAGACAAAGCATATTTGTTACTAGAGTGAACCTTTGATACACCATTCTCCCCATTGGTGATTGGCATTTTCCCTTTTACCTGGCTCTTCAGATTCTCAATTTCCTTTTGCAATTAAGCTATTTGTTCGTTGTTTTTGTTACGAGTGACCTTTATTGATTCATTTTCTTCTAGAAATCTTTCGTTTTCCTTTTGTAATGCATTTACTAAGTTTTGAAGATGAAACATTTGAGAATTCTGAGAATCTAAAGGAGGAGGCATTTGGGAGCCAGTCACATTGTTCTTTTCACCCTTTAATTGAGAGATTTGAGCTTTCAATTTTCTGATCGTGTTACAATGAGCATGAATTTGTTCATCACGTTTGTTTATTTGAAAAACTGCATCAAACTCTGGAGCATCTGAGGATGTCTTGATATTTGAAGTTTTTACATTTTCTTTAAGATGTTGATATTTTAGTTGTAGATTAAAATGTTCAACCTCTAATTTAGAAAAATGTTTAACCACATTGTCGTGATCATCCAGTTCAATTTTCTCAGTTAGTTTAGAATTAGTCTTTTCAAGCTCAATGACACGATCATGGGAGACTTTCAGGGCAACAGATAATTCATGAAATTGAGAAGCGATAATGGAACAATTTGTAGCAGTGAAAAACACATCTTGAGCAACACATTCAGTAATAAGAGTCTCATTCAATGTATGCAAGTTCTTCCTCTCAATCTCATTATATTTTAGTGCACGCTCATAATCACTAACCTCAACTATCATAGCATCAAATTCCTTTTCCATTTCTTTAATGTCTAAATTCATTCCCTTTTTAAGACTTTCAAAATGATCTTTTAGTTGTTTAAAGAAAGGCATGACTTCAGTTAAATAACATTCTTTTGTTTGCTCAAAACCCCTTTCCCCTTCAGTAATACCAGTGGGTGTGATCCTTTTCTTGCAAGTTTTCTCAAAATCAACAAATAGTTGAAAGATAACGTATTGACTGATTAAGGTCTTGCTTTTAGTGGCAATAGTTCTAGGAACTAGATGCATTGGTGTATTGGGAGGATACACAGTCGCTTTAGGCATTTTCCTAAGGGGAGGGTTTGTTTCAACAATATTTTCCGCTTTCTGCTTATCTAAGTCCATTTTCCAGAACACTTGTTCGGGAGTCAACAATGTTTGAGGCTTAAACATGTTCAAGGAGATCCAATTCTCCTTTTTGTAGTCATGGGGTGTGATAATTATTTTCTTCTCTTTACATTTAGGATCATCTAGTTTCTTATTCATCTTTTCCCTAGTTACTTCATCTGATTTCTTATCTTCCTCTGTGTACTTAACGCAACTAGGTTTTTGTCTAGGTTTAAGTATCTCATTGCCATCATAGATTACACTTTGAGCTGCTTTTTCAATCTTCCCGTACTCAGGGTTGGGTTTATCTATAACGGGAACACTATGCTTATCGCTTAAAACTCTATGCTTAGTGATTAAGTGAGCAGTCTGAATGGTATTTTCTTGTACGTACAACTTATTTTCAAGCTTGTTTTTCAAGGTTTTTAGATTAGAAAAATCATTCAAAAGTTTTGATTCCTTAGCACCGAATTCTTGCTTAAGCATTTTAACATTTTCTTGAAGTTCTTGTTTTTGCTTAGCAGTTTTAGCTTTTCTTGTAAGGAGTTTAACTCTTGTTTTAATACTTCTTCTCTAAACCTACTTTTTCTAATAGTTGTACGCATTTGGTCATCCATTTCCTGCTCACGGGTGGTCAACTCAAATTTTGCACGTTGTTCATAAATAGCAACACGTTCTTTATAGGCATTCAGTTCAGAGATGACAGAATCATCAGGGGCACATGCAGTGAATTCATCAAAAACATAATCATTATTGACTGCAGAAGATGCATCACTTGGTACAATCTCACTTTCACTTTGTTTCACATATTGATCATATGGGACAACATTGATATTACCCATATTTTCAATATCTGACTCAGTAAATACATTTGATTGTACTTCGTAATGTATCTTTTGCTCATCAACTTCATCGTATAATTTTAATACCTCAGAAATGAGTTTGTCTTTGGATGGACCAGCTTGAGGTAATGAAGAGACTTTAGGAGAGACCATTGGAGAAATGCTAGCCATGAAGATGGTTTGTGCAGTGGGTTCTTCATCAACATCAGAGTCGTATGCATCACAATCGGCTACTTGAAAGGCATTCTGATGATTATGACCTATCTCCTGAATTGGTTGCTCATCCACATCTGCATCATATGTCTTAGCATTTCCCTCAGCCAAGAACAACAACTCCTCTTCATCCAAAGCTGCACCATTATCCTGAGCTTGCACAAGCAACATCTTATCCCTGAAGTACTCGGCATTCTGAGGGCGTTTTGGCGATGTGCAGTTCCTTGCAATGTGTCCCTCACCTCCACAATTGTAACATTTGATTGGCTTTGCTTGAGCCTGATTACCATTCCTTCCCTTATTCTGATTTGCAGCATAACCTCTACCAGCTCCACCTCTTGCTTGTTCGTACTGTCGTTCTTGAACTGGCTGCACCATAACCTTCCCATCTCTGACAGTGGCTTGATTATGTGGATTGGAAGCAGTTCTGAGATTGTTGTTGGTGTGTGGAAGAGAGTTCATGTTTTGACTAATCAGGAGAGCTAGTTGATTAATGAAGTTTCCCACGTGTGCATCAACATCAGCTTGTTTGAACATAGGATCAGGAATGAGTTTGTGATTACCATTACACATGGGTATGACTTGTGAGGCTTTGGTTGTGATTCTGATGTTTGAGTAGAAGGCAGTTGAATCATTTGATGAGCTTGTTTCTCCCTGGTTGGTTTTGAACTGATTAAGAATCATTTTTTCAAACATAGCATGTCTCTCATTCTGAAGGAGGAAGGCATAGAGTTGCTCATAGTTTGTATTCTTCAATCCTTTAGTGAGCTTCACAGAAGTGACAAACTTGTGCCATTCGGGATTCATGTTGTTCACAAATTTTGAGTTCAGCTGAATATTAGGCATAGTCATTCTGATGTTCCTCATATCATTAACAAGCTTGTGGAATCTCACATAGTACTCATAAACACTCTCATCTGGTTTCATCTTGAAGTGTTCAAATTCATCATAGAGTTGTGATTCTCTGTCTTCCATAGTTACTTCAGAACCTGAGAGAAGCATCTTGACATTATCCCACACTGCCTTGGCTTCGGTGTTGTGATTGATCAGCTTGTAGATATCTTTTGGAAGACCTTGAAGTACGATGTTAGAAGCCCTGATATCAGCATCGAATCTCTTTTTCTCCTTATCATCGAGCTCATCATATGTCTTTGGTCTGTCAATTCCATAGATCATTGTTCCATCTTCAGCTGTATCAATTAAGTCTCTAGTAGTCTCAACCCGATATGGTCCTTCATCAATGAATTTGAGAATGTTGACTCCATTTTCCTTTCCAAGACAGTACAATCTGATTCGTTGAGCCCAAGAGTCGTAGTCAGTACTGTCAAGCATGGGTGGACGAGTATCTGAACCAGCTGCTTGAACATCCTCGGCAACAGTGGAGATGATTGTAGGAACGTTGGTGGACATGATAACAGATTAAACGGGATTTTATAACTCTATGATTAAACCAGGAAATAGATTCTTTCACGGGATTTTACTAAATCAAGAGAAAACCGTATTCAAAGGATATCACCTAAGTCGCTAGGAAACCTTGAACCAAGTCGCTAAGTGTCAAGTCGCTATAGTCCCAAGTCGCTAAATAACAGCTCACTACAATCCAAGTCGCTAGCAAAATTTTGACAGCAAGTCGCTAGCACCAAGTCGCTAATTTGTCAAGTCGCTAAATAGCAACTTGCTAGGTACCAACTCGCTAACACCAAGTCGCTAACAATATAAAGTACAAGTCGCTAAATTACACCAAGTCGCTACCCGTAGTGGAGAATCCACTAAGTGTACCTTTTGTCGGCTTGTCTCAATAGACAAGTCGCTAGGACCAAAACGCTACCAAATAACACTCCAACTCGCTAACTTTTTATGAAGCAAGTCGCTATGATGAATATCACACCGAGAACCAAGTCGCTAGCAAGAAAAATCACATAAACACCACTTTTCAATCCAAAAACAACTCAACCACGATGATTCAAGCCTTCAAAGTCAAAACCTAAACACTTGTGATGATTCTAAACACAAAAGTACTATCAAAATCCAAACTTTAACCCTAGAAATCAACCAAATGATGCAAAAACCACTAAACTTTTTCAAACTCAAAAACCACCTAAAAACCACTAGAAATCCAAAGATATGTAAGAGATGATCTAACCATGGCTCTTGATACCAATTGTAAGATATTGGATTTCACATACACATCAAACCATAACACAAAGTAGGCGTACAAGAGTTTTTAGAGAGAGAAAGTTAGAGGTTTAGGGAACTTTAGTGAGAGAAAGAAAAATCTTATTATGAGCTCCAACTCTCTACCTTGTAAGGTAGAGAGTATATATAGTCTTACAATAAAACGCCACACAACGGGCTGTGGATCAGACATACTGTGGGTAAAGACCCGTCCGTCCTCCACGGTGTTACTTAACTAAATACTACTTAGCTTAAAAGAACTACGACTACGAGCTTTCTAACGATTACATATACTTGAGGTGACCGACTCTTTAATACCTGGAAGTTCTAATTCCTAACAGTCACTCCAAGGGCTTCTTCACCAAAACAGTCAATCCCTCCAGGGAATCTATCATCTCAGAGGTATTAAAACTATACCATGAGGTTGATGTGCAAAAGATGCATGACAAAGTACAATCAACTGAAATTATTGAACCAGATATTGAAAATATGGGTAATAGCAATGTTGTCCCATATGATCAATATGTGAAGCAAGATGGAAGTGAATATGTAGCAAGTAATGCATCTTCTACAGTCAATGATGACTATGTTTTTGATGAATACACTCCATGTGCCCCTGATGATTCCATAACATCTGAACTTAATGCCTATAAGGAACAAGTTGCCATTTATGAACAACGTGCTAAGTTTGAATTGACCACCCGTGAGCAGGAGATGGATAACCAAATACGTACAGTCATTAGAAAATGTAACTTTAGGGAAGAAATGTTAAAACAAGAGTTAAACTCCTTACAAGAAAAGCTTACTAAAACTGTTAAGCAAAATTAAGAACTTCAAGAAAATGTAAAAGTGCATAAACAGGAATTTAATGCTAAGGAATCAAAACTTTTGAATGACTTTTCCAACCTAAAAACCTTGAAAAACAAACTTGAAAACAAACTGTACATACAAGGGAACACCATTCAGACTGCTCACATGATCACTAAGCATAGAGTCTTAAGCGTTAAACATAGCATCCCCCTTATAGAGGTACCCAATCCCGAGTATGGAAAAGTTGCTAGAGCAGCTCAAAAGGTAATCTATGATGGAAATGAGATTCTTAAGCCCAGACAGAAACCCACTTGTGCTGAGTGCACTGAGGAAGATAGAAAATTAGAAGAAGTCTCTAGAAAAAAATTGGATGATAAACTTAAGAATCCCTTGTCCATAAAAGAAAATATCACCTTTAAAACACCAAATTATTCTAAGGAAAACTGGATTGCCTTTAATAAGTTTAGACCTCAAACTCAATTAACCCCAGAACAAGTTTTTTGGAAAAAAGATATGGATATGCAAAAAGCTAATGAACTTATTGAAACAAACACTCCCCTTATCAAAGTGCCTCCAGCTACTGTGTATCCTCCGAATACACCAATGTATTTAGTGCCTAGAACTCTTCCAACTAAGAGCAAGACCTTAATCAGCCTGTATGTTGTTTACCAACTATTCGTTGATTTTGAGAAGACATGTAAGAAGAGAATCACACCTACAGGGATAACTGAAGGGGAAAGGGGTTTTGAGCAAACTAAAGAATGCTATTTAACTGAGGTCATGCCTTTCTTTAAACAATTAAAAAATCAATTTTAGAGTCTTCAAAAAGGGATAGATTTAGAAATTAAAGAATTGGAAAAGGAATTTCATGAAATGATAATTGAGGTAAATGATTATGAACGTGAACTCAAATATAATGAAATTGAAAAAAAGAATCTGCATATCTTAAATGAGAACTTGATTTCTGGTTGTGTGGCTCAAGATGTGTTTTATACTGTTACAAAGTATTCTATTACTGCTTCTCAATTTCATGAATTATCTGTTGCTTTGAAAGTTTCCCATGATCGTGTCATTGAGCTTGAAAACAAAAACTCAAAACTGAATGAGAAAATAGACCAGGATGATCATGATAACTTGGTAAAACATTTTTCTAAGCTGGAAGTTGAACATTTTGCTTTGCAGTTAAAATATCAACATCTAAAAGAAAATGTTAAAACCTCAAATGTCAAGACATCCTTGGATGCTCCTGAGTTAGATGTAGTTTTTGAAATAAACAAACGTGATGAACAGATTCGGCTCAGTGTAACACGATCAAAAAATTGAAAACCCAAATTTCACAATTAAAGGGTGATAAGAATAATGTGAATGGCTCCCAAATGCCTCCTCCTTTAGATTCTCAGAATTCTCAAAACTTTCATCTTCAAAACATCATTAATGTTTTACAACAAGAAAATGAGAGTTTTCTTGAAGAAAATAAAAAGGTTAACAGCATTTCAAAGAGTTATATGACTCAATGAAAGTCACTCGCGACAAGAACAATGAAAAAACAACTTCTTTACAAAAGGAAATTGAGAATCTGAAGAGTCAGGTAAAAGGGAAAATGCCACTTGTCTGTGATGAGAATGTTATATTAAAGGCATCTGCGGATTCTAAGTATGCTGTTACTATAAAGTATATTCCTCCTCATCTTAGAAATAACGAACTTGTGTTTCAAGAATATTTTTCGTACCGTAAGGATAGTCTAGAATGTCTCCGTGAGATTGTCAAAGTAGAATGTTTAAAAGCAACATGCCCTACATCCTTTTGTAAGAAAGATAAAGTCGTTATGTCTTACTCTATGCCTAGTGTTAAGCATGCAACCCATGATATGCCTTGTTCTGTGCTGAAAGTCAAGCATGTGAACTTTGATGTGCCTGCAAGTACTTCAGATCCCAGCACTTCTAGACCAGGAATGCAAAAAGTAGCAAAACCAACTAATGTTCCCATCATTCCCTCTACAGGAGTAATCAGTGATACAAAAGCAAGCGAGTCAAAGCCTCCAGGCAATACAAAGCAAGATAGGACCTCGCAAGCTAAGAGTGATCAATGAAAGAAAGTAGAAGACCACCCTAGGAACAATAAGTTTGTGTTGAATAAGACGAATCATGTTGATTCTAGTATTAGCTATAAGCGTACTGTAATTAATTTGAATTCTGCTGCCACTTGCAAAACATGTAATGAATGCTTGATTTCTGGTATTTATCGTGAATGTGTTGTGAATGATTTGAGTAATGCTGTCGAATCTCCGGTAAAAAATGTTAACACTAGAAAACAGGATAAGAAGGTCAGAAAACCATGGTGGAAGAGGGCTAGAAAACATTGGAAACCAACAGGAAGAAAATTTAGTAATGTAGGCTATCATTGGATACCTACTGGCCGTAAATTCAATCTTAATGAGTTGTGCCCTAAATTATCTAGATCAATGCCCATTAGGAAATGGATGCCTACTGGTAGAACTATACCTTTAAGAAGTAAACATACTTTGAATATATCTACTGTTACTAATAGCCCGACATCTACCTCTAATGATATCATTGTTTCTACTTCTGATGTGGGTGCTCCGATCACATTTACTAACCAAGTGGAACCCATTCTTGCATGGGGATCCCAATTGTCCAGTCATCCATTCTTGTCTGTGTTCAACTGCAGGTCGTTCAAATCGTTCTGTGGTACCTGGACTCAGGCCCAAGCATATTACTGGAGATCGCTCGCGGCTCATGAACTTCGTGAGTAAATTTATCGGGACTGTTAGATTCGGAAACGACCATTTTGGGGCAATTATGGGTTATGGATATTATGTGGTTGGTGATAGTGTAATTTCTCGGGTATATTATGTTGAAGGTCTTGGTCATAATTTGTTTTCTGTCGGTCAATTCTGTGATTCTGATCTAGAAAAGACCTTTAGAAAACATACTTGTTTCGTTAGAGAACTTGATGGTGTGGAACCTTTAAGAGGAAAACGTGGAACAAACTTGTACACCATCTCTATCGAAGACATGATGAAGTCTTCTCCAATCTGCTTGTTATCTAAGGCCTCTAAAACAAAGTCATGGCTATGGCATCGTCGTCTCAATCATTTGAACTTCGGAACCATAAATGATTTGTCTAGAAAGGACCTCGTAAGAGGTTTACCCAGATTAAAGTATGAAAAAGATCATCTTTGTTCAGCATGTCAATTGGGAAAAAGCAAGAAATATGCCCATAAACGCAAACCTGCAAACTCAGTAATGGAAGTTCCTCACACTCTTCACATGGATTTGGGTGGACCCATGAGAGTGCAAACTATAAATGGGAAGAAATATGTGTTAGTCATTGTTGATGACTACTCTCGATTTACTTGGGTTAAGTTTTTGAGGACAAAGGATGAAACTCCATATGTCATCATCAAACTTATCAAACAGCTGCAGGTTCGACTTAACCAGACTGTTAGCATTATTCGAACGGACAATGGAACTGAGTTTGTTAACAAAGAACTAAGTCAGTTTTATGAAAGCATTAGAATCAGTCATCAAAGAAGTGTTCCACGTACTCCTCAGCAGAATAGTGTAGTTGAAAGACGAAATCGGACTCTTGTCGAAGCTGCAAGGACTATGCTAATTTTCTCAAAGGTTCCAATGTTTCTCTGGGCTGAAGCCATTTCCACTGCTTGCTATACCCTAAACCGTTCCCTTATTCACACCTCTCATGGAAAGACTCCTTACGAACTTGTCCACAACCGAAAACCTGGTCTATCTTTCCTTCGTGTGTTCGGTGCCTTATGTTATCCAACGAATGATGGTCAAGACTTAGCAAAGTTAAGAGCTAAGGCGGACATTAGAGTTTTTGTTGGTTATGCACAAAACCGGAAGGGTTACCGAATCTACAATAAAAGAACCCGAGATATCATGGAAACAATTCACGTCACTTTCGATGAGCTGTCTGGGCAAATGGCTCCAGGACAATCAAGTTCTGGACCCGCACCTTAACATTCATTAAGTAGTCTCATTAGTTCTTCTCCTGTACGAAACCCCTCACCAGCAGTTCCATATGTACCTCCCTCTGAAGTTGATTTGAAGAAATTGTTTGATCTGATGTTTGATGAATACTATGAACCTATGGCTAATGATCAGTCTACTCCATCAATAGTGGCAGCTTCTAATCCAATCAACACAGATAATCCATCTGTTTCAATGACTCTATCTCAAGAAGCGCCAGCTGCAGATCACTCATCGTCATCCTCAAATCCTCAATCTTCAGCGGTACATCATGGAAATGAAGCTGCAAATTATGATGAAGATAACCCTTTTGCTACTCCTGAAAATGCTACATTTGAGAACATATTTGCTCCTGAACCAACTTCAAAACCATCTTCATCAAGAGATCCAAACTCTGCTACTTCAGTTCCTCAACAACTACCACACGAGCACCTTAGAAAATGGACACATGACCATCCATTGGACAACATCATTGGGAACCCTTCGCGTCCAGTATCCACTCGTAAACAACTGGCAACTGATGCCTTGTGGTGCTTCTTCAACTCCGTACTATCTAAGGTCGAACCAAAAGATGTTAAAACAGCCAAGACTGAGGACTGCTGGTTCAATGCCATGCAAGAAGTAATTCATAAGTTCGATCGACTAGATGTATGGGAATTAGTACCTACTCCTGACTCTGCTATGATCATTGCTCTAAAATGGATCTCCAAAGTAAAACTTGATGAGCATGGTGATGTGCTAAAGAACAAGGCTCAACTGGTTGCGAAAGGATACCGTCAAGAGGAGGGTATTGACTTTGAAGAATCATTTTCTCCAGTGGCACGTATCGAGGAAATTAGAATCTTCTTGGCTAACGCTGCTAGTAAGAACATGGTAGTCTATCAGATGGATGTAAAGACTGCTTTTCTTAACGGAGATTTGAAAGAAGTTGTATACGTCAGCCAGCCTGAAGGTTTTGTGAATCCAGAGCATCCTACTCATGTCTATCGCTTGAAGAAGGCCCTTTATGGTTTGAAGCAAGCTCCAAGGGCATGGTACGACACGCTATCGAAGTTTCTTGTATCTAATGGATTCAGCAAAGGAGCAGTTGATCCGAGATTGTTCACTAGAAAGTCAGGCAAACACTTAATTCATGTTCAAATCTATGTTGATGATATTATTTTTTCCTCGACTGACTCCAATGAATGTGACCGTTTTTCTAAGGAGATGGGCTCCAAATTTCAAATGTCAATGATGGGACAAATGTCATTTTTCTTGGGATTACAAAATTCACAAAGTCCCGGAGGCATTTTTATCAATCAATCTAAATATGCTAATGAGATCTTAAAGAAATTTGGATTTGATTCTTGTGACCCTGTTGACACTCCCATGGTGGAGCGTACTAAACTAGATGAGGATCACTCAGGGATTATGGTTGACCAAACTAAATATCGTAGTATGATTGGATCCCTGATGTACCTCACCGCCAGTAGACCAGACATTTTGTTCGCTGTATGCATGTGTGCTAGATACCAGGCTAAGCCTAACAAAAAGCACCTTGAAGCGGTTAAATGAGTCTTTCGGTATCTCCAAGGAACCATCAACATGGGACTTTGGTACCTGAAGGACACCGGTATGTCACTAACAGCCTATGCAGATGCTGACCATGCAGGGTGTCAAGATACATGTCAAAGCACGTCAGGAGGTGCTTAGTTTTTGGGTGATAAGCTTGTGAGCTGGTCTTCAAAGAAACAAATGAGTACCTCTATATCCTCTACAGAGGCAGAATACATAGCCATGTCATCTTGTTGTGCTCAAATCCTATGGATGAGATCCCAATTATCTGACTATGGCTTTGAATTCAACAAAATCACTCTGTACTGTGATAACAAGAGTGCCGTTGCTCTCTCATGCAACAACATTCAACATTCAAGAGCAAAGCATATCGACATTCGACATCATTTCATCAGGGATAAAGTGGAGAACGGTGTGGTGGAACTATATTTTGTGAAGACTGAATATCAGTTAGCAGACATCTTCAACAAAGCTCTTCCTAGAGAACGTTTTGAGTTTATCCTTCCATGACTTGGTCTAAAGAGTCTACAACCGGAAACACTCAAACGTCTTCAAGAGGAAGACGAGGAGTAAAGGTTTTTTTTCATCCATTCCTTGTAAATATTTATTCAAAAAGCAAAATACAAAATTATAAAACCCAAAAAAATAAAATAAAAAATAAAATAAATAAATAAATAAAAAAAAATCCTTAAAAAATCAGAAAATCTTTGAAAAAGCCCAAAAATATTCTTTTTCCCATTTTGTTATATTCTTCGATAACATCTACGGACTTTGATTTGTCACTCAAAGAATGGCACTGGTATTTAGATGAAGTTCGAATGTACATAAACTTAAAAAAAAAAAAAAAAAAAAAAAAAAAAAAAAAAAAAAAGATGGAGAAGAATGGTGGTTTATTGTCAATTCAGGCAGTAACCTGTTTTAAAAGAAAGAACAAAGCTATGCTTAATCTTATTTTTTTTAAATCTCATGCTTTGATTCTAAAAACAAATGTTTGTCACCAAAAAGAGAAATGTTACCTTCACAAATATTTTTCCTTCTATAAATTCTTCTAAAAAATATTTGTCATCTAATGAAAACTAAATAGCTTTGAAAAATAACTCGGACTCAATTTTTGAAAATCATCTGGACTTGTCATTTGTCAAAATCTCTATCTCTCAATCAACAACTTATGTCATTGATTGAGGGGGAGAATGATTTCTATCAGAGATACTTTTTTTTGTGTGTTTGAAAACATAAATACACATTCGATGTGCTGGAGAAAAGAAGATTTGCACATCGAACGGTTTTTCCAAAAGTATTCGTCAATTCCATTCCTGGACCAAGGTTGATTCAAGATTGAATCTCCCCATCGTTTCTATCCAGTTGTCACAAGTTTGATCTTACGAGAAGATCTCACATGTCACCCACCAAGAGCTTGTTTAATGTTGGCTCTAGAAGGATTTCCATCTTCATTGTGAATATTTTTACATATCACTCGGATGTTCTGGCAATACCACAAGGATAATGCGTAGGACTCTTAATATATTCTTACTTTCTACATTATGTGAAACAGCAAGTCTTCAAGAATAGTGTCCTAATGAGATATTGTGGATGATCTCTTGGCTCTAGACTCAATTGTGCACATTTGGTTTCATATGCCGGAGACTAGGGAGAGGGTCTCCTTCTTCAATATCAACAATCTCTAAGAGAAAGTCGATAGATAATGTCGGTTCCCTGTGAGAATGAAACAAGTCCTTTTAAGAGGAACTTGAGTAGCTTGGGAAGTTGTAGTGCAGTGCGTCGCTGGGTCTATGACGTCTTGTCTTCAATACCAGTGTTACCTTAGTAACCACCAGTAGCATATGTATTGAACCCGATTTTTGTCCTAAGGTTGAATTAATGGAGGGCTATTTCTTTTCACCCTTTTTCACATTCAATTCTTTTTCATTCTTCAACCCCTTCAGTGCTTACCGAGACTTCATTACTAGAACCTTGTTGGGTTTATTCCAGTTCTAGCTCTATCTCAGTCCCTACTCTTCCCATATTCTCATTTTTCTCCTTTTTTCATCATACCTAAGGACTCTACACTATCTAGTGGATTGTCCCTGGGTAGATCCCTCCGGTTCAGGCGGATCGTGGGAACGAATACCTAACCTAACCATCCTTATAACTCCATGCATAAAGTAAAATGGTCGGTCTTTTGGTACAGTTCATTCTTCCTTGAAACCAATTGAAAAATCATTTGGAAAAATCAATCAAGGTACTTGTGATATAAAATCAAAGCATTTTGTACCTTAATTGTTTTGATCATTTAGAAATGCTCCCCCTCAACATGTGCATATGATTTTGAAATTGTTTAGCACATGTAGGCAAGTGTTCTTTGAAATAATTTATTTGAAATAATTTCTTGATCACAATTCTCATGGAAAAAGTCATTTGATTTTCTTTGGTAAATTCTCCCCCTCAATATGTGCATAGGATTTTTGAAATCATTTTTTTATCAAATAGAGGAAAGAGTTCTTTTGAAGCACATCCACGATTACATCCACGATCACAAAATCCATTAAGAAACCATTTAAAACTCAATCAAGGTACTTTATGTTAAAACATAAAAGCTTTTGTACCTCGATAGTTTTATTTTCATTTGAAATGATCCCCTTCAATATGTGCATTAATTAATGAAAACATTTAGCACATATGGGAGAGCAGCCTGCACTTTGAGTCAAAACGATCACTTTTGATCACTTTTTATCAAATTTCATTATTAAATCACAAATTCTCCCCCGATCAATCAGCCCATAATGTACACAAGTACCCAACCAAAGTAGAGACAACAACATCACACTAACTGGTTGAATCACTGATCTCCTCTGCGAATGTCAACTCTAGAATAACTGATTAAGCTCGATCATGTGACTATGTTGTCCGACCCTGATGTACACATATATCTCCCCTGATCGTTGCGATCTCATCAGAATCATCATTACATTGTGTACATGAAGCACTAACCGGAAGCAATTTATCATAAGTCATGTAGAAGATGTCGATAAACAATATCATCTCACGTTCCAAATATTCTTCTCATATTTCTTTCTACTGAAGGCTGAGTTAACACATACCGAACGTATCCAGAGACCACTTCCTCCTAAATGGTTGGAATAACACACCAAAGGCTATGAGTAAACACTGAGTTTCTCTATGGTTATGACATTTGTCTTTCCCGGGATTACTTCAATAGAGAAGAAGTATTAGTTTCATCACATGTACTCATTGTGTGTTTAGATGTATGTCTCCTTCCCCCTTGCAGGTTTTGATACCTCAGAAACAGCAACACATTATACATACCAAATAATCTTGAAATAGAGAAGAACAACAATTAGCTCAAATGAATCCTGTGAGAATCAACTGCTAGATAAAATCTCTCTGACTATCTTTATCAACCCATATGTAGACAATTTGAAGTGACCCCTGATGAAGAATACACGATATACCAAACTTGAAACTGAAGTCAAATTCCCACATTTGTATCTTAAGCTTCCACTTAATAATGGAAGAACGGTGTCGAGAATTTATGCTTCAAGCAAATTTCTAAGTACTCACTACTCAAGCAAAGTATGAGACATTAACACCTCTTGCGATTATCCACACCGTCATATGTGTGTGACACTGAGTAAAACAAAGTAACTCCTAATAGTGATAGTTAACCAGGTCTTCAACCAGCCACCTCGACTGCTGGTAACTAGATAACCCAAGACTTCAACTCAAATTCTTAAGCCCGAGCAAGTTATCAAATAAGAACACGCCTTTGTGAATGTCAACTTCAACCTCAAATAAGTGATAAATGAGTAACTTCGAAGTAATCAACTTGTGTCAAATGCCCAACACGTGAATAAACATACAATCGGATGTATATTGACCCACTGAATGAACCGGAACAAATGATTCCTCAACATCAATGCATTCTTCCTTAAGGTATACATGTAGAAACTGATCTTGAAGATTTACCAAAAATGTCTTCTAGCGGATGAGGTAGTCATTTTCCTTAATGTTCATGTGGTTGATTTATAGCGTGCACAATGAGAGGAACAATAATCCGTGAAGAATTGGCAAAGGAATACCAAAGAGCGGATCATTATTCATGAACAATAATCCGTGAAGATTTGGCAAAGGAATACCAAAGAGCGGATCATTATTCAGTAGTGAAACTACAATATCATGATAGTCATTATCAACGCCTTGTGAAGTAACTGGAGATAAGGTTTCTTAAGAATTCTGAGAAGTACTTCTTAGATGATGAACCAGTTGAGTCAGTAGGAACCGGAGCATGAGCTTCAGAAGCTGGATGATCAACATTCGTCGGAGGTTGGAAGTACTCATCAAACATATCTTTGAAAAACAATGAACCCAAACAATGAATCCCAGTTATCCTTAGTAAGTGAAGCATTAGGCGTTGGAGGAGAGTCATCAAAAATTAAGTCGAATGACCATTATTCAAACATCCATCATTATGTAGTATAATTTAAAGAATCATTGCAAAAGAATATGAGCAAGTCTAATTGGGGATTAAATTTAGCTTTTCAATCTC
Source organism: Chrysanthemum seticuspe (assembly GCA_019973895.1). Lineage (NCBI taxonomy): Eukaryota > Viridiplantae > Streptophyta > Magnoliopsida > Asterales > Asteraceae > Chrysanthemum > Chrysanthemum seticuspe. Next base: position 244,693,064 of record BPTQ01000007.1, on the reverse strand, counting down.
CCCCAATTAGTGCTCTCCCCTAAACTGACGAAGATTTTCAATTGTTCTTCTCAGCCCGGATTAAGAAGAAGTCTTTAGATCATCAAATGCAATTCGTCTTTAGCCTTCTAATCATGTAGCAAAAAATGTAGAACAGACTGTAGACTCGACCTTCTTCATGATTGTCCGAATGGGGAAATAGACAGTTAACATCTTCTTCACACCAAAGGCATTCCTGTTAACTTGTAAATAGCAAATCCCCTTAATTAAAAATCCCTCCTAATCAAACAAGAACAGAAAGATGTTCATAAAAGAAATCAGCCCAACAACTAGAAGCACTTTGTCATTTAATCATATCAGCCGGTGTGAAGATGTCAACCAACGGCTCTTAGAAGAAACTACATGTGAAGATGATCCAATAAGAAGAAGCTCGGTTCTTACATAAGTTAGGAGCCGTTTGACCATATGTTCTCAAATATCAATCAACCATGCAAAAAATTCACACTTCTTTTCCCCCTCAAGAATTGCATACGGAGATGCCATTCATGATAAAACAAGTGATTATCATCCAAATGTATTCTATTCACACTTCTCCCCAGCAAAATTAGCACATGATGTCGCCATCTTCATTATATTGAGCAAGTGGAATAAGAGTAATTATTAGTAGTCCGGTTCACTTGATGACTGAAGCACATGGAAAAAGCATGAAGCATGTTGATGAGAATGGTCATAATAAGAAGATTTCTCTTCTTCCGAAGATAATGCGCACTGAAGCGTACACCTTTCTTTTCTTTGAGGAACGGGGCCTGAAGAGATATCTGCAGACGCCATAATGATGAAGTATGAGGCCTGAACTGATTTGAACAGACATCATCGCCGAATGAATATCAATATTGAGTTACTTGAACCCGTGAGTTATGAGATATCAATCCATTTGTAATCTATACTTTAAGCCAGTCCATGTATTGAAGGATCGAAGTATCTGCAACTAAGTAAGGACTACTGCACTAATATTACAAACTTGATTGCATATATTTTGGTTAGTGACATTAGTATCCAAACCCTTTGGGGTTTCACATTCAACCTTGATTTTGTCATCGGTAAACAGCTTTCCGGTAGGAATCCACTTAAGTCCAGCATCCTTAAACATTCTACCAGACGGTATCCACTTATGGCAAGGTTTAGGATTGTTAAGCTTCTTATGCATAGTGGAAGACTTATCAATATTCCTAGACTACAATGATTTAGCAGTTGGTATCCATCTAGGTGAAGTTTTGGGTTTGTTTTGCTTCTTATGCACTGAAGATGACTTACTGAATGTCCTAGACTTAACAGGTTGAACCTTAGCACTGTTTGTAGTCTTAGTGGATTTTACCTTAGCATGTGAGTTAGGAAAATGTTTCTTATTCAGAAAAGACTCAGAATTTCTAGTTTCATTTTCTACATGCTTAGCATTCTTCTTCATATAACTACTCTTAGATGCAAGTCAACCCCTAGTCTTTTGAGTGTTCCTAGGAAATGGTTTACAACTACTAGCAGTGCCTTGAAATCTTGTGGAATGCATCATCCTAGGTGTTGCACCTAAAATTCCGTCTTTTTGAATCTGTGCCTTTTTCCTAGCTTCTTCTAGATAATAGTTCTTCCACAAGTCATTCATATCATATGAATTCTGGGTTTTAATGCTTGGTTTTGACACTGTTTTCGAACTAATCCTTGAGGTGCTGGGAGTAGAAGTGGCTACTTGTTGAAGGTTCACGGAGCTAGAAGCCTTATTCTTAGGTAACTCAGGTGAAGTGACTGGTTTTGACAAAACTTTTATCGCATCAACTTGGGAGGCAAACCGTGTTTTTGAAAATTTTGGTCTTTCGGATATAACAACGGACCGGTTTCCTAACAACGGACCGGTTTCTAGTGAGATGAGAAACTGGTTTCCCGAAGGTTGATGGTTTTGTAAACTTAGTGTTCACACTTTTCCCTACAGTTTTCCTAAACTCATTTTTTAAGGCAACAATAGCGAAACTCTTTTCCTGAAGTTGAGCTTTGAGTTCATCAATTTTTGCTATCAAAGAATTTGTTTGTTCCATTGACTTAGTTCTAGCTTCTTTGACAGAGTCACTTAGTTCTATGTGATGCTTTCTCAAAGAATCATTTTCCTTTAGTAATTTGGCCACACAAACTGCTAATTCATCATTTCTCATTTGAATATCATCAATAGCATTAACATCAGAATTACTTGTAACCAAATTACTTTTCACATGCATATCAGAAATATGTTTCTTCAAGTTGTTGATAGTCGAGTTTTTGGCTTGAAGCTGAGCTTTTAAATTGTTTATTTCAAAAAATTCACGAAATTCAGGAAATTCTGGATTTTCTAATGGTTTCTTAGTTTGAAAACTTTCCTCCTTTCTTTGTATTGCAATTTCAAGAGAAATGCAATGTTTTTCAAGTTTTGAGAATTTGTTTGAAAGTTCATCAAAAGCCTTTTTATCAACCATATCATTTGTTTTGAATTTATTAGTCTCAGCCTCAACCAAGGAACATTTACCAGAATCATGTTTAATATTAAGATCATTTTGTTTAGGTACATAAGCAGATGCACTATGTTGATCAGTTAAGGGTACCTCATCACATGAAACCAATTCATATGTCGGTCTGATATTTGCATCCACATCATGTGTGACAAGAGTCACTAAACTACTGGTTGTTTCAAGCTTATTTGTCTCTGAGCCTCTGTATTCAGTGTCAACTGATCCATCATCCGATGCCATACCGGTCTCAACACTACAATTTATTGATTGTACCCGAGATTCATTCGCCTTTCTGATCACATCATCCACTTCTTGTGTGACAGGAGTTACTGAGCAGCTGGTTACGTCATTCATTGTTGTTTCTGATATTCTGCATTCAGCAACACCCGACTTTTCAACAGATACATTACCCGACTCATCACAAATATCATTCAACTGCACCAGACTCTCATCCACTTTTTCATCTTTCTGAATAACTTCCTCAATATACTTCTCCACATTATCCATGAGATGGATAAGTGTCTCTGTGAACACGCTAATTTCCATTCTAGTGTGTCTCTTGAAAGACATTTCAGTCGTGTCTTGATCATAATTTGATGTGAATTCCCTTCTAATGAATGACTGAAGATGTTTGTAGATCACTTGAAGTGCAGCACTGGAACTATCCTTTTGAACCTTCTCTTTGTCAAGTTGTAGCTCCAATTGCTCTAGGTTTAACAGCAAAGTTCCTGTTAATGTGGATAAGTCCTGATGGAAGAGGGCAATACATGTTCGTTCCATTGTTATGGGTAGAAGTAACATGAGGTGAGAGTGAAGTTGTTGATAAGGTTCAATGCTACTTTCTTTATGCATGGTATTCTGTAGCCTAGACTGGTGCAATTTTCTCTCATTAGATTCTGAACACGGAGATCTCACATCGTCATTTATTGATTCCATCATCTGTAACCGTTCAGTGTAGCTAATGTTCTCATGGTTGTCAACTTCATCATACAGTTTGAGTACTTCTGAAATTACAGAATCAGGAGTGTAAGACATGATGTTGATGTGTACACGGGATTTTACAAGTCTGTGATTTAAACCGAGAAATAGAATCTTTCGCGGGATTTTACTAAAATCAAGACCAAACCGTAAGATAGTGAGAAGCAGAATGTAGCAAAGGAACTAGAAGATGATTAAGAAATTGAATATCAATTGGTTTTATGGTTGAGTTTGTGATATTCCCTAATTCTTTATATATACCCCCTGTTCCGCAAATTTTTCGGAAAATTAGGGTTTGAAAACAAGGGTTTTGTATGTTAGGTTTAGAGACATATCGCAGGAATTGACAAATCACAGTCCTTGACAAGTCGCTTAACAGATAACTCGCATAAGACAACTCGCTTCAATAAGCAAGAAGATAACTCGCTTCTGTGGGCAACTCGCATAGAACAACTCGCTTCAATAAGCAAGCAGACAACTCGCTTATGTGGGCAACTCGCATAAGACAACTCGCTTCAATAAGCAAGCAGACAACTCGCTTATGTGGGCAACTCGCATAAGACAACTCGCTTCAATAATCAAGCAGACAACTCGCATAGGCAACTCTCTTAGGCAACTTGCTTAGGCAACTCGCTTAGCTACCAACTCTCTTTAGTGACAACTCGCTTCAAGCAACACACCAACTCGCTTCCAAGAAACACACACCGTGGCTCAACTCGCTTCCAACAAACATTCAAAAAACACCACTTTTCAATCCAAAAACAACCCAACCACGATGATTCAAGCCTTCCAAATCAAAACCTAAACACTTATAATGATTCTAACCACAAAAGTACAATCAACATCCAAACTTTAACACTAGAAATGATCCAAATGATGTAAACTACTCTAAACTCATTCAAACCCAAAAACCTTATGAAAACCACTAGAAATCCAAGAACATGAAAGATTAGTGATCAAACCTTGGCTCTTGATACCAATTGTAAGATATTGGCTTTCATAAACACATAACAAATCACAATATGGTTCGAATGAGATGAAGCAATTTAGAGAGAGAAAGTAGAATGGGAGCCTTTCTAGAGAGAGAAAGTAACAAAAGAAAGAATGTTAGATTGAAACACTACTACAAAAAAGCTTATAGACACCCCTAAATAAAGACTGGTTCTATAAAAACTTGTTTCTATAGTGAAAAAGTATTAGGCAAGGAGGGTATTAACCGGTCTCCGTAATAAAAATTGCATAGACACTGGCTCTTTATATAATAACCTATCACACAAATTTCCATTTACTCTCCACCGTGAAATTCCTTTATCTTTTTTATTATGTAACTACGACATATTAACATAAATATATACTCCCTAATGTTTATTTAACATGATGCGATAATAATTGGCGCCATACATTCCCTTCAATTTTTTTTTCACTTGAATGATTAGAACCAACCATTTGACCTAGTCAAAAATAAATTAGCGCCACATTTTTTAAAGATTTCCTTCCATATTCTCATTTCATTAAATAGTGATTTAACCAACATTCGATATCAAAAGTCTTTCGGTAATTTCACTAGTATGTTAGTATATCTTGCGTTTATGGGGTTTTATAGTTTTGAGATTTTAGTTCATATGCTATCTAATAATTTTATAAATTGATATTTTAAAACTGAACACAAAAATAATATATCTTACTTGTCACATTTTTCAACTTCATGTCGTGAACTAAAACTTTAGCAACTTTACTCATGAATTTTTGAATTTCATCATCATCTTCGTGTATGATTTTACCGGCTCACCCCTTAAGCGTTTATAACCTTTAATTAATAGATTTATTAATGCCAACAAGGCATATACACATGTTCCATGTCATCTTAATATACCACATCATTAGTTTTAAATGTATATCCAAACACCACCCTTACTAAACAAATAATACACCACCAGCGAGCACAAAAGAGTACACATTAGAAGTTGATAGTATTAAGGGTATGTTTGGCACATAACGGAGTAGAGCTTTTTGGAGCGGTGAGCAATGAGCAATTTGGTTTTTAGTACTCGTTTGGCAAAGGAGCGGTGAGCATTAATATTTTTTAGGAATGCTCATTTTTCCAATTTTTCTTTAAGGAGCGGTGAACGATGAGCGGTGAGATGTAACTGATGCTCACAGCTCACTGCTACTTTTAACAAACACACGCTCAATAATAATTTCATAATATAGAACATGGGTTATAAAAGGCGCCGTTAAGACGCGAGACGTGACCTCCACGTTACAAAATAGAAATAAGCGTCGACGTGAGATGAGGTGTGGAAAAGTGTGCCATGGCGCAAGGCGTGCCGCCTTTTTTTTAATTCAATTCTCGTGAATAAAGTTTTCTTAAAATAAATGAACAATGTTACATGTAGGGCTGAGCAAATGACCCGAACGGGCCAGACCGACCGACCGAGACCGGACTGGACCGGACCGGACCGGACCGACCATATTCGGTCCTGTCCTCGGTCTCGGCTTTTGAGTTAATTCGGTCCTTGGTCCGGTCCGGACCACAAACCGACTAATTTGGGCTAATTTGGCCTTGTTGGACCTGACCGAGACCGGACCGAGCACATTTGGTCCGATCTCGGTCTAATATTTTTGCCGAAATCGGTCTCGGTCCGGTCCGGTCTTGGCCGGTCCGGTCTTGGCCGGTCCGGTCTTGGCCGGTCCGGTCCGGTCTTGGCCGGTCCGGTCCGGTCTGCTTTTTAGACCGTGTTCACCCTTAGTTACATGTAATGATAGTTTGTTGACTTAATTTCTTATGTATAATACTTCTTGTTAACTTGATATAAACGAAATATGACATAAATATATAAATTGATAAATATATAAATCTATAAATATTTTCATATTTTGTACGGCCTTAAGACACGCTTTAAAAACGCCGTGGCTTCACCAAAGCTCTTAAGACATGAGGCTTGATAATACGGTCACGTTACGTCTCACGCTTTTTATAACCTTACATATAACTTTTAGAACACAAATTAGAATTAAAACGTTTTCTATGGTTAAATGCGAAAATTTCCCATTAAAAAAATCTTGCACTATTTTTTATTTTGAACTTGAATTAGACAAAATTATACCAAAAACTGTAGCGCCCAAATTTCCCAAAAGATGTTAAAGTTGTACAAAACGAAATTTTATTCGGCGCCTAAAATTTCCCCATCTGAAGTTCTAAACCCTAAATCAACATTTTTCTCCCAAACTCTCCATATTCAAAACCTCCACCAACATCTTCCATGTAACTGTTGAGCATATGCCATTGAACAATTCGGGTGACTTTGATACTTCAATTTAATAAAATAATTGTGTATTGTCTTTGTGATACTAACATTAAATTGGGGCGTTCAAGGGCATGAAATTTTATCTACGATATAAGGATTTATTGATCTCATCATGGTCGTCTCGTAACAACAGGTTAATTTTTATCTTAAATAGTTGAATTATTTCATAAGATTCACTGTGTTTTGTTCCAATTGGTGCATAAAATTCGTCTACATAGGGATCTCAAATGTTCTTGTTTTAGCGTTCGTAGGTGCAATAACCAGACCATTAAGGTATTTTTAAAATAGGCGCACTATTTAGGATTAAATGACTTTAACTTATAATCATTAAGGATTAAAATAATCTGTCCAATAACTAGACCATTTAGGTAGCTTTTTAAAGTGTTCTGGTTTTAGGGTTCGTAGTTGCATAGACCGTATCATTGTGTTTTGTTCTTTGTAGTTTTACATTTTTTCAATAAGGCATAAGCAGACCATAGAAGGCACAAACTTCGTATACATGGTGTTCTCAAAGTTAACTTGTGTTGTTGCTTACTTTTACAATTGATAAGGTGTATCAGGTACTCGTTCTATGCTAACTCATTTCACAAGTTAGTTGGAAAGCAAATGGGTGAGAATGAATAACTTCTCAAGTCTGCTGGCTCATTAGAAATGGATAGCAAACTACAAGTTTCTGTATGCATCATATCTATGTACTTTAATTTGTTTCAGATTGATTTTTTGATACTTCAAGTGAAGAATTTTAATACTTTTGTTCTTATTGATGAAAAGGGTGAAAGTCTTCCCAGCCCTCGTGAAACCCATTAGTCCTCCTCCACTCCAGAAGAAACTTGTTGCATATAAATCCTCAACCAAAGGCTGCAACTGCCACAGATACTGAGGTGCGTTACAGTTCATTTCTCGTATATCTTGTCGAACTTAACATAATGACCATACTATTAACTGTTATAAAATGTCTTCGAGGTGACTGTTTGACCCATTTACATATAAATGGTTTGATTTGGTCATGTTATATCTCTACAGTTGAAAGTAGTAATATATAGCTAAAGTGGAGATATATCGAAAGGAGCAAAAGCCGTAGAAGTATACTTCTAATGAGTAATATACCAAACAACAAGGTTCATTAGCTATAGTGTGGCTTTCTATCATTAGTAATGGTATGACAAGTTTGTGACAGTTTAAGTTTTGTGTGCCTCTTCCATATGTATTTGAATCTGTTTGTGATGGAGATTTTTCTAGTACGCAGTGGTCCCCTAAATAAACAAGCCTTATGAGGCTTTCTGTTTATATTAGAGTGTCAAGTGGTTGTGTACTCCTGGGCCATTTTCTCAATTCCTTCTAATCCGCCTGGCAATTTGTTGGAAGTGTGGGGGTTTTAGTGGTTTTAGGGTGTCACTACCTTAATGATCTGTATTTTTTTGATCTATTATTCTATTTGAACAAACCCTATTAATTGGATCCATTAGACTTTTAGTCATATATGAATGTCTACTGGTAATTAGTAGTTAAGGCTTATATATGAATGGCAACTAGTACTAAAGTATCAAAACGACAATTTCCTGAACATAGTAAGTGCTTGTTAAATAACTTTGCAATTTGTTTCTAGGTTGTTTCTAGGACCGAAAACCATCTTATTTGTTTTTTAGACTGCTGATGTTTTTATTTCATCAATTTACGTATAGGTACCTTGGAGTAACGCGTCTCCGTTAGAGAACAAAGAGTTAGGACGATATCATCGGTGCATGGTTTACATTGTGGCGTGATTGATCCTATGGCTAGTTACGTTGAATTCTAGTGTTTGTCTTTATAGCTTGTTGAATCCTAGTGGTTCAGTTTGGATTTTGTCTAGGATTTATGTTTTCCTGAATTGAAGTATTATCTTAATTTACTTTGTTGATTTCAACATTGTTGGTGTATTTAAATCACTTTATATATATTTATTTCATTCTATATTTATTTATTATGGTAAGTCAAATTGTAGATTATGGAATTTCAAAAAATTGGAAAATTTTCAATTTTTTTTATATAAAAGATTAACAAAAAGACAGGTTTTGATATAAAAACATATCTTGTTACTTTATATAAAGACAGGTTGAATGGTTCTATAAAGACAGGTTGTAGGAGAACCGGTGCCAATGTCCAATAAAAACATGCGTGTTTACTCTAATATGGAGACCGATTCTTAGGAGAAAACCGGTTTCGATGCTTCTAACAGAGACAGGTTGTGCAACCGGTTTCTATATGTTTCGATCATTGAGATACCCCCCTTCAGAGAGTGGTCTTAAAACCACTCTTCATGGGCCATTTTGACCGGTTTCTGTGAGATTTTTTGTAGTAGTGAAAGGTCCAACCCTCTACCTTGGGAGGTAGAGGGTATTTATAGTTACATAATAAACGTCCTACTTCAGACTGTGGATCAGGCATACAGTGGGTAAAGATCCGTCCTTCCTCCACGGTGTTGCACTAAACTAAATAACTAACTAAATAACTAGTAAATAACGTAATGTCTACGAGCTAACTTATGCTAGATTATATTTGGGGTGACCGATACTTCACTATGGAATTTTTTACTACCTCCGTCCCATATTAAATGTCCAGTATTGACTTTTGAAGTCTTTCATTTTCAACTTTAACTTTAAATATTTTTGTTTGTGTTATATAGTATTTGATCAAAATTATACCAAATGAAAATACGTTTAAAACTCAATACATTCATATATTTTGCATTAAGTATTGTTTACCACAAACAAAATTAATTAAGGTCAAAGTTGTACAAGAATGACTTTGAAAAATCAAAATGGACATTTAATATGGGACGGAGGGAGTAATTCCTAACATTGTCTCTAAGTGCAGGTTCTCCCTAATATGTGCAAAAAACTTTCTAATCTCGATACACATACTGAGGGGGAGCAACTTTTAGAAAACCACATCCTTTCCCCAAAATATCTTTAGCAAAGTATTTAAAATACTAATTTTGATCGGGAAAGTGATGTCGATATTTTTTGAAAATGTTGATCAAAGAAGTGAATTCTTCATTCTCAATATGAGATTTTCAAATCCTCTTGCCTTCATGTGCCAAAGCAATTTCAAACATACGATGCACATGTTGAGCGGAAGCTTTTTCTGAAATATCAAAAACAATTCAGGTATAAAATGCTTTGATCATAGATCACAAGTACCTGGATTGATTATTCAAATGGTTTTCAATTGGTTTCAATGGCAGAAGAATAATACCAAAAAAGACCAACCAAATTTATTTTATGCATGGAGGTATAAGGATGGTTAGGTCAGGTATTCGCTCCCACGATCCCGCCAGAGCCGGAGGGATCTACCCAGGGACAATCCACTAGATAGTGTAGAAGTCCTTAGGTATGATGAAAAAAAGGAGAAAAGTGAGAAATGGGAAGAGTGCGGACTAAGATAGAGCTAGAACTGGAACAAACCCAACAAGGTTCTAGTTATGAAATTTCGGTAAGCACTGAAGGGGTTGAAGAATGAAAAAGAAATGAATGAGAAAAGGGTGAAAAGAAATAGCTCTCCATTAATTCAACCTTAGGGCAGAAACCGGGTTCAATACATATGCTACTGGTGATTACTAAGGTAACACTGGTATTGAAGACAAGACATCATGGACCCAATGACGCACTGCACTACAACTTCCCAAGCCACTCAAGTTCCTCTCAAAAGGACTTGTTTCATTCTCACGGGGAACCCACATTATCTATCGACTTTCTCTTAGAGATTGTTGATATTGAAGAAGGAGACCCTCTCCCTAGTCTCTGGCATGGGAACCAAATGTGCACTATTGAGTCTAGAGCCACGAGATCATCAATAAATCTCTCTAGGACACAATCAATGAAGTCTCACTATTTCACACAATGTGGAAAGTGAGATTATATCTTAAGATTCCTACGCATTATCCTTGTGGTATTACCAGAACATCTGAGTGATGTGTAAAATATTCACGATGAAGATGGAAATCCTTCTAGAGCCAACATCAAACAAGCTCTTGGTGGGTAACATGTGAGATCTATCAAATAGATCAAACTTGTGACAACTGGATAGAAATGATGAGGCGATTCAATATTGAATCAACCTTGGTCCAGGAAATGGATTGACGGATACCTTTGAAAAACCGGTCATTGTGCTTAAAAATTCCTTTCTCTAGCACATCGACTGTGTATTAATATTTCAAAATAAAAGGTGTTTATGATTGATAATTGATTTTCCTTAAAACCTTCGTTGTATTGCGAAACACTTTATATTAAGCAGTACACGATTGTTTTTCAAATCACTTTTCATCAATCAGTGAATCTCAATTCGCTGGTTCACTCACTCCATGTTGTCTTCTTTGAAACGTTCCGGTTTGAGAACAGCTAGAGCAGCTGCGAAACCCTGTCAAGGAGATTCTTCGGAATCATACCTGATCACAGGCAGTACTTGTACTGATCAACGGGGAACCGTACTGTTGTATGCAGGTACACCTAACGTTTGCAGTTGATCAAAATTGAGAAGTCAATCCATAGCCGCATGCTCACACAACACATTCATTTCTAAAGAAATCATGATAAGTGCATCAACGACTCTTATATTTTCACTCCATGCTTCTGCTACGCTGCTGCAAATATCATGAATCAACTAAAACGTCCGCTACTTTGATGAGAAGAAATCATGATCCAGAATGTGAGCATGTCGGGCTAATGTCACAACATCACATAATGTCAACACTACAAAGGAAGAGTTAGAGATTTATGGTAGCTGATGATCTCAAAGCTGGCTCAAAACTCATCATCACGTGGATCAGTTAAAGACCTCCACTTGGATTAACAAAACATGCAGAACATGAAGAATTAAATACTACAGGCTACAGAGTAAAGAACTTAATCAAGAATCCTAGAACAATCAAATGTAATATTTGTTTCTATTCAATGTAAATTGAGGTGACCTCCCTTAGGGGGAGATTGTTAGGATTTAGAAAATCCATTGTTTAAAGTGTCGGTCACCTCAAGTATATGTATTCTTTAGAAAGCTCGTAGTCCTACTCATGTTATGTTAATAAGTAGTTTGATAAGTAACACCGTGGAGGACGGACGGGTCTTTACCCACTGTATGCCTGATCCACAGCCCGTAGGAGGCGTGTCTTGTAAGAAACTATAAATACCCTCTACCTCCCAAGGTAGATGGTTGGGGCTTCAATATCATTTTTCTTTGTTTCAGCAAGTTCCCACTTCTCTCTCTACTTTCTCTCTCTAAACCTTCAAACCATACGCCCCTATTTTGTTATGATATGATGTGTTTGTGAAATCCAATATAATACACTCTTTTTGGACCTTTTAAACTATTTTGATTTGCTTATGTGCTTGACTGTTTAGATAGATATGTGGTAATTGTTGCCTTAGTTTAGGGTAGCAATCTTAATTGCTATAACACTTGCCTAGCTAAGTATAGACTTCTACCTCGACCTAGTCCAGGGTTAGCAATCATTCTAGACTTTGCTACGACTGCGCTGGCTAGTGTCGCTAGGGGCCCTACTATGACGTCGGATATAATATTGATGATATTGTTGATTGTGATATTGGTATGTGATTGGTATGATGATGTGTATCTATCTTAGGTCTCGCATAGCAAATAAACTCCTACAGGTCCACTATTTAAACTTGAATTTAAACCTATGAACTCACCAGCATTAGCTGACCTTTTAGCATGTCTTGCTCAGGTATTTAAGTGATGTTTGGAGTGCGTGTTATGTGGAAGCTTGGCAAGGAGGCATGGTTGAAGGATCATAATCAAACTCTGATAATATTATCGGGGCCTATTTTATAAATCATGTTGGGCCTTTTATTTACATTTTGGGATACCTGTTTTGGATAATTAAATTTGGGATTGGTTTTTGAATGATAATATGACTATCTTTTTTGCTATACTTGTGTGCTGTGCCAATCCATGTAACGCCCCGAAAACTTGATTAAGTCTTCCGTTGTACCGAGATTTGGGGGTATTACATAAACTTAATGTTTTCAAATAATGAATTTTAATCTAAATGAATGGAATTAAAACCATTCTTTGTACCTTAGGTTATGATTCCAAGATAGTAGCACCCAAAGGTTCATATGCTTCCGCTAGACCATATTTTGGGGGTGTTACAACCACCAAACCCTAATCAACTACAATGAGTTGATCCCTGTCAAATGCACACACTACATGTCCAACGAGAGCGTTAGGATGCTAGTGCTTAACCCACGATCTAGAACAAGACACGAATGCTAGTCGTAGAGACAAAACAAAGGCAATACCCTTACAAGGGGTGTTTGCCAATTTTCTATAAGCAAAGGAGAGTGGAGAGAAGATTTTTATTAGTGATGACCATAGAATAAAGACTTAAGGCCCTCTTTTTATACTAATCACAAATCTTAGGGAACAAGATACCCTCCCCTTTACCCTAGAGCCCGTATGGCCGGCCCCTATAGGAATATTCTAGACCCCATTTTGCTTTTTAGTCCTTTGGTAATTATCTTGTACAATTATAGTTAATTTAGGACTTATTGACCGTTAATCGTTACACTAACGGATTAACGACCCTTATCTTCTTTCGTGAGTAATATTAATTATAATTAATAGTATACAATAAACATATTAATCGTTATTAATAAACGCTCACTAATTGTATACGTGTGTGTCTCGATAGGCTCACGTAATTTTCGGCCGTATAAATAGTGATTTGACGTAAGAACTACCAATAGTAGTGACATCTAGGCGGACAATGTGCCTTCCCCGAACCTTGCTTTTTGGGGAATAAACCCCACTTCTTTTTTTCCACTTTGCCTAAGAGGAAAACCCCATCTCTAAGGGAAAGAAGGCGAGTACACTGTTAGTTGGAAATTATCTCGTTCATATTTACAATAAAAAAATGTTTTACCAATAATTTTACTTAATGTGTTTTGATATAAATATACGAATACCCGCGCAAAATGACGACGTGTAGCGGAAAATAGATATACTTGCAAAATCATGATTATGATTTGACCCTTGATGCAAAGCATGTGCTTTTGAAATACAAGTTGAAAATGAAGATTACGGTACTTATGTAGTAGATATTAAGATGATTTTTTGAACAGTATTAACTATAAAAATTATTCTCTTCATCTCTTCGCAAATCATATATAACAAAATTGTAAATATCAAAAAGTCTTCTCATTCCATTCATAGATCAATCAACTTAACCGTGTGTTGTTACAATGAAAAGTTTGGAGCATTTAAGTTTCCTAGAATAGATTAAGGGGTATTAACCGTTGACAATGGTTTTATCACTAAGCTGCCACTTAATTTTTGGACGTTAGTCGCATGTTTAACACCTGTATCGGGGATTATAAAATGTGTTTTGGTGTGTTTTCCACTAAGCTGCCACTTAATTTCTTAGGTTAATCGCTTGTTTAACCCATTTTATAATTATCCCTGTGATTAGCTATATATAACACAAATAGAAGATTCAGTGGGGATTTCCAAAAGTGGTGGCTTATTAATCTTCTCTTGCAATCTTCGTTTTGTCATTCACGAGAAGATTTTCGAAGCTTTGTTTGGAGTAGTTTTTGTTTGCAGGTATGTTTAAACAACTTTTTTAATCTGTTTCTTCAATGTGGGTGTAGTTTTGAACATGTAACCATGTAATGTAGTTCGGCTCTTTCAAGTTTTGTTTGCAGTTAGGGGTTAGAGAAGTTGAAATTTGGTTTGTGGTTTGGAAGGTGTAAGTATGTAGTTTAGTTCAAATCTTTGATGCTTTGTTTGTTGCAACTTTTTGGTTTGTTAGTGCATTTGATGTGTTATGTTTACGTGGTTAGGGTTTACAAATATGTAGATTGAGTAAGAGTTCACTTCAAGTGTTTCATGTTTTGTTTGTTGCAGGTTTTAGTGTGTCGGTGTATTCGTGTACCATATTAGCTTCGTTTGGAGTAGTTTCATTTTCAGGTATGTTTAAACCGCTTGTTTAATCTGCTTCTTCAATGTGGGTGTAGTTTTGATCATGAAACCATGTAATGTACTTCGTCTGTTTCATGTTTTGTTTCCAATTAGGGCCATAAGTTGAAATTCAGTTTGTGGTTTGGAAGGTGTAAGTATGTAGTTTAATTTAAGGGTGGGTTTGATTATACTAAACCAACGTTTGGTTATTTTTTGATTGTTGGCATTTACTGTACCAAATAAAAGCAGTGTCAAAAGTCATTCCATTCAAGTTAGGGGAGATTTGTGAAAAATGGGGGGCCCACTTTATTGTTGTGTCTGCATGTCTATTTTTAAATCTCACAAAATAATATATTTTAAGTTAAAATAGTATAAAATATTTATTGTAACTTATAAAATATATTTTATCTTTTATATATCAAATCCAAATCCAGATCTTAGGGCCCGTTTGGTTTGTAGATGGTTTAGGATTATGATTTAGATTTGGTTTAGGATTTGGATTTTGAATTAAATTTGAATTTAGTATAGGTTTAAATTAAATGAGAAGAGAAAAAAATATAATGAAATAATATATTATATATATTATAAAGAGAAATGATACATGGACCTAAACTTAGGCCTAAACTTAGACCTAAAACCACTTGGCATCATCCTGATGGGTTGTAAAATAAGTGGGTCCCTATCTGCAAACATCAGGATGCTGACACTTGGTTTTAGATCTAAGTTTAGGCCTAAGTTTAGGTCCATGTATCAGTTCTCTTTGTAAACATACCTACAAACCAAAACTACTTTAGGTATAGCAAAGCAATTTAAATAGCTTAAAAAACTACTTTAGGTATAGCAAAGCAATTTACTTTAGGTATAGCAAAGCAATTTAAACCAAAATTTATTAGCAAAGCAATACTTTGACATGCGTCGTATCAACCTAAAGACTTCACCAAAAAAATCCAAGATTACAAGACACATACGCCGTATCAAGACTAAAGATCCGCCGCATCATTTGGCGGCTCTTTAGTTTTGATACGACGTATGTGTCTTGTAATCTTGGAATTTTTTGGTGAAGTCTTCAGGTTGATACGATGATGGATCTAAACACACACCTTGTGTTAGTGATACTTTGAGTTATATTAATAAGTACGCGGAATATACTTAGTAATACTTAGAAGATGGATTGTATGATGTAATGTAAGTGAGAACAATGTAACACAAAGCTTCAATATTAGTAAGAATAATACGAGTGATCTTGCTTATCACTAGGGTTACACCTTGAAGCATACGTACCAAGAACAATGACCTAGGACCTCCTTTTATAGCACAATGAGTCCTTTACAAGATAAGTATAATGCTAACTATATAGAATATACACAATATCTTTTCTATACTTATCAACACACTAATACATAACGATTATCCTAATAGCAGTGGTAATAATATGTACTAGCAGTGGTAATGTGTTTCCACTACTAGTGCATTCTTCAGAAGTGTCTTCCACAAGCCTATCAGTGGTAACTGTTAGCTTTATTCCCAACAATCCTCCCCTAAACTTATGATTTCTCTGCAAATCAATAAGTTTCTTCAATCTGCATCATCTCTAAGGATTTGGGAATTCTTCCAAACACTTCACTTTCTTCTTAACGCCTAAATAGCTCTTGAACATTGATCTTGAATCCTATGTATCAAAGCTCTGACCTTCTCATTATCTTCATGAACCCTTTATGTTGTAGATAACATCACAGTGAGAATTCCAGCTCTGAGTGGGTATTCTTTCTTAGCAAACATAAATGCATCCACTCCTTCTTTTGTAGAAACATGATGAACTTCACATGAATCATTGTAAGTCCATGTAGTACCAAAACATTGAGCTTCAAACCTCCAAAAATGATCATTAACATCTGGTTCATAGAGCCTTCTTAGATCAACCCATAACTGCATTTCCTTCATATCTTTAAGCTTGTCAGCATTAAATCTTTCTGGAACTAATCTCCACAATATATCAAGATCAACTCTGTCACATGCTTTGATGAGTTCTTCAAACTGAATGAATGATGAATTTTCACCACCAAGCCTTGTAATCTTCCATGTTGGAGCAAAATTGCTAGCAGTATACACTTCCCAATCAACAATAGGATGTCTGACTTGCAGTGGGTCAGGATAAAAATCTTCTTCTTCAATCAGAATCATATCAGTCAGCTGTTCTTCAGTGAATTTCTCAGATTGAACTTATTGTTCTTCAGCAAATTTTGTTTTCTTATGTATCTGAGGTTCACTATCTTTGGCTTTTCTCTTCAGATGAGGATATCTTCTTTCTTCTTCTTCAGAGTTCATAGGAATAAAGTATTGATCTTGCCTTTTAACTCTATAGTAGATACCTTCAACCTTATCATCAGTCATCCCTTTGAACTGATTCTTTTTCCAGTCACCAACACTGCAACAATAAGCTTTCATCATTGAGATAACTTGTGCCTTGGTTGGTTGTCTTGGTTTCTTTTGACCCTTTCTGACTGAAACAATTGCATCTTGAAGTGCTTGGCTATTCTTCATTAGAATGAAATCCTTCAACTGTGCAGTTCTTTGTTCTTCAGTTAAGGATTTATCTGCAACTAGGTCAATTGCCTTCTTCTTGACTACTGGATCATTAGCAATCAAGAAATCAATTTCTTGTTCTGTAGGTACATACGTAAACTCTGGAGTCTTTTCTCTGAAAATTGTAGGTGGAACAGTGGAAAGTGGATTTTCATCCATTTGATAAGTGGTTTCCATTCTGTCCAGCCTTTTAGCCTCTATGAAATCTGCAATCTCTAGTTCATATAGCTTTTTCTTGTTTGCAACTTCATCTTCAGTGAGTTTTCTAAAAACTTCTGCATCATGATCAATTTGAGCTTGTTCTTTCTTTGAAACCTTCCTTTTTGGTTGCTTTTTACTTTGCACAACTGCTTTACCTTTCTCCTTCTTCTTTTTAATTTCTTTCTCTGCAGTGGTAATATCTACTCCAGCAGTAGGAATTATTTGCTCTGAAGTGGGAATGGTATCAGTGGTTGCAGCAGTGGAAGTTGCTTGCTCTGTTTGCTGTTGAGGAACTTCTTCTTGAGTATCAACTTCCTTAGTAACTCCAAAATCAAAATCACCTTCATCTCCAAAGTCTATTTTCCTCCCCTTGGTTTCAGCACCTGTTTTCCTCCCCTGTTTGGGAGAATTCCTAAAGTCTTCACTGAAGCCCTCTGAGTCACCATCATGAGGTGAGGATGGAGATGATATCACTATCTTTGCAGGTCTCCTTTTCTGTTTCAACCCCTGCAACTCTTTCTTCACAGTCTGAATCTCTTCTTTCATTGTGTAACATCCTTGGCATGTTGCTCCTTTACATGTGCCAAGTCTTTTTCCAGATATTCAACCTGCTTAGTTAACCTAGTACAAAGTTCCATCAATTCCATAGCTTGCCCATTGCCCTCAACACTTCCAACTGTGTGACCTGTTGGGAGAGGTGAATCATAGGGCATTGGCTCCGACTCACTCCTAGTTGGACTAGGTTGAAGCCTAGAACCACCACTGCTAGTTCCTAAACCAAGAGGATCAGGGACATGTTGCGTTGTAATGAGAGAAATTGGCTGTTTTTGCCTTCTCTCATAGGTGTGAGTAACTGGTGGAGTGTAGTTTATGGTTGGAACTGTGATTGTGGGTGTAGTTTGGGATACAATTGGGATTGTTGCATCTTCACCCTGTACCTGTGAAATCTTTGCAAGCATTTGAGGAAAAAGTGGTTTAACAACCCTATTGCCATCCTTATTCATGTTTTGAAAAACTTTGGGCTTAAGGCAACGGATTTTATAAACTCTTGTATGGGATTGCAGTTGAAATTCATTTAACACTGCTTGCACAAACCTTGGATACATCAAAAAAAAATTTGAACTCTTTACATTGCCTTGCATACTTGTAAAAATATAATTAGACCAATTAAAAATCCTATTTGTGGCTAGACAAACCAAAGGGTAAGCCATTTTTGAACTGAACTGTTCATAAGAAGTTTTCTTAGGACTTAGGCAATGTAAGAGAGTATGTATTAAAAATCTTCAATGAGGACAGAAACCACTCTTTTTGAAAGTAGCCTTTTTGTCAGTGGTATCATACCCCTTGATGAAAGATGGTCATGAATTTCTGGCATGGGTAATGTGATGATACCATTGAGATCATCCAATTGGAGAATTCTCCTCAAGGATGACTCAGTAACATCAATAGTTACCCCATCCACTGTGGCTCTAAGAGCATCCATAGTTTCATGTATGTCTCCATCTTCAATAATGATGGACGTGACAGAGGTCCAAAACTGCTTGATTTGAGAGACATAGATTGTGGGATTGAGAAGTAAAGCATACCTTACATGAGTAGTGTTTAGAAAATCCACAATCTGATGAAAAACATGGCCACTCTTGTCGTTTGACTTTTCCAAATAGGCCACTTAGTTGTGCTCATCTGCAAAGGTGATTGGAGCCATAGTATCTTTTGATGAAAAATATGTTGTGTGAGTATGAATTGAATGAAGAACTTGCCAATTGAGAGAGAAAGATATATACTCTTAGGGTTTGAGAGTTTTGTGCAAGAAAGATTATCTAAGGAAAAGATTTATCTTAAGAGGATAAATTGCAAATAGGAAAGTAGATAATCTTCTAAAAATTTTACCCTATTAGTATAGAAAGTAGTTACTCTCAACGGCTAGTAAAAATTTTGTTACAGACACAACAGTTGTAACAGCTACTTCATCAGTGGTAAAAATAACACTGGCAGTGGAAACTGTAAACTAGCAGTGGCAATTTTTCACAAAAATTTGCAAGAGCAGTGGTAAGTAAAACATATGAAAATAGGACTGCTCTTATTATAGTTTTTAGCAAACTACCAGCTATCTACGGATTTGATATGTCTTTACCATGAGCCGTTTGCTATGGACTAGCCAACTCTTAATCATATAGAATATGGTGAGTTGATAACCATATAGTTTTTGGTAAACTATCAACCATAAACGGATTTGTTAAGTCTTTACCAGTAGCCGTTTGCTCTAGACTAGTTGATTCTTATGTGGATTAGACATGGTGAATCAATAACCATTTTGTTGAGGAGTTCTAGCTACACTAAATTCTCTTTTAATACCTTTATCCCTGCAAAAATCATCCATAACTCTATTCTTAAACTCTGTCCCATTGTAGCACCTAATGATTTTAACTTTCATATCATATTGGTTTTCTACTTCAGCAATGAAGGTATTAAGGATGCCAGTAGTTTCATCCTTGGTTCTAAGAAAGAAAACCCATGTAAACCTGCTGAAATCATCAGTCACAACAAGACAATATTTCTTAAGATTTAAGCTGCTCACAGATGTAGGACCAAACAAGTCCATATGTAACATATGAAGTGGGTGAGCAATAGAGTTAACCAACTTTGACCTGCAAGAAGCTCTGTGTTGTTTGCCTTTAAGACAGGCAACACATGTTTGATCATTTTCAAATCTTTTCTGAGCCAAGCCTCTTACCAAACCATCTTTTACAATCTTATTTATGGTTTTGAAATTAATATGACCAAGTCTTCTTTGCCATAACATGTATTCAACCACTGTGGCCTTTGCAAGCAAGCAAGCATAATCCTCTTTAGCAACAATGTTATTCATATCAAAGCTATATAAGTTGCCTTTTCTAATAATCTAAAGAAGAATCTGACTTTCATCAGGCATCTTAAAATCCTTAGAGAGGACAAAACACATATCTTCAGTAAAAAGAACATTGTATTTCTTGTCACACATTTGTGACACACTAAAAAGATTATACTTAAGCTCTTTTACATAGTACACAGGTTCAAAATCCAAGTTACCAGTTTTGATGACCCCTTTTCCAGTAACTTTTCCATTAACGCCACCTCCAAAGCTGACAAACTGTCCATCATAGTATTCAAAATTTGAGAGATAGGACTTGTTACCAGTCATGTGCCTTGAACATCCACTATCTGTGTAGCCTTGATCTAATCTCTTTGTCCTTGGATGTTCCTGCACATATAAGAAAGAAGTTAGTTTCCTTTGGAGACCCAAGCCATGATTGACTTGGATCTGCCTCGTGTATCAATATAGTTATATCTATCAAAGGTCATTGATACACCATTGGGATTGGTTGTTGATGTAATTCCTTTAGGTTTCCATTCCCAACGTGCTGTGGCCTTCACAGCATTTCCCATGTTACCCCTGTTCTTGTTTACAACCCTTGCAGTGGGAACTTTTGACTGAGCAGTGGTAACTGCTGGTTTAGTTTTTGGTACCCACTGTTGGTTATATTGAACCCTTTTATTTTGAAAAGTCCTTTTCCCTGTTTGTGCAGATTTTACAAAAGTTGTTTTGGATTTTGCACTTGTAACAGGTGTTTTAGGGTGAGCAGTGTTAACAGATTTAGCAGTGGCAAAAGTTTTAAGTCCACTTCTTAGTTGAACTGCTCTTGGGATCATATTGCTGTGTAAAGTAGGGTGTATTTTGTTTTAAAACTTGTTTGACTCCATCCTTTTATTCCCATAGACTTCCCTTCTCCCAACATGATAGTCATAATTAGAATGAAAATGATTAAAGCTACCACAGATATAACATGATTTATTGTACATCACAAACTCACTACCTAGTTGTTGAGATTTTACATGATTCCAACTCCTCTGGTTACACCTAGGAGTTGATGACTTGTCTCTATACATCTCAACAT
Source organism: Chrysanthemum seticuspe (assembly GCA_019973895.1). NCBI lineage: Eukaryota > Viridiplantae > Streptophyta > Magnoliopsida > Asterales > Asteraceae > Chrysanthemum > Chrysanthemum seticuspe. The sequence continues at coordinate 244,671,599 of BPTQ01000007.1, read as the reverse complement.
ACCTTACAGTTGATCTAGGTTTATTAGCTTGTTTCCTAGGTTCCTTTGTAATAGTATGTACAACTTGTGGAATAGAAGCCTCTACATTCTTTTTAGCATTTTCATCTACAACATATGAGTCACTTGCACTTTCAAAAACATCAAATTCATGCTTAACCTCTTCCTCACTTTTCACAAATTTGGGAGGACCATATTCAAGATTAGGTTCCTGAAATTCTTCTAGGCCTGTATGAGCTAAATCTATGCCAGGAGGTGATGGAACACCCCTTAGTGGTGGAGGAGCTGTATTGTATCCCATACCAGACTTAACTTTACTAGTAATTTGAGCATTCCAAATTTTATCAATTGACTTAGACTGATAATATCAGGTGTCAACAGATAAATTGACATTCTCATTTATCTTTTTAAGTCTTTCAAGCTCTTCTTTTAGTGCCTCATTCACTGCTATCTTATGATCTAACTCTCTTCTTAGAACAACCATATCATCATTATATTTTGACTCATTTGATCTATAATGCTCTAGTTTTTTTTCTAATACATATATGCCTCTTCTAAGGCTTGTCACACTATAATTAGCAGCAATCAACTATGTTCTTTGGTTATCATATTCTTCATTAAGCCTTTCACATTCTCAAGAAGCCCTACATGTTTTAGAGCAACTTTCAAAGTTTTGTACCTCAGAGTCAGAGAAGGCCATGAGAGCATGTTCTGTAGCAATAAAAGCAGCATCTGAAGATTGTTCCTCTTGTCCATCAGCCATGAAACTCCAATCATAGCTCACACCATCAATCGCCAGCATTGCCTTTGGTTCTTCCACAATTGGTTCTTTCTTTTGCTTGTACCAAGTAGACCTATTGTCCTGCTTCCTTGGTCTTCGGCATTCTCTAGCAAAATGCCCCAACTTGTGACAGTTGAAACACTCTACTTTCTTTTTATCAAACCCTGTAGTTTCATTACCATTGATGTGTATTGGCTTGCCAGTCTTCTTGTAGAATTTCCTAGCCCTCATGCTAAGAAGAGCTATTTGCCACTTTATGTCCATCTCCTCCAAGTCATCATCATCAATTTTCTATATGTCTTCATGAGTTAATATAGAGCCATTAACTTGAGTGGAGATAAAGGCATGAAAGGTAGGATCTCCAATACCGGCAACCTTCTTCTTTGAACCTGCAGTGGTAACAATAGCATTACCAGTGGAAACTGTAGAACCAGCAGTGGCAATATCATCATCACTGTCATCTTCAGAATCATCACTGTCAACAGAGGTTGACATTAATGCCAAGCTGCTTGAGCTTGTACCAAGTTTCCATGTCTTCTTCAATCTTTGTTCAATGAGTTTGAAGTTGTTGTAAAGATCATTGAGCTTCATAGTTTCAATCTCTGGTTTATTTTCCCAGACTGTAACATTAGTATGAAATTCAGCAGGAAAACTTCTTAGAAACTTCAAATTGAGGTCTTCCTTTTCTACCTCAATTCCAAACACAGTCAATTGTGTGACAATCTTCTGGAGTTTGGTGAAGATGCTGTCAAGTGAGTCATTGCTTGAGGCAGAAAAGTTTTCATAACTTTGCTTCAACAATGTCTTTTGAGTCTTCTTAGTAGCATCATTGCCACCAAACTGAACAAATCTCTTCAAAAAGTTCTTTTGCCGTCTTGAATTTGCTGAAAGCAATGATCTGGTCTTTCGGAAGAGTCATTAGTAACAAATTTCTGGCCTTCATGTCATTCTTCTTCTGTGTTCTTTCATCAGTAGTCTTAGGCACAGAAACTGTTACAACTTCTTTGTCACTAACTTTCTCAGTCTTCTTCTAGGACTTGAAGGAATCACCAGTTAAGATGATCTCCCATAGAGCATAGTCTTGTATGAGAAAGTATTGCTCAATCATTATCCTCCACATATCAAACTCATTGAGTTTGCGCTTAGGAAGCCTTGGAGCAGATTGGACTGGCTTTCCATCTCCATTGATTTGAGTGAGTAGGTTAAGCTTATTCCTTGGATCTTCTGAATCAAAGTATTAGAACCAAAGCTCTGATACCACTTGATGGATCTAAACACACACCTTGTGTTTGTGATACTTTGAGTTATATTAATAAGTACGCGGAATATATACTTAGTAATACTTAGAAGATGGATTGTATGATGTAATGTAAGTGACAACAATGTAACACAAAGCTTCAATATTATTAAGAATAATACGAGTGATATTGCTTATCACTAGGGTTACACCTTGAAGCATACGTACCAAGAACAATGACCTAGGACCTCCTTTTATAGCACAAGGAGTCCTTTACAAGATAAGTATAATGCTAACTATATAGAATATACACAAGATCTTTTCTATACTTATCAACACACGAATACATAACGATTATCCTAATAGCAGTGGTAATAATATGTACTAGTAGTGGTAATGTGTTTCCACTGCTAGTGCATTCTTCAACAGTGTCTTCCACAAGCCTATCAGTGGTAACTGTTAGCTTTATTCCCAAAATACGACGCATGTCAAAGTATTTATGCGGGGTATCTTGAAGAGATAAGTTAGATCTTTGTGTTGACCAAGGTTTCATATACGATGCATGGTAGAATTCCATGCGGCGTATTCTTCAAAGTAAGGCAACGGTCTTCACATTCGTCTAAGCCTTGATGTACGGCGTATCTGTCTAGAATGATACGGCGTATCTTCCTTCAGTTTAGCAGACTTTACCAACTTGATCCATTTTGCTCCAATTTATGTCCACAATAGCTAACTTTCATCAAATTCTTATTTATAACTGAGATTTACAAAAGTAAACGATTAAGTATCAATTCTCATATAAAATAATACAAAACACGCAATATACATAGGATAAATGATGATAATAAACTGTTGTTATTTGATATCTTCAACAATACAACATGGTTCTCAAAAATATCCCCCGTAAAGACCCTGAAACAAGCTGAGCACGACATATGAACAGAAAATAAGAGAACACCTAGTAGATAGTAAAACACACACCGGTAGGTCCTAACATTAATAGTATGTCCCAATCCAGAAACTGGAACCACCCTAAGAAAGTCCGAAGTGTAATCCTTCATTTGAGATTTTCATAACAACATATGTCGAGTAGATAGGGAAAAGTGGATATAGAAGTTTGGGTAACACGCGTGAAATATATATATATATATATATATATATATATATATATATATATATATATATATATATATATATATATATATATATATATATATATATATATATATATATATATATATATATATATATATCTGCCAGTTTCATCATGAGTTTGGGGGCAGCGATCTCAGTTGGATTACTCAAAAGGTCAATCTGTATTTTCGCATTAAAAGAACACAAGGCATCATCAAAGGAAAGCCCAGAAGTTACAATACCAGAATGTCGAAGCAGCTTAGTCTGCAAGCTAGCAGACTTGAGTCTAGACACAAGGAATGCATAATGCAAGACATTACCTGCAGAGTAAATGGCAAGCCTCCCAAAAGCAAAAGGTAAGGTGGCAAGCCTCATTATTATTATTATTATTATTATTTTATTTTTCTTTATTTATTTGTTATTTTTTTTAGTTTTTTAATTTTTATTTATAAATTTTATTTGTTTATACTTTTTATTTTAATTTTGTTTACATTTTTCTTTATTATTATGAGTATTATTATTACTATTACTACTATAATAATAATAATAATAATAATAATAATAATAATTATTATTATTATTATTATTATTATTATTATTATTATTATTATTTATTTTATTTTAATTTTTTATTGAAATATAATAATTTTACATAAAGTTGGATAGGAATCTAGACACAAGTTGCGCTCCAACTCTTTTCTGAATACAAAAACTCACTCTATGATAAATAAAAGCACCACTCTTAGCATTATTTGATTGGCTAATAGAAATAGACTTGATACGTGAAAGTGTGTCTAAAGCCTTTGTATCGAACTCCCTAAACGTAGAAAAAGCATATGTAATGACATCAAAGGGATATATTCCAGTCATATCCAAACACGCATCTTTACCTTGGAGCCAATTGAATAGTAAAATATCTGCAGTTCGTAGCTCCTTCCCATCCTCCGAAACGAAACCCATAGGAGCCTCTTTACGCACCATAATCCCAACCTTAGAAAAAATATCAACAATAATATCACATACCAAATGATGCCTGAACTTCAATTCCACTTCACTCGAGCAGTGGACCGCATGATCTCCCCATTTATCCATATGATGCACATTGCAACTCGGGCAAAGGCTACCTTCATATATCATCAACAACAACAATAATAATAATAATCATGATATTATTCTTATTATTATTATTAATATATTTTTTAACATCACTTTATTAGAAAATCATAGGATTTACAAGAAATTAGTAGAGAGCCGAGATACTAAGTGAGCCCTTACTCCTCTAGCTATAGCGAAGTTAATCCTACTAAAAATATGAGCAGGAGCATGTGCTCCAATGTCTTGAGTCACCAAGAATCATCGGATACGCTTTAGTAAGGTCACCGCATTCTTCTCAAGTTCCCCAAAAGAAGAGAATGAAAAGGGGAGAAACCCATAACCAATATCTGCGCATTTAGCCTCGTACTTGACGCATTTACGTTATGCAGCTTCAGTCACCGCACGACCGGGCACAAAGTCAATCATACCAGTTTGCGTCAAGAGCGAAGACCCGGTCAGATCAACACATACGTCAAGCCCACCATCCCACGAGTAAAGTAAAATATCAGCTCGACGTAATGGTATGTCCCTTTCCCCACAACAATAATAATAACAATAATAATAATAATAATAATAATAATAATAATAATAATAATAATAATAATAATAATAATAATAATAATAATAATAATAATAATAATAATAATAATAATAATAATAATAATAAATGTGTTGTGCGGATATTGGATATTGGATATGGGTTTCTCCCCTTTTCTTTTTCTTCTTTTAGCGAACTTGAGAAGGATGCAGTAACCTTACTAAAGTGCATTCGACGATTCTCTATGACTCAAGACATTGGAGCGCGTGCTGCGGTTCATATTTTTAATAGGATTGGTTTTGCTATTGCTAGAGGTGTGGGGGCCCAGTTGGTTTCTCGGCTCCCCACTAATTTTTTGTAAATCCCTTGAGTTTTTAATAAAAGTGTTGGTAAAAATAATAATAATAATAATAATAATAATAATAATAATAATAATAATAATAATAATAATAATAATAATAATAATAATAATAATAATAATAATAATAATAAATGTGTGGAAACTGGCTATGGGTTCCTTCCCTCATCATTCTCTTCGTTTGGAGAACTTGAGAATGATGCAGTAACCCTACTAAAGCGTATTCGACGATTTTCTATGACTCAAGACATTGGGGCACGTGCTGCAGTTCATATTTTTAATAGGATTGGTTTTGCTATAGCTAGAGGTGTGGGGGCCCAGTTAGTCTCTCGGCTCCCCACTAATTTCTTGTAATTTCCTATGATTTTCTAATGAAGTGATGTTTTATAAAAAAAAAAAATAATAATAATAATAATAATAATAATAATAATAATAATTATTATTATTATTATTATTATTATTATTATTATTATTATTATTATTATAAAATCATCACTTCATTAGAAAACCAAAAGGATATTACAAGAAGTTGGTGGGAAGCCGAGACACTATTTGGGCTCCCTCTCCTTTCTGAATAAAAAAACTTAGTCTGTGAAAAATAAAGGCACCACTCCTGGCTGTTAATACAAATAAGCCGTAAAAACGTTTATTTATATTTTACGATCTTCTAATGTTTTGTCGATAACAAACGTAAAATCATTTTAACGAAACAAATAGAATACGTAAATAGTTTGAGTCAATAGTTTTCTAACACACTTACGTTTTCACATAAAACACTAAAACAAGTATAAGTGATTTTATGATTTAGATACATATGTACAACAACTAGTGTTTACATATTGGGTTAGCATATACTTAAACTAAGTATACTAAAATGGGTAAAAACAAGTATATACTAAAATAGGTAAAAACTAGCAAATGGTATTGACCCATAACCCATGGTTTTATATATACCACTTAACCAAGTTCATTGTATCCTTAAGATACATTGTATCTAGAAAGAAAACCATGGATCAACCCATAACCCATGACCCATGACCTATAACCAAAATTTCCCATGGGCAAAGAGGAGCGTTCCACGGATCCCTGGCTTTGTGCTAGCCGGATCCCTTGTGGTAGGGATCCGTGGAATCTGGGGAGCAGTAGAGAATTTTCTCTATAAATAGAGAGCCATTTCTTCCTTTCTACTCACTACTTTACACACATACTTCCCCAAGTATTATAACCCTCTAACCTCATATCCAAGTGATCTGTGTAGTTTGTCTTTTGTTTTTGTGTGATCTTCTAGGTTCCTCTTAAAGGCAAGATCACCACTTCTTGAAGACGAGCAAGCTCAAGTCCATGAGTTGCCATGCTTCGTCATAATCAAGACAACTAAGGTTCTCTTGTTGATAGTTCTTCCTTTCTCCATAGATGTTGGGTTGAAGGCATTAGTGAAGAATTCCGAAAGTGTCAAGATGAAAACATTAGTGAAAGGTGCTCATCATCCGTGTCAAAGCATTAGTGAAGAATGCTAAAGGTGTCAAGACGAAGGCATTAGTGAAGGGTGCCAAGCATTGTGTCAAAGGCATTAGTGAAGGATTCCGAAGAATCAAATCAAGTCGCATTTGGAAAGAATGCCTAGGTCGTATAATCGATGAGGTGCATCGTTATACATATAAGTATTTGTTTATTTCCAAGGATGGTGATATCCTTGATGGTGTTGTAACGAGGAGCGGATCTCCTTGATATTAGGTGTTGTGTTGTGAAGGGTAGTAGTTCCTCCATAGTAATGGAACTAGGTGCTTAGCCTAGTACCTAATAAAGGGTAGGCGATGTTGTGATTGGATTAGTTCTCCTTGGTGTGAAATAACTCGGTGGTTAGCCTAGCACCGTATAAAGGGTAGGCGACGTTGTGTTAGGTGTGGTTCGCCTTGGTGTGAAGGAACTCGGTATTTAGCTTTGTACCGGAAAAAGGTTAAGCGACGTTGTGAAGGCTTCTCCGCCATAAGGAGATTGGTGTAGTGATTACGAACTCTCGAGTAGGTGACTCGGGGAGTGGAGTAGGGCAAGGAAGGTGTCCTTGTAGCCGAACCACTATAAATACTTGTGTCGTGGTGATGTGCTTCTTACTCTTTATCTTTCATTACACGTTTATATATTTATCTATCAACGTCCAACATAAACAACCAAATAGATTGACATAAGTCGATCTAAATATTTAAAAGGAAGTTTTAAATTGGGAAAACTATTCACCCCCCCCCTTCTAGTTTTCCACAATTGGCATCAGAGCTTCGTTACCAAGTTTCTTAGAGTATGTTGTACTTTAAAAACTTGATACGACCCATGTATGTTTGAAAACTACAAAGAAGGATTATTTTTGTCATATTTTGAAAAATCATTATATTTTTTTATTGTTGGACAATGATAGAATGTTCTAACAATTTTTTTTAACATTATTCATACTTGGATTTGGAGTTACCAAGAAGATCATAAAGAATTTATCTAAATATTTCTTTTTGCAAAAAGAATGTTTTGTATTCTTACAACATATATCTGGAGATTCCAAGAAGATCACAAAACATCTAAATACTTTTTTCTTAAAAAGAATATTTAGCAAAGGTATAATCTTTAATTACTTACCTTTATTTTTATTATTAAAATCTTAGTTGCATGATTTATTAGGAATTTTTCAAGTAGTTATTCATATTATAGTCATCATCTAAATAGTATTCTTCGACTTATTTGTATAGACTACATTACCAACTCGTAATAATGATATCTTGGTTATTCGATAACCTTAATCATTAGTCATCACAAAGGATTGATTGACACTTCATCTATGTCAATAAATATCCATGTGAAACTTCTTATATTATGATAAAATGGAATTTTATTATAATGTTTGAAAAGCTTCCCAAGAATTATGACTAATTCTTAAAAAGGGAACCTCATTCAATAGGAATAGTATTAAATCGTCAAAACCTCAAACCACAAGTTTTAGAACCTTAACATCAAAACACTAGGCGTTTTAAAACTCTCAAACCAAAGTTATCAAGGAATGTTTGAGCTGAATTTTGCTGTCATGCCGGATCCCTTCGTTTATACTAGCCGGATCCGATATGAGAGGGATCCGCGGGATCCGTGCAACAGAAGACAGTATATGCTCAAGAATGATCACTGTGGATGTTCCGCAATCATATTCACCTCAAAGACTAACGAACAAAAACCAAGGTACTGTTCATAGGAGCAATTTGATCGTTCCTCTCAAGATTAACAATCACTTGTGTAAGTACAATCTTCACTACATTGTTAATTTAATTCTTTGATTTCTAAGATTACAATTTCTTCATCTTTAAGAATTGGGTTCAAATGGGTTTATCATAATTTGTCACCACATTGTTTTCTAAGATAATCTAAATCAAAGAATTAACATTGTTAATACAAATTAAACACATTTCTTGAACTCAACAAAGATGATGAGAGCAAAATTATGATCAAACCCTCTAGGTTACTATTCATAATTAACACCACATTGTGGTTGTATTGTTTAGGAACATCATGCAAAGCAACAAGCAACAAGATTACCAAGACACCGCTCACTACATACCCATGTACCATAGGAAAAATGGATTAAGTCCGGATGATAGGAAAGCCTTTAAGTTGCTTGAAAGGAGACTCTTTCATGAAGGTAGAGTTGTTGATCCATCATTTCTTGCAAATACCGACATGGGGGAAGTATTTGGAACTATTGGGTTTGATTGTTTATTGGATATAAACGAGCAAATTTGCCCGGTCTTTGTGCTTGAGTTCTACAAGACTATGGGTATAATTAGAAATGATGATGGGTCCATCTCAAATGAATTCACCATAAATGGACATGAGTACCCTCTTTCACATGATTAGCTTGGAAGAATAATAGGGGTTCCATATGATGGTGTTTGCATGTATTCTAATGAGTGGTCGTTGGAGGAGATACACTCTATGGTTGATCATCACAACATTTATCACGCAACAATCCCGGAAGCAACCACGGTAAGGGATACCGTGTTTATGCCAAGAGCATCCCCATCAAGAGTTACTAGAAAGTCGAAAGTGATCTATAGAGATCCTTTCCAAATGGAGCTCTCGGAGATGTATGCGTTGTATAGAAAATGGGAATATGTGATAAGGGAGAATGTGGTGTGTCTAGTAGGGAACAAGGATCACCCCAACGCTTGTCTAAGCTTCATGATCTATTGTCTAGTGACCGAGACTCGGTTCAACATTGCCTACTACATGGTCAAGAGAATGGCAAGTGTAAGAAGCATGGACAAGATGGTGCTTCCGTATGCAATGCTCCTAACCCGTCTTGCCAAATTCATCTTTGCATTAGATCCTTCTCCACAAACCTATGACCATAGCTTTTGTAACAAGGTTATGGTACCAATGACCGAGGGAAGAACCACGAGGTTTATGGTAGATGGCAAGAGGCCTCACCCGCCCACGGATTCCTCGGAAGAAAGGGAGAGACCAAGAGAAGGTGAAGGAAGTAACAACCCACTCGGAAATACCGAACTAGACCCTTTGGAGTATATCAACCAATTGCCAGATGTTCCTGGTGCATCACCCGAATGGAAACAAACCAAGGGAATCTTCAAGTGCTTTGCCAACTTCTTGAAGAAAAAGAGGTAGAGTGGAGGATGGGTGAAGATGGGAAGGAGAAGAGAGGTAAGGTCTTAGGACCCAAATGTATGATGAACAATTTCAAACAATGGCTTGTAACACTTTAAACTATGTTCGTAGTAGGTAGGTATCGCCATATCTTGGCACTAAACAATTCTAACTTAGGTATTTGGAAAATGAGATTTTACGACCCCTTGAGTGGTCGTCGTCACTCATTCTAGGAATTTTAGCTCTTCCTATTTTGATATACATTATATTAGTTGTGTTCTTGCATTTAGTCCCCATAGAAACAACTAGGAAAAGCATTTACTATAAAAGTGCAAAGTTGCACATTTCCTGAAAGCTCTCTGATCTGCAGTTGGCGGATCCCAACATTTGAACTAGCCGGATCCCTCCCATAAGGGAACTGCGGGATCCGTGGCATCTGATAAGCAATACAGATTTGCCTACATCAAAATAGTCTACTAGATCACCTCACACAAGTCAAACATAAGATACTAGAGCCAACTAAGTCTTCCTCAAATAGTTGAAAACCTCACTCTCATCCATGGCTTATCTAGGATATATTTTCGAAGTATTTTTGATTTATCAACTAGTCAAAACTCACCATAATTCCGCTCCAACACTCACACATTATCTATCACGTCTGATAGCACTTAGTTTGGTTTATCCTTCAATTTTAGCAAATTGATCTCAATCATCTTTGACTCAAAATTAGGCTCAAAAATTAGTTTTTCATTTCTTTTTATTTTTAAAGATTTTAGTAAATTCCTCTTAGGACATCATCTGACTTCTAAGACTTGTTATCACCATTTCTCCATATCAAATTAAATGGAATACTTGTCAAACATATAGTTAGACTACCCAAGGTCAATTTTCTTACCCAAAACCATCATTAAGCACCATAACTTGTTATGGTTGAGGATTTGAGATATCCAACAGCTAAAGACTTCATAATTAAGTCAAAACCTCGAAATCCATTAATAATAAACCTTACAAAAGCATAATGATTTCACCTAAAATCTGTCTGATAGCCGGATCCCTGGTCTTTAACTAGGCGGATCCCTGCTGAGAGGGATCCGCGGGATCCATAGCTGCAGAAAGCCTCAATCAGCTTCCATATTCAAATTTAATTCACCTTTTGGTTCTCTAACCACTTTTAGCATTCATTAATTATCCTCCTAGAGCTGATCAAAACCTTAAGAGCATGCTTAGTCTTCTAAATGGCCAAGAATTTACATTCCTAATTCAAATTATCCTTTATAAACCAAACAACCTTAAGTTTAAGGCACCATCCTCAATTACCTTTCAAAAATCAGCAATTAGAAGCTCACATTAGCATCATCATCACCATGACTAAGGCTCTTAGCAACAACTCCTCAACCTTAGGATCATCCAAAAGAAAGGGTCAAATGATCCATGAGATCTCTTCCACCGAAACATCCTCTATTAGAGATAATGATACTAGAACCCCATCTCATCAAACTCATCCAACAAAGGCTAAGAGAACCGCAAGGATTAGCATCAAACCTTTCGGACTAGACAAAGGATCATCTAGTTCAAAACCAAGCTTGACTAGTTCTAGCAAGCCATCATAACCCTCATTCATTAAGCATGGACTACACTCCTTGAATGAGCCTCTCCCTCACCCAAACATCTACTCATTGGATCATTCACCACCAAGAACCTCCCATTCACCAACCTTTTCATTGAATAGGGAACCACCAACAACACCAACTAGTCCATCATGGGAGACAAGGAACAACCTTGATCATATGGAAGAAGTTCCATTACCACCCTCATTTTTACAACCTCTTCCTACTTCTCAAAATGAAGACCCACAATCACACATAGAGCCTCCTCAAAATATCCATTTCCCTCCGGGTCCAAACCAAGACAATAATTTTCCAAATTGTCTAAACACTCAATGACTTGTTCGAGAAGCACGAAATGAGATATATTTCATGCTTAATCATCTTCTTGCAAAGTTGGATCAAATCAACAAAGTCCACTCATCCTTAGACTCAAGCACATTATAGCGTTATAAGTCTAGTAACTAGTTAGTATTTAGTGGTACTTGTATGCTCTAGTTCATTCTCTTAGTTTTAGAGATTTGTTTGGTTATCTCTTGTTTTATTGAATGAACATTTATTTGCTATGATTATTTTGTGCGTTGTGCTCTTTATTGCACACATATATTATCTCTCACTAGCATTGTTTGACACATCTTCACTACTGAAGAAACTGTCACTAGATAGCCGGATCCCTACAGAATGCTTATCCGGATCCCTCCAAGAAGGGAACCGCGGGAGCCGTGGGTCAGAAGCACAAACTTCTACTAACTTGAGTTTATTTGCAGGAAATTATGCACTATACTCTTGTTTTCTAACCTTTACTTTGTAGATTTTCAAAATACATATGAAGATTTTGACACCATAAAGCTAGGGGGAGCTTTGTGTCAAATGAAATTGCAAAAATATTTGCGACTTAATCCGATTTTGGACTATACTTCATGACACCCCATTGCAACTTTGCAATCTTCAAGGGGGAGCACGTTTTCGTCACTTAGACGAACCATTTGCAAACATAATTGCAAACACAATTAGTTTATTCATGTCCTTGACGCCATCTCAAAGGGATGGACTCGTCAAGGGGGAGTTAAGACGAATACCATTTCCGTCACTTGCTCTATTTACATTTTTATATATTTTTTGTTATAAAAATTGTGTTAGTTTCTTTTAACACTTTTTGTTTCGACAAAAAGGGGGGAGAAGAAAATAAAAACTACTAATTCAAATTTGCTACGAATTTTAGTTTTTCTTAAAATAATTTTATGTTTTGTCATCAACAAAAAGGGGGAGATTGTTAATACAAATACGCCGTAAAAACGTTTATTTATATTTTACGATCTTCTAATGTTTTGTCGATAACAAACGTAAAATCATTTTAACGAAACAAATAGAATACGTAAATAGTTTGAGTCAATAGTTTTCTAACACACTTACGTTTTCACATAAAGCTCTAAAACAAGTATAAGTGATTTTATGATTTAGATACATATGTACAACAACTAGTGTTTACATATTGGGTTAGCATATACTTAAACTAAGTATACTAAAATGGGTAAAAACAAGTATATACTAAAATGGGTAAAAACTAGCAAATGGTATTGACCCATAACCCATGGTTTTATATATACCACTTAACCAAGTTCATTGTATCCTTAAGATACATTGTATCTAGAAAGAAAACCATGGATCAACCCATAACCCATGACCCATAACCAAAATTACCCATGGGCAAAGAGGAGCGTTCCACGGATCCCTAGCTTTGTGCTAGCCGGATCCCTTGTGGTGGGGATCCGTGGGATCCGGGGAACAGTAGAGAATTTTCTCTATAAATAGAGAGCCATTTCTTCCTTTCTACTCACTACTTTACACACATACTTCCCCAAGTATTATAACCCTCTAACCTCATATCCAAGTGATATATGTAGTTAGTCTTTTGTTTTTGTGTGATCTTCTAGGTTCCTATTAAAGGCAAGATCACCACTTCTTGAAGACGAGCAAGCTCAAGTCCATGAGTTGCCATGCTTCGTCATCATCAAGACAACTAAGGTTCTCTTGTTGATAGTTCTTCCTTTCTCCATGGATGTTGGGTTGAAGGCATTAGAGAAGAATGCCGAAAGTGTCAAGATGAAAGCATTAGTGAAAGGTGCTCATCATCCGTGTCAAAGAATTAGTGAAGAATGCTAAAGGTGTCAAGACGAAGGCATTAGTGAAGGGTGCCAAGCGTTGTATCAAAGGCATTAGTGAAGGATGCCGAAGAATCAAATCAAGTCGCATTTGGAAAGAATGCCTAGGTCGTATAATCGATGAGGTGCATCGTTATACATATAAGTATTTGTTTGTTTCCAAGGATGGTGATATCCTTGATGGTGTTGTAACAAGGAGTGGATCTCCTTGATATTAGGTGTTGTGTTGTGAAGGGTAGTAGTTCCTCCATAGTAATGGAACTAGGTGCTTAGCCTAGTACCTAATAAAGGGTAGGCGATGTTGTGATAGTATTAGTTCTCCTTGGTGTGAAAGAACTCGGTGGTTAGCCTAGCACCGTATAAAGGGTAGGCGACGTTGTGTTAGGTGTGGTTCACCTTGGTGTGAAGGAACTCGGTATTTAGCTTTGTACCGGAAAAAGGTTAAGCGACGTTGTGAAGGCTTCTCCGCCATAAGGAGATTGGTGTAGTGATTACAAACTCTCGAGTAGGTGACTCGGGGAGTGGAATAGGGCAAGGAAGGTGTCCTTGTTGCCGAACCACTATAAATACTTGTGTCGTGGTGATGTGCTTCTTACTCTTTATCTTTCATTACACGTTTATATATTTATCTATCAACGTCCAACATAAACAACCAAATAGATTGACATAAGTCGATCTAAATATTTAAAATGAAGTTTTAAATTGGTAAAACTATTCAACCCCCCCTTCTAGTTTTCCACAATGGCATTATTTGAGTGGCTAACAACAATGGTCTTGCTACGAGAAAGTGTATCCAAAGCCTCCGTGTCAAGCTCCCAAAATGTTGAAAAAGCAAATGGTATGAACTTATAACCGTTGTCTTCACATGCAGACACATATTTCTTTTTCTTCTTCTCAATGCGTTATGTAAGGCTACCCCCGGGGCCCACGAAGACGCATCAATACCAGCAAAAGGAGAGATCCCCGTCACATCCAAACACGCATCCTTGCCCTGGATCCAATTAAATAATAACAAGTCTGCTGGGCGAAGCTCTTTCCCAACCCTAGAGAGAAACCCCATTGGAGCCTCCTTCCGCACCATGATCCCCACCTTGGAACATATATCAACCAAAATATCACGCTCAAAGTTTTGCCCGAACTTCACACCCACTTCACTTGAACAATGTACTGCATGATCTCCCCATTAGTGCATACGATACACATTACAGCTTGGGGAAGGACTACCTTCAGAAAACATAGGTATATAAAGCCTATAACACAGTACCGAACGGAATTGGCGATGGTTCATCCTCTGGCCCAACCCATCAATAGGTATGGTGAATAGGAAATCTTGTGCATAGGGGGGGCACGAATGCTACTGAGAAAAGCCACTTGTCTTGGACTTAACGAATACTTGGAAACAAGATCTTTCTCAATGACACCAAAGTAACACATTGTCAAGGTTTTCATCATATCGGGGGGCCGGAGCGTCATTGGTGACAGCCAACACGTCTATGTTACAAGCAATGTTGAAAGTATCAAGAGCATGCTGGAATGAAGAACCATGAGAATGAATTTCAACATTGACCAATATCTTGTCTTGCAGATCACTCGCTTGCATACGAGAGACGAGAAAGGCTTATTGGATAATATCATTCGTAGCAGTGATGCCAAGCTCACCCATATTGATTGGAAGAGTGGCTAACCACCACTGCCAATCACCAAAGCCTGGTCCTAAGGCAGTAATAATCTTTTCCAGCGAAGCACGTAACATCCGGTCAAACTGAACCTGAGTCTCTCGTAGATACAAAGGGGAGCATGTTCTCAAAGCATAAGATAATTCCGCAACCCCGACACAATTACGAAGAAGGAGGAGCTCACATTGGGGATCGTTAATTTTAAGAATTGCCTCTATTAACAAGATAGTTTTAGAGACCCTTTTCAAAGCCAGATCCTGACAAAAGCTTTTATCCAAACTGACTGAACCACCAAGAAGTTTGACACCATTAGCCAGACGAGAAATATTTATAGGAAAAAAAAGCCTCACCCTGCTTCTGGGATCCTCCATCGGCTAGAAGAGTTCAGTCTTATTAACTGATGTGCGCAGAAAGGTGTGTTCAGGGTTGAGAAAACCTCCTTTTCTACGAGCAAGTTTTTTAACCCTCTAGGCAGTGAACCTAATCGTTTTAGTGTAGTATGGGGTAAGCCTCGGGGATTGATATCGTTCTCTAGGGGAATAGGAATGCTAGTAAGAAATATATGAAGAGAAGGTGGGATTGAGGATGATTCTTTTTTATCTTTTTTATGTTTTTTAGAAAGCTAAGGTAAAATCTTGGGGCAATTGGTTGGGGGGTGGTACTTCTACCGATTACTCTACTTCTACTAATTATCTAATTATCTAATTACTACGGATAGCTATGTTTAATTGAGGTGTGCTCGTATTATGATTAAAGATGTGTTCACTTAGATACTATTACTCCCTAGTTATCTTTTATTGGTTTGTTGAGTTGTCACGTCCTTTATCTTAACGCGTTGTATTCCTAAAAGTCGTAGGGTGTGTGTATCCCCTAGTTCTATGAGGTTATCTCTCCCACATAATTCACAGAATCGACAAACCTAAGTTATTCCATCTGTGCACCATATCATCATTAAGCATACTCAAGCATTAAATACAGCGATAGCCTAGATGCACTTCTAAGCCAATTTCAATTAAGACAAGAAACAACCTAACAACAATCAATAACTAGGTTTCATAGATCTAAGCAAACACACAATTAATTTAGCTAGACACGATAGACAAGCAAGCATACACACAATCAATCGAACATGGGGTAGACATAATGATAAATTGGACTGACAAACTTATCTTGATGTGTAAAATAGGGTATAGGACCCTAGAATATTGTCCAAGTCGGACTACAACTGAGTTAGGGTTTGCTCTCGAAAATTCTACCTCTTAAAATACAGAAAGATCGAATTCTATATATACATTTACAATCGCGACGGCGTCGCCTTTTGCATGCGACGTCGTCAGGTCGCCGTCATTAGGGTTTCGTCTGGGCCAAGTCATAGATGGGACGGCATCACTTTAGAGTTGTGACGCCGTCAGTCTTTAGTTGAGACGTCGTCTTGGTTCTAGATCTGGGCCGTCTGGAGTGAAAACTGTGAGTGAAGCCCTCCATATTTAAAGCGTGACGCCGTTAGGTTGTATTACCAGGAATTTCACTGAGTCGTCGCGTGCATGTTTTGATCAAGTATTCATAGAGGGACGGCGTCGCCCTTTGGATGGGACGCCGTCAGTTTCTGCTGATCAATCTTGAGTGGCTTCGATCTTGACTTTGCCATTTTCTTCATGTATTTGCTCCTTTTCGTCCAAATGTGCTTCATTCCAGCATTTTGCTTCCAAAAGACCTAAAAAGTAAAAAGGAACGAAATTAAGCAGTAACGGATATAAAATGTGTCGATATAGGGCTTAAATGACCCCCTAAAAGCGTACGTTTTAAATCCTTATCAAATATCCCTACACTTGGTATTTGCTTGTCCTCAAGCAAATGTGCTTTTGACCAATCAATTTATAAGTTAGGGGGCATGAAGCATTGGTTTAAAATACTTTACAACAAGTAAAAGCGCCACAATAGTCATAACTAGCACGAAAATTATATACTAGCACCTCATAAGTGGTGTTTGGATTCTCTCATCTCTCAAGTTTATATGAAATATAATATGAATGGAAATGGAAGATAAACACTCATTACCTGTCATAGTACATAGATTACCATAAGCTTGAGAATAGATCAAACCTCTACCGCTTTGGCCTAAGCACCTAGGAACAACTATCTAAGAGGTCTTTACAAAGGTTGTAACGTTAGGCTTAGGGTAGAGAAACATAGGGTTTTGTTGGATAGGGGATATTTAGTGGTGGCAAGTCATATATCTTATGTTACAAGCATGTAAAGCGTGGCGTTGCTAAGCCAAGACTCGACTCACTAACACTAGATACCTTGAAGAAAAAAAACATAAATTTAAAAACATAAACATAAAGATAGATGTAGGATGGTAGCCCGTATGTTTTTCTTCATTTTTCATTTTTTTATACCTTTTTACTCTACCATCCTCTACGATAACATCAAAATAGAAGGGATTTATAGGGGCATCCCTACACTTGAGTTTTTTATTTCTCTAACACTAATTGAGCCGATTTGAAAAGATCAAAACACTTGGAGTATTTAATTACCTAGACAAAGGGAATTTGAATTTATCGTTCTTTCCCGTTACTCCAAAAAATATTACTTTTTACCCATGAGTCCCAATCGTCCCAAAACTGTGTACAAAAGATATGACTCGACTTAGCAACCATGCAAGTAACTAGATATTTAAACTAAGGGTGTGTTTGTTTTTAAAAAAAGGTCTTACTGGCCCTCTTACTCCCTCTTACTCTTACCAGTAAGAGGAGGACAGACGTTTTGCTTGTTTGTTTTTTTCTTTTGAGTAAGACCCAGTTAGACATATAACATCTTACTGAGTAAGAGGTGGGGGACTTGTCTTACTACCTCTTACTCGTTTTGTAAACTTTATATAATAAATTTGATTGTTTATTAACTATGTTATATTTATGATAAAAAGTCTTGTTTCATATTTACATAAGTTACTTATTATCGCATTACGTTGGTTTAATAAACAAATTGCAAAAACGAGCACTTAAAATCATTCGGACAATTATACAAAAACAAACAACATTATTTCGTTCAGATTTAGACTTTCTAGCCATCTCTTACTAGTAAGATGTGGTAGTCAGATTCAGACCCAAAACATCTTAATGAAACAAACACACCCTAAGGGTTTAGTAATGATAAAAATAATGTACTAAAGGTGAGTGCATACAAGGTAGGCTAAGGCGATTTGGGTGTACATTTGGGGGTGGATTGTAAACAATGTTCTTCATTGATATTCTGAAAAACCGCAACATCACGAGAACCGCGAAAAGGATAGGCTTTGAGGAGTTAACTAGGGGTATCGTGTACTAAAGATGAGTACATCGCAAGGGTGTGGGGTAATTACTTAACCGATGTGGAAGATGTAATTATAATACAGGTTTCAAAAAATGGTTATCCTAATGCCTCTTATCACTTAGTTACTCCTAACTACACAAGTGTAGTCACACTATCGATCTCGGAATGCATCACAAAACAAGTTCTAGAATTTATTATACTACCATCTACCGGTACACTCTCTAAGCATTAAAGATGAATGCTTTTATTTCTAAAGATCTAGGGGCGAACCTCACATTTTTTTGGTGAAATTTGAGTGTAAACGATTTTTGTGCTAGTCATATAATTCCTATCCATGAGACGCTTTGTTAAGACTAAAGTTTAGCTCGTAAATGTCATTAAAAAATGAAAAATTACACGTTTGGTCCATGTAGTTTACCCCAAATAACAGGTTTACTCTCTATGTCATTTTAATTACACCACACATACCTATTTTTGAAACCTATTGCCCATATAGTCCCTATTAGAGGAAATAGGGACTATCCGTGTAATAAAAAAAACTGTAAATAATTACACAGATGATCCCTATTTTTTAAAATAGGGACTAAATGGGTAATAGGTTTCAAAAATAGGTATGCGTGGTGTAATTAAAACGACTTAGGGACTAAACCTGTTATTTGAGGTAAACCACAGGGACCAAACGTGTAATTGTTTCTAAAAAATATTAATTTTGGTGCTAAATTTGCCCTAACGAATATTTCTCGTAGTTTATTACACAAATCACCAAAGACAAGACAAATGATCAAGTGAGTGAATAATTTCTAAGTTCCTATTTTTCCTCCCTCCCTACACTTAAACTGAACATTGTCATCAATGTTTTCCGAAAGTATCAAAGTTATGATAAAGGAAGGTAAGTAAGGAAAAGAAACTAATACTCTTCTGATTACCTCGGTAGGATACGTGTGAAGTTGCGGTTAAATCCTTTTTCAAGAAGAATGCATGAGTAATGAGCTTCATCCAATATGTGTTTCTTCTTCTTGCCCAATATAACCTGCACACTTATAAAAAAAACAAACGAAACCTTCGCGTAAAAACGGTGGTAAAACTATATATGACACACAACTACACTAGAAAGCAAGTAAGATATAATGCTTGTGGAATGGATGTTTGCAGTTTTCTGGAAAATTAAGACCTGGGAATTTCCAAAAATTTATAAGTTGCACAGAAAACAAAAAACTGCGTAATCTATTTTTACATAGCCTAACGTCGTCAGGCTTTAATCCTGACGCCGTCAGGTTGTCCTGACAGAAAGTGGTCTGCTGCATTTTTCTGAAAACATTCTGGAAAAATTACATCATTAAACCTGGAAAACTTCCTGCAAAACATCCATTATGACTCGATACAAGCATTTGACTCAAACAAACACACATATATATCAATTTCAATGGTTGTAATTCTCATGTTCATGTTCTTAAAAACTTATGTGATCTTCCTTACAATTATCTTTTTGTAAAATACCTTTATATATAATAAAGACGAGGTTAAAAACAAAATAAAGCATTTTCACAAAGTCTAACATGAGAATAAACAACAATGAAAAAGATATAAGACACACAAAAATTGAAAAACAAAACAAGCAAACAATTAAGCATGCCTCCCACGAAGCGCTTTTCTTTATTTATGAGTCTTGTAGCTAGACTCGAAGTCGTTCTCCTACGTACCCATGTAAGTAAGTTAATCCTCAAGAATGTCATAGGGATCAAACTTATCTTTTAACTTCCTATTAGTACGCTTAGTCCGGTATGCCTTTTCAAACTTTTCTCCATCAGGATCATAGATTGTCATCCTAATGTGCCATTCTCCATTCCCATCACTAGGCGATCTATCCCAACTTCAATTATACTTAGGCTTCTCACTCTCAACTTTCCACCAATTCATGTTAAGATTAATGGGCAAGGTTCCTAGGAATTTGGTCATCTTCCTAAACACTAAAGTATCCTCAAATGGGTTCACTTCAATGTCCCTAGCCAATTGTTGTTCATTGAGAGTTGCGTTACTCACGAAGGTCTCTTCTAGATAGAAAGGTCGTTGAGGGCCTACAAAATCTCTATTGGTCCAAGGTCCATATCTAGATGGTCTCCTATCCAACATGATCTCATAGGGTATTTTTTCATCATCTATGTAGTAGATATGCTTCTTGATATCGTAAATTGACCTAGCACTCCCTTCTCCTACCACTATCTTAGATATCTTACAATCAAATATGGCACTAGCGGTAGCTAAGAATCCTCTTCCAACTAACAATGGGCATGTTGGGTCCTTGTTCATGTCTAGCACATGGAAATTCGCCAAAAGAGTTAATTGACCTACGTGTACTACCATGTCCTTTATTATCCCTACCGGATATGCAATACTATCGTCCGCTAAACCTAAGATTGTTTCCGTTGGTTCTATTTTTCCTAAGTTAAGGCTTTTATGGAGGGACAACGAAAGAAGGTTGATGCTTGACCCTAAGTCGGCTAATGTGTCGAAAGCTTTGAAATTTCCAATGCTACACGGAAGAATGAATAGCCTGGGATCATCTAACTTCTTAGGTAACTTATTTTGCACAAATGCAGACCCACGTTCTCCTAATTTTAGTTCTTGTTCATATTTATCTTTTAAAGCATTATAGTAAGGCGCATCAAAAAACGGTTTTTCTTGGTGGAGCTCCTTATACTCCTCTTCTAGAGTGGGTGATGTGTGCTAAAATACACATCATTTATATCTAAAAATATGTCAAATCAGACTAATAACCATGAAATATGTCAAATTATATTGCAAATATGTTGGATATGTGTTATTATGTCTTGCAGGTACAAGGGTTTGAAAACAAAGCAAAAACGGTGATTTTTGGATGAGGTTTGATGATTTTTTCACGTTTTCGAAGTTCAAAAGAAGTCATAAAGATTAACCGAGCACACCATTGGAAAGATCACGAAAAATCGAGTCAAGTGGTTATTTTTTTATTTGGAGCATCAAGGAAGAGAAGAAAAATTGAAAGATCAAACGGAGCTCGAACGAAGATTATTTTTAAAGATAATCTCATCTGCTCAAGTGCCCACGTGTCAATAAATGAGTTATTCATTTGAGAATGTGCAATTTTACTTGTTCAAGCGAGTGTATATACACGTCCCAAAATTAAATACATAATGCGCGTGAACTGTTGCTGCCATACCACTCTCAAGCGCACTATCCTATGCTTCGACCAACCAGAGTACTCCACGTAGCCACCATCACATGCATTTTCAAAGCTTACCTACGAAGGATCGAGAATAATTTGAGGGCTATAAATTCAGATGCTGCATATGATCCGAGGGCATCATTAGACACACATTATTACACACAGTAGTCTTATTTATTCTAGGAGTAGGAGTAGTTTTGTTAGAGGTAGTATTAGCTTATTTGAAGTGCTTATTTTGTAACCAACTCTTTTATTTATGAATGAATTTAATGCTTATCACTTAGCTTATTCTTCTTTTTCTTCTACTATTTTCTTTTTCTTCTTCTTATCTTATCGAATAAGTCATAATAGCTTATTAGCTTTTTGTGGCTTATTTAGATCTAGCTTATTTATTAAGCACTCTTTTTCTACCTTGTTTTAAAACCTTTTATAACCTTAGATCTACTTTTTATTTTACAAAATACTTTATAAAAACCCAAAAAGATATGATTGTTATTAGTTTTTTCTTTTATAAAAAGTTATTCATTAGCTTATTATTTTAGATCTAGCATTTTTAGCTTAAAAAGTTTTAATTTTTCTTAGTTTTTCTTAATCAATAAGCTTTTCCATAGCTTATTTGATCCATATTATAGATTATTTGTCTTAACTCTTGTTAAAGTTGTGATCTTTTCTTAGTTTTTCATCAATTCAACCTAAGACGAGGAGCTTAAGGGTTTTATAAGCTTGCTTATCACTAAAGTTTAGAGCTTTTCTAGCTTTTATAAAACTAATTAGTTATTAAAGTCACAAGCTTTATTAGCTATTTGGTAATATAAAAGCTAATAAAGAAATAAACTTTTTGGTTTGATAAGTTTATAAAATCGGATGGTTTATTATTCTCGTCTCATTAGATCGGGTTCTAATTTCTTACCTTTTCTCATTAGCTTAGTTATTTTAGTTAATAAAATGTTTATTATTGTTGAGGTTATTATTGTTGGTTTAGTAGTTATGCTTATTGAGTAGATTTTTATATGCTTGTTAAGTGAGTAGTGATATGTGAATAAAGTGTGAAAACTTAGAAATTGTTGATTAATAATCTTCGGTTACTTGGATTGAAATTTGTTGTTTTGGCGGGAAAAAGCCGTTAGGGTAATTAATTAAATCTAGTAATTTTACCTAGATAACGAATTGTTTTCAAAATAAACCAACGTTGTGAGAAAATAGTTTTTTAAACGGGTATCGAAGATTATTGATTAATAGTTTCTGGATTATTTTTAGATATAATTAGTTGGTTGTTTTAACGGGCAAAAGCCGTGGGAATAATTGATTATTTAAATCTAGTAATTATTACCAAGAGAAAAATGATTGTTTACAATATAAGCCAACGTTGTGAGAAAATAATTTTATTTCGATGGGTATTAATTACAAGGGCTTAATAGATTGTTCACACTTACTTACCTTTTCACCTCACTTGACAAGCATAGCTTTTACTATCGTATTCTTAGCTTAATTTTATTTCGTCATTAGTTGTTATTTAATTTTAATTAGCATAAAATAGTTTTTAAAATCTTTTCAAAAATCCAAAACCAAGTATTCGATAATCAAGCATCAAACAAAAGACAATAACGTAAACCTCAATTCATATCTCGCCGCGGAATACGACTCCGGATGATTGATTATCATTTGTCCTCAAATGATTGTTAAATCTTAATCGGGAAAACACAAATTTAAAACTGCCCTTTGCTACAATCAAACCAGTTTTTGGCGCCGCTGTCGGGGAGATATGTTAAGATTTTTGCATTTTGTTTCGAGTTAGTGCCTTGAAGAACCTTTCTTTTGAAAGTTAATTTTCATATTTTTAAAAAGAAAAATCACTAAAAATTAAAAATCTTTCAAAAATCCAAAAATATTTTCCTTCTTAAAAAATTAAAAAAATATTCATCTTTATTCTCTTAAATATTTAATTCTATATCTCTTATTCTCTTTATCCGTTTAATTCTTCACCATGTCTTCATCTTACCTATATGGTTGTGAATGGTGTTGGGGTCCTCAAAATGGTAAAAATTGCCCCGGTTGTAGCATTGTAGATTCGGGAAACGGGTTTGTCTATGACCAAAATCCCTATTCCTACAATGAAACAACCGAATTCTTCAACCAGCCCCCGCAACACGAGATGGAGACATATTCGTGTGAGTTTTGTGGAGGTAGGCCTCACCAAGGTTTTGATTGTCAAACAGGGAACATGCTTGTATATGAGCAGGTTCCGTGTAACAATGTAAATTTTGGTTATGACCAATATCCATATGATTCGCCAAGTCAGTCACAACAGTTCTACTATTGTGAATTATGTGGAGGTCCTCACCATAGTTCTGATTGTCAAACTAGGAACTCGCTTGTCTATGAGCGTGTCCCTTGTAACAATTATGACTTACCTTATTTTGACCAACCTCCACAAACCTATGTTAACCAGTCATCCCCTTAGTCACTTCCTCAGAAAGAGTTAACTAGAGCTGAATTGATTGCTTACATTATTGAAACTCAAGAACAAATTGACTTTAAACGAGAACAAATTAACTTGAATTTTCAAGTTAACATTCAAAAACTACAAGCTGAAATGAACCATCTTCAGGATTTATTTCTTAGACTTCAACAAGATCCTCGTGTTGACTCATTTTATCATGAGGAGAGTGATGAGGATGATACGGAGACTACAATGGACGAGGTGCATAACTCTAGCCCACAAAGTACCGCACATGTCCATTCTCCGCCACTTGCAAAAACACCATCCTTGGCTAGACTTGATGTGTTGGGTGATAAAAATTTAGATATCGACTTACCTTTTGGAGAGCATATAGACACCCTCTCAATGGGGGATAGGAATATTGATCTTAATCCTAGTGATAAAGAAAGTTTACCTACCAATGACCCCGTTCCAATCCCAAGGATGTCTGATGACCCTTTAGGTAATTATGATTCGATTTCTAGATCTTTTAGTGTGACTATATCAAATCCTTTATTTAACTTTGATGGTAACTTTACATTAAGAATTGATAACAAAATTTTTGATGACGAGTTTGAGGATTTGTGTAGCTTGGACCCTCCCTAAGTCAACACCTATAATTGATGAGTCCACCCTACTAGTTACACCACTTCCCGATTCTAAGCAAATTTGCTTAAGGGAAGTGGAAAGATTTGATCCTTTTTTCTCCCTGACACAGTCGGGTGATGTGACGCGGGTAATGGATAAACCTTTTGTTAGATTCCACCAAATTCCATTACCCCGTCAGGTGGCATACTCACCTAAGGAGGTGTTGTATCGTTTTTTCCATCTTAACTTAACACTAAGTGATGGATGTGACCATGAACCTAAAAGTAAGTAACCCTAAAGTCAAGCTAGAGACTCGAACAAAAGCAAGCGCTTCTCGGGAGGCAACCCGTGTTATCTATCTATCTATCATTATTTTATTTTTCTTTTTATTTTGAATAAGTATGTCGTGTTATTCGGATTAGTGTGGGGTTGTGTTTCTTTCCATGTATGTTTGCAGGCTCCCGTTTTGCTTGAAGAATCCCTATGATCGTGAAGACCTCCGTGCTTGTTTTCAAACCCTCCAACACTCGGTCTCCGATCATTTATATGTTATATCTTGGGATAACCCTTTGTCATAATTAAAAATGAGTTTTCACCTTTCACACTTAGAATTTTTTAAAACATTCGCCTTTTTCAATTCTAAGTGTTAGGTTAACACCCGTAATTTTTAAACATTGGGGACAATGTTAAGTTTTAAGTGTGGGGTGGATTTCTATCGAAACATGACTTTTCCTGCTTTTGTATGGTCCCCATGCAACCTCGTTTTTAACCGTTTTATCCAAAAAAAATAATAAATAAATAAAAAAAAATTAAAAAAAAAATTGTAAGCTTTTGCTAGTTTAATGATTGAAAAGTCTTTGCTAGTCTCTTATAAGTTACTTTAAATATGCGTTTTCTTGAAAAAGTCTTTGCTAATTGCTTAGACAAGAGGCTATAAAATGCGTTTCTAGCTCACAAGGCCAAGAATTTGCAAGCTTCCCTAAGTGATTTTAAATATGCGAAGCTTTGAAAAGATTTGCTAGTTTCTAATAAGTGACTTTAAAAATGCGAGACTTGAGATTATTTGACGAAGCATTTGCTAAATAATATACGTTTTGACACCTAGTTGACTTTCCGCTGGTGAGAGCAGGAATAGAATTCTGACTTGACCGGGCGTGTTGAGCCCTAGCTTGTTCCCTTAACCATTGATAATTTAATTATCGGCTAAGCATCAGCTGATCTCATTATTTGAGATTTTAAATTTGCGGAGATCGAGGAATGATAGAGTTACTTATGAGTTTAGATGCTAAGCGTGGAGTAGATGGTTCTCTTCAGAGCTCATCGAGGGTACTTGTGGCTTCTTGCTCTCACAAAATTGTCTCGCCCCATATTTGTGAATAAATAATTAAAGATGTTAGGTTTTTGACGATAGTTAGTTCTTTATCTTCTTTAGAGAATTCTTGCTTATGAGAGTTGGGTACACATCAAGGTACTGTCAGTGTTGCGGTGTAATAGACAACTGATTCTTGATAGTTTGCTGCTATTGTTTCTATTTTTATAAAAGTCGTGGGATTCGGAGTTTGGCAAAAGTTAACATGAAATAAAGCCCAAATGTATTAAAGTGAAAATCCAAAGCCATAAAAGTTTTCTATGTCTGACGGTACCCCCGTTGTCATGGACTTCAAAAAGGTGGAGGAAAATTCCAAAGTCATAATAAGACTTCTGATAAAACGGTAATCCCGTTGAATTAGTGGTTGAAAAGACCGAGGGCCTAAATTGCAAAAATGCAAATGTGCTAAAATAGTGTTAAGCCAAACTTTGATTCCAGGAGATATCTAAATAAAAGCTTTTGTCTCTGTACTCGTAGATGAGTTGTTTCGGTCGTAATAAAAAGGATATCTGTTAGGAATCAGAAATTCCATAAGTAAAAGAGTCGTTCACCCCAATTATTATCTAGCCAAAGTTAGCTCGCAGACTTGTCTCTATTTATGTTAGTTATTAAATAAGTAGTAGCGTAGAATAGTATAGAGCAACACCGTGGAGGAAGGACGGGTCTTTACCCATTGTATCCATGATCCACAGGCCGTCAGGAGGTCGTTTAGTCTGTAACCTATAAATACCCTCTACCTTGCAAGGTAGAGGGTTGGATGTTCTTTTGGTAATCTAATATTCCACAAGTTTCTCTTACTAGAATATCCCACTTTCTCTCTCTCTAAAATCATCTATGTGCTTAGTGTGTTAACGTTATGTTATGAAAGTGAAATCCAATATCCTACAATTGGTATCAAGAGCCATGGTTAGATCATATCTTGCACATCTTTAGATTTCTAGTGGTTTTTAGGTGGTTTTTGAGTTTGAAAAGGTTTAGTGGTTTGTGCATCATTTGGTTGATTTCTTGTGTTAAAGCTTGGATTTTGTTAGTACCTTTATGTTTAGAATCATCACAAGTGTTTAGGTTTTCATCTGGTAAGTTTGAATCATCTTGGTTGGGTTGTTTTTGGATTGAAAAGTAATGTTTGTGATGTTTTCTTGCTAGCGACTTAGGCCTAGCGACTAACAGTACAAGTAGTGCATGCTCCACTACGGGTAGCGACTTGGTGTTAGCGACTTGGTAAGTAGCGAGTTGCTATTTAGCGACTTGATTCCTTAGCGACTTGTATCTTAGCGAATTGCTGCCAAAATTTGGCTAGCGACTAGAGGCTTAGCGAGTTGCTATCTAGCTACTTGTCTTTTGTTTAGCGAATTGGGACTTTAGCGACTTGGTGGTATAGCGACTTAGTAGTTAGCGAGTTGGTTCTAAATCCCTAGCGACTTGGGTGTTAGCGACTTGGTTCTAATATCTTAGATACTTGGTATTTAGCGACTTGGATGTTTAATACATTGGTGTAGTGAAGCAAGATACTTATACACAATGTCTTACATTACTGATCCTTTAATCACCAAAGTACTTGCTCTCTATGATACCACACAGAATATTGTAACGGGATGCCTCCCTGAATGCTCTACATCTTATGATTCAACATCATTTAATCAAAACAACTCAGATGAGACACTCTTAATGTTGACAAATGATGCAAACAAAATGGAATGCACCAGTGAGCCCTTTCAACATCTCCATCAGCTTCTCAAACTACTATTATCTACATCTATGGATCGAACAAGCAGCGCTATCCTTCGTCAGGATTTTCCCACTTTGACAAGAACTGTGTTACTTAACTTAGAACGACTAAGGATTCAAATTACCAAAGAAAAGTTCTCAACTGATGATTCTCATGCAGCCCTTCAAACTATCCTCAATCAATTTCAGCAACTTATCCTGGAAGAATATTCCTCAGATTTTGATGATGACATGACTGGAATCTCATTCAAGAAACACACTGGAATGGAAATTCATGAGTTCAGAAACTCATTTATTCAAATTATGAGTAATATAGAAATATACATCAAGGAAGCTGCAAAAGAGAATAATAAGCTGAATGAATTGAATGAGTGTCAAGAGACACTATGGAACGATTGTGACAGGTCATGCAAAAGACCAGTAGAACCAGTGAATGATACCGAATGCAGAATGTCAGTCGCAATGAAAGAGGATGAAGACAACAGCACTGATCTCAAATACTCAGAGTCAGAAAAGGTATCAATCGATAAGGTACACTTAACTGATCACATAAATTCTCATGTAAAGGTACCTGACTCTTACTCTGAACATAACATCATGAAATCGATCTTGGTTGTGCCTGAATCTAATGTTAATAACATGATTAAAAAAAGGGTATATGATGAGCTTTCAAACAAATTTTCAATTCTTGAAAAACATTGTATCTCATTGCAAATTGAAATACAACAAAAGGATGAAATCTTTTATGCAAAAAAACCTTGTACTAATCAGAAACTTCCAGAATTTCGAGAATTTTTTGAAATTAATCAGTTAAAATCCCAGATTCAGGACAAAGATTCGACCATAGGAAATCTGAAATTACTTCTTTCAGAAGTCCAGAAACAAGACTGTCATGAGATGAGTGATACACTAGAATCTAGAAATTCTGAACTAGCTCTATGTGTGTCCAACCTACTAAGAGAAAATGAGCATTTAAGGAAGAACCTTGAGGAAACAAATTCTAAGTTAGTCAATCAATCTAACCTCTTGATGAAAGACATTGATGACCTCAAAGCCCAAATTCAGGATAAGAGCTTCAATATTGTTGCCCTAAAAAATGAGCTTAGGAAGTCTATTGGAAATAGGAAGAACACTAAGTTTGCAAAACCTTCAACTTTGGGAAAGTCAACTGTTCAGAACCACTCGAAACGAACAGTTATTAAACAACCTAATGCCTTTAGGTCTGAAAGAGTTAACCCATCAAAATCTAGGCTTACCTCCCAAGTTGATAGTATTTCTGTTTTGTCAAAACCAGTCACTTCATTGCCTAGTTCCGATATGGTGAATCTCAAACCTCATATTTATGATCAATGCTCTAAGATCAGAAATACAAAAAGTACAACTAGCTCTCATGCAAAACATCATTTGACTGATCAATTGTCACAATTCTCAATTTCCGGTCATTTCTCATACTCCATATTCATCATTTCATAACGGTTCGTGCATGGTTTTGCATTTTTCATTAAACGTTTATTTTATTATTAAATAAACGCTATCGCGTAATTAATTATTTTGAACAATTGATTCAATACTTCCAAAAATTATTCCGATATATTTTAATACTCACATTAAGTTTATAAAAATAATATTATGAGTTACCCAGTGTTTTAAATTTATTTTTGTATATAAATTGTTAAATTTATATTATTATGGCGGTTTTCTTAAAAACTACACGATTATTATTATTTCACTCAAATTTTGCAAGAAATGTATTTTTATAATTTTTATGATCTAAATATATTTTATCTTGACCCGTGAAAATTTATTTTTATCTAACGCTACCTTAAATATTCAAATGTGTATACAACTTACTAATATTACTTAACAATGCTACAAGTTACTACTTACTTTCAAGTAACTTTACATTACTTACACTTACACATTTACATACATAATAATAAAAAAATATATATATAATATATATATATATATATGTATTATTAAATACATGAGTCACCAAGATATGCAAGAGATCTTTCATTTATATATTTCTACACTCCAACTCTTACACATACACATCAAATAATTCATAGTGAAAAGTCAATGTTTCTTTCTCTCTTCCTCTCCCAAAACCGGCCACAATAAGATCAAGAAGGAGATGATATTTTTTTTCAAGTCAAGATTAATTCACAACTATAACATACTCTTAATCAAGGTTTTGGAATAAAAACCTAGGGTATTTAGGATAAACCTTTGTTCATAAACCTCATCAAGTTAACTAGTAAGCATTTCATACATATCATTATTTTCCATATTCACTTTTATGTTCATTTTTATTATGCTCAAGTAAATCATGCAAGTTATGTGATGTTCATACCACCTTTTTAAGGTTCTTAAGTGTTTTATATATATATAATCCATCCTATAATTACTCCTTGTTATATACTAGTTTTGGTGATGTCTAGGAACCCATGACACCCTAAGAAGGTGTATGGTAGGATTAGAATAGCTTCGGAGTTGTTTTGAATGGGTTAGAATAGGTTTGGCGCGAGAAAAACTCATTTCGACACGTTTTAAATAGGGTCTGTCCATAATTTTAATTCTGGGAAAATCCGACAGTGGGTATACTATTTTGGGCTAGATATTTAGAAAATACACTTTAAAACGAAAACGTGGCCGCTTGAACGGTTAAAACGGAGCTATAACGAAGAAGATATGAATTTTTCAAGTTTGACGAGGAAAACTATTAATTTCAGAAATTTCAGCATGAAAATGTCACTCTTTACGAGTCAAAAATGAGTCTTAAGCTTTATAAATTGTGTCGACTTATCAAAAATATATTAGTATACTTTGACACGAATCTAAGGATGTAGAAAACGTAGAAAACGGACTTGTAACGATTAAATTACACGCGAAAAACCAAGTTGCCGTAACTTTATTCTATTAGCAAAATTAATATATTCTTTATTAAAAACATACTACGGCAACTAAAGGACCATGTTGGCGGACGTTTTTAACAATGATGTAGAACTTTTTATAACGTGATGTCTTCTAGTAAAAGTAAGTTCGCCTAGCATATTTTCCAAAATGTCCAACCGCTTGTTGAGCGGAGTTGTAACGAATATCATATAGTCACTCAAACTTGGCCGAAAACCATCCCTTAAACTATATTTTTGGACTAAAATACAATACTTAACCAATATTTTTCTTTGTGATCGAGACCTCTAGGATGGAAACTTAAGTACTAAAACTTTGAGATAATAACACAAGCTTTCCAAAACTGTTGAGTTCGTTTCCTAACACTCGGTTTGCACCATTTTGCGACTATCATAGGAGGTTGTTTCAACGTAACTACTTGTAGAGTACTTTTAATACGACGGGATGTCATAAACATATATTTTGACGATAAACATTATTTCCAAAACGTGCAAGTGGTATGAATATCATATGGGTTTGCATTCACAACAACATATCATAATTCACGTCATAACATTCATTTTAGGTCGCGGATAGTTTCCGAGCCTCATTTTAGTGCACTCCATTTTGTTAGCATAACAATCATACCAGGTGAGTTCATACCCCGCTCTTACTCATTTAAATTCCTATAAACTATTTGGGGCGAGATATATGCTTATTTATCCAAACATTTAAACTCTTTTGCCAAACAACATTACTTATACTTTAGACTTGGTGCGTGTAGTGACTAGACTTAAACAAACATCCCATCATTTATATGTTGGAAGGCCATTTATTTGGATACAGCCCAACGTGAGTCGTTGGAGGAACATCCCAGCATTTATATGTTGGAAGGCCATTTTATGGATACAGCCCAACGTGAGCGTTGGAGGAACATCCCAACACGAGTTGTTGGAAGACCCTTGTGGTGACATTTATACTTTTAACTACCTTATTGTGCATATTCATGATTTTCATTCTATTTTAGGCAGTGGGTTGTGAACACACAGGCTGCAAGTTTTGTATGGGCGGAACTTGGAACTGAGTGGATTTACAATGCCCTTGCGGTGTGAACATTCCTCATAATATTTCAGATCATTTTATCACAAACTTATGAACTCACCAACCTTTGTGTTGACACTTTTTAGCATATTTATCTCAGGTCATAAGGCGATAGCATTTCATGGAGCTTTTGGGTCTCATGGCATACATTGGAGTCTAGTGTTTTTATCTATTACCATTCGACATGTTTTGTAAACCTTTATGTAATATCAAACTTTGGAATCTCATGTGTTGTAAACTTTAACTTATTTAATCGAATGGTAAACTCTTTAAAACGTCTCATTATAGAGGTCGTTTTCTTTATCCATACTTTGTGCTATGACGTCATACCCCAATGACACTATCGTTCCGCTGCGATATTTTGGGGGTGTGACAGATTGGTATCAGAGACTTGGTTATAGAGAACTAGGTTGCATTTTAGTTCCTAGACTATAACCGCTTTCATGTCGATCCTTTCTTTTCCTATCACCTTACACACTTTTCGTGCGCATATGTTTTCTGCAATTTAGACTAGACCCACCTTATTAGATAGCATGGTTTCCTTGTACCGATAGGGGAGTCCCAAAATCTAGTTGAGTCGTCAGAGATATGGAGCTCAGTAATAAACACTTATCTAACTTGATCTCGTGACAGTTCTTGTTTGATGAGACACGAGATCGAGCTAAATAAGTGTTACCATATAGCTGTATAGATTTGATGACTTTGCTCGAGGATGGGAGTTCTCTTGAGGATACTTTGGGAGCTGCTGGTGACCAAACCTTATAGTAACATTAGCACCTAAAGGGATTTCCTATACACCAAGTGCGACTCTTCCTAGATACCTACCCTAAATTCCTCCTTCACCGTTTATAATCCGATGATAGAATGGCTACCTATTTCAGTAACAACAATCGCCGAGACATGTATGCTTGGTGGTATGTACACGTGTGAAATGAAGCAATTGTAATTATGGTGGCCAACATAATTATAAATGCGTCACAACCCACGTGGACATATGCGACCACGCATACGTAGATCGGTGTGGGTACACCTTAGGAACCAATTGTGGCGTCGTATTATGTTTGAGGATGTTAAGCATAGACATTGGGAATTCAACGGTTCTTTCCTTGCAGAGATCATGGCACCAAAGAGGGTAACACGCAGTACTGGCCGAGGTGGTGCGGCACCAAGGGGTGGAATGACAGGTGAGCGTGGAGGTAGAGGAGGCGGTAGCGACGTGGGTAACAATGACAACAACACTGGCGGAAACCCTGATTTTGCCACCATCATCGCTCAACAACTTCAAATCTTGCTTCCCACTATTGTCACACAAGTTGGAAACCATATGAATAACTCGGGAAACCACGGGAACGGTACTGGCAACACCAACAATGTAGTTGGCAGTAACAACAACAACACCAACACCAACAACAACAACAACAGAATCGGATGCACATATAAAGAATTTTCGGCATGCAAACCTGTGGAGTTTGATGGTATAGGAGGTGCTTTGGAATATACTCGATGGGTAGAGAAGACAGAGTCAGTGATCGACATCAGCAATTGTGCCACACATCAGAGGGTGAAGTATGCTGCTTGTTTGCTATCAGGGAAGGCATTGACATGGTGGAACACACAGCTACAGGCTAGGGGCAGAGAAGCAGCTACATGCATGACATGGGACGAATTTAAGGCGTTATTGAAAGAGGAGTACTGCCCGGACAATGAAATGCAAAAACTGGAGGATGAATTTTATCACCACTCCATGATAGGGGCTGGTCACGCAGCCTACACAGACCGATTTCATGAGTTAGCCAGACTAGTTCCTCATCTAGTTACCCCTGAGTCCAAGAGAATCTCGAGGTACATATATGGTCTTGTCCCCGAAATCCGTGGAACCGTGAAAACAACTGAGCCGTCTACAATACAAAGTGCAATACTGAGGGCAGGAACCCTGACAGACGAGATGGTTAGAAATGGTACTTTAAAGAACAGTGATAAGAGGAAGGAAGCAAGTGGGTCGAATAAGCAGATAGACGTGGTAGCGGACAACAAAAGGGCAAGAGTTTTTGTGGCAACTGGTACTGAACAAAGAGAGTATGCGGGTACACATCCCAAATGTGCTAAATGTGCTTATCATCACCCGAAGTCCAAGCCCTGCCGCTTATGTACAATATGCAATCAGTCGAGTCATTTTTCAAGCCAGTGTAGAGAGCGTGCAAGACCAATAACAACGGTTAACACGGGCAACATGAGGAATAACCAAAGAACTTGCTACGAGTGCAACAGCCCGAATCACTACCGGAATAATTGTCCTCAGTTGAATAAGCCACCGATGCAAGCTCATCTAGCTGTGGCAATTGAAGAAAATAACCCAAACCCTGTACTCAATATCAGTCCACCCCGACCTCGAGCATTCTATATAGGGACCGAGGTAGCCCGCAATGCATAACTGGTACGTTTTCCCTAGACCATTAAGTGATCCACCGTATTATTCAGATTTAGTGAGTCTCATTAGATAAGAAACCTAGACGCGTAAGTTTTGGCATAAGCACTTTGACCATACATCCTGATTTCGCGAAACCTAAGGGTAGAACTTTAAGTATCATCGATTGAATCGCGAGGACGCGATTCCTCTAACAGGGGAAGAATGTCACAATTCTCAATTTCCGGTCATTTCTCATACTCCATATTCATCATTTCATAACGGTTCGTGCATGGTTTTGCATTTTTCATTAAACGTTTATTTTATTATTAAATAAACGCTATCGCGTAATTAATTATTTTGAACAATTGATTCAATACTTCCAAAAATTATTCCGATATATTTTAATACTCACATTAAGTTTATAAAAATAATATTATGAGTTACCCAGTGTTTTAAATTTATTTTTGTATATAAATTGTTAAATTTATATTATTATGGCGGTTTTCTTAAAAACTACACGATTATTATTATTTCACTCAAATTTTGCAAGAAATGTATTTTTATAATTTTTATGATCTAAATATATTTTATCTTGACCCGTGAAAATTTATTTTTATCTAACGCTACCTTAAATATTCAAATGTGTATACAACTTACTAATATTACTTAACAATGCTACAAGTTACTACTTACTTTCAAGTAACTTTACACTACTTACACTTACACATTTACATACATAATAATAAAAAAAATATATAATATATATATATATATATATATATATATATATATATGTATTATTAAATACATGAGTCACCAAGATATGCAAGAGATCTTTCATTTATATATTTCTACACTCCAACTCTTACACATACACATCAAATAATTCATAGTGAAAAGTCAATGTTTCTTTCTCTCTTCCTCTCCCAAAACCGGTCACAATAAGATCAAGAAGGAGATGATATTTTTTTTCAAGTCAAGATTAATTCACAACTATAACATACTCTTAATCAAGGTTTTGGAATAAAAACCTAGGGTATTTAGGATAAACCTTTGTTCATAAACCTCATCAAGTTAACTAGTAAGCATTTCATACATATCATTATTTTCCATATTCACTTTTATGTTCATTTTTATTATGCTCAAGTAAATCATGCAAGTTATGTGATGTTCATACCACCTTTTTAAGGTTCTTAAGTGTTTTATATATATATAATCCATCCTATAATTACTCCTTGTTATATACTAGTTTTGGTGATGTCTAGGAACCCATGACACCCTAAGAAGGTGTATGGTAGGATTAGAATAGCTTCGGAGTTGTTTTGAATGGGTTAGAATAGGTTTGGCGCGAGAAAAACTCATTTCGACACGTTTTAAATAGGGTCTGTCCATAATTTTAATTCTGGGAAAATCCGACAGTGGGTATACTATTTTGGGCTAGTATTTAGAAAATACACTTTAAAACGAAAACGTGGCCGCTTGAACGGATTAAAACGGAGCTATAACGAAGAAGATATGAATTTTTCAAGTTTGACGAGGAAAACTATTAATTTCAGAAATTTCAGCATGAAAATGTCACTCTTTACGAGTCAAAAATGAGTCTTAAGCTTTATAAATTGTGTCGACTTATCAAAAATATATTAGTATACTTTGACACGAATCTAAGGATGTAGAAAACGTAGAAAACCGACTTGTAACGATTAAATTACACGCGATAAACCAAGTTGCCGTAACTTTATTCTAATAGCAAAATTAATATATTCTTTATTAAAAACATACTACGGCAACTAAAGGACCATGTTGGCGGACGTTTTTAACAATGATGTAGAACTTTTTATAACGTGATGTCTTCTAGTAAAAGTAAGTTCGCCTAGCATATTTTCCAAAATGTCCAACCGCTTGTTGAGCGGAGTTGTAACGAATATCATATAGTCACTCAAACTTGGCCGAAAACCATCCCTTAAACTATATTTTTGGACTAAAATACAATACTTAACCAATATTTTTCTTTGTGATCGAGACCTCTAGGATGGAAACTTAAGTACTAAAACTTTGAGATAATAACACAAGCTTTCCAAAACTGTTGAGTTCGTTTCCTAACACTCGGTTTGCACCATTTTGCGACTATCATAGGAGGTTGTTTCAACGTAACTACTTGTAGAGTACTTTTAATACGACGGGATGTCATAAACATATATTTTGACGATAAACATTATTTCCAAAACGTGCAAGTGGTATGAATATCATATGGGTTTGCATTCACAACAACATATCATAATTCACGTCATAACATTCATTTTAGGTCGCGGATAGTTTCCGAGCCTCATTTTAGTGCACTCCATTTTGTTAGCATAACAATCATACCAGGTGAGTTCATACCCCGCTCTTACTCATTTAAATTCCTATAAACTATTTGGGGCGAGATATATGCTTATTTATCCAAACATTTAAACTCTTTTGCCAAACAACATTACTTATACTTTAGACTTGGTGCGTGTAGTGACTAGACTTAAACAAACATCCCATCATTTATATGTTGGAAGGCCATTTATTTGGATACAGCCCAACGTGAGTCGTTGGAGGAACATCCCAGCATTTATATGTTGGAAGGCCATTTTATGGATACAGCCCAACGTGAGCGTTGGAGGAACATCCCAACACGAGTTGTTGGAAGACCCTTGTGGTGACATTTATACTTTTAACTACCTTATTGTGCATATTCATGATTGTCATTCTATTTTAGGCAGTGGGTTGTGAACACACAGGCTGCAAGTTTTGTATGGGCGGAACTTGGAACTGAGTGGATTTACAATGCCCTTGCGGTGTGAACATTCCTCATAATATTTCAGATCATTTTATCACAAACTTATGAACTCACCAACCTTTGTGTTGACACTTTTTAGCATATTTATCTCAGGTCATAAGGCGATAGCATTTCATGGAGCTTTTGGGTCTCATGGCATACATTGGAGTCTAGTGTTTTTATCTATTACCATTCGACATGTTTTGTAAACCTTTATGTAATATCAAACTTATTTAATCGAATGGTAAACTCTTTAAAACGTCTCATTATAGAGGTCGTTTTCTTTATCCATACTTTGTGCTATGACGTCATACCCCAATGACACTATCGTTCCACTGCGATATTTTGGGGGTGTGACATCAATCCCCTAAGAAATACTCTAATCACAAAAGGACAAATAGTAAAAACAAGGCTGTGCACACATTCAGTTCAACTAACAGTTGTTTCAAATGGATTCCCACTGGCAGATTTTTTAAGTTTACAGGACTTAAACGAACTTACATTCCTAGATCATGCCTCAAGTGGATTCCCACAGGAAAACTCTTCAAGAATATCGAACCTAATAGGATCCCCATTAATGATACGTCTGTGTTATACTGTGATGCATCCAAATGTGAGATTAAACATGTTACTAACCCTTCTATGTGCAATTCTACATGTGCTTCCAGTACAATGTGCTCTCAGTCTTTTTCAGGTACAATGCTAAACTCAATCAGGAACATCATGACTTGGTTTCCATCAGAAATGAACATGG
Source organism: Chrysanthemum seticuspe (assembly GCA_019973895.1). Taxonomy (NCBI): domain Eukaryota; kingdom Viridiplantae; phylum Streptophyta; class Magnoliopsida; order Asterales; family Asteraceae; genus Chrysanthemum; species Chrysanthemum seticuspe. Next base: position 244,633,747 of record BPTQ01000007.1, on the reverse strand, counting down.
CTTATTCAGGAGCTATAGCATGCCACAACTAATGTACCTATTACTTTGACTCCTATTCATCTTGAATCAGGACTCGCTCCGTTATATCTGTGTATAAATTATCAAAAAAAAAAAAAAAAAAAAAAAATTATTCGTTGTCATCAATAACATCTACGATCCTAGAAATATCATTCAATAATGATACGGGATCATAGATGAAGTTCGAACAACTAATATTTCTTAAAAAAAAAAAAAAAAAAAAAAAAAAACAAAAAAAAAAAAAAAAAAAACTTTGTCATTTTAGTCCATCTAATAAAAAATTTATTCGCTGTCATCGATAACATCTACGATCCTAGAAATATCATTCAATAATGATACGGGATCATAGATGAAGTTCGAACAACTAATATTTCTTAAAAAAAAAAAAAAAAAAAAAAAAAAAAAAAAAAAAAACGGGTTGGTTAATGTCAATCAATGGTCTTTGTTGACATTGATTGAGGGGGAGAGTTTTTGTGTATAAGTTTTTCTATGCTATCTGCTTCTGTGCTGGTTATGGTGTTATGGTGTTTGCTCAGTTGTAGGTTGTGGTCGTGTCTTGCTTTTGTGATTATCCCTGTGTACCCATGAATTGAATGCTTTTTGTGTATAAGTTTTTCTATGCTATCTGCTTCTGTGCTGGTTATGGTGTTATGGTGTTTGCTCAGTTGTAGGTTGTAGTCGTGTCTTGCTTTTGTGATTATCCCTGTGTACCCATGAATTGAGTGCTTTGCATTGAATGTTTATTTGATTCATGGTTATCATTGTGATTATCTATTCTATCTGATAATTATTTTATGGCCATGGATTATTTATATCTTATATGCAGAATATGATCAAATTACACCGTTTAATGACCATGTTTGCAACTTACTGTTAAAAACACTAGAAACTTAGTCAAAAAATCTTTAATAGCGACTTACCACACTTGCCTCAAAACCACAGGGACCGAATGTGTCAATTACCCAAAGTCTCCTCCTATACCCCTAGCGACTTAGCATTTTTTTTATATATAATTCTTAAATAAATTTTTTCCTTTCCTTTCTCTCTTTTCTTCCTTCTCTTCTAAAGCATTCGACTTAGCGACTTAACTGTGGTATGATTCTAATCTCTCACTAATTATTTTCACATACGCGTTTGTGTTGGGTTTCTAACTCGTCCTTTTAACCAGATCCCTACGAGATCGTGAATCGTGACATTTGATTCCCACCTAGGTTCGAATTATCATGTAATCGTGTTTTGTTGTAATGATGATGTTGCAAGTTTATTAATTGTTTGGTATAACTGATCTTGAGTGTTTGATAATGTGTTTCCATGTACTGGTGTTGAATGATTGGTGGTTTGGGTCGATTATTTGTTGAGATGATAATTGTTCTTGTTAGCGACTTAGGTATTGTTCTTGATAGCGTTTTAGCTTATCTGTTCATCATGGCGAGTTAGAGCTGTTAAGTCTGCTCAAGATAGCGACTAAGGTGTGTTGGTCTGGGTTGATTAATTGTTGCGATAAATTGTTCTTGATGGCGACTTAACACTGTTCTTGGTAGCGAGTTAGTTTAAATGTTCATCGTAGCGAGTTAGTACTCAACTTAGCGACTAAGCTGCTGTGGCGACTTAGTGTATTACTTTCTAGCGACTTGGGTAGCGACTTAGTTGTATCATTATCATCAGCGACTTGTCTTTACAAGTTAGCGAATTAGTAACGTTAGCGACTTAGTAAACAGATTTGTAGCGAATTGGTTATGTTACTTTTCATGGCGACTTGTCTTTACAAGTTAGCGAATTAGCAAATATAGCGACTTAGAGAGCAAAACTGGTAGCGACTTGACTGTGGTACTGGTGATGGCGACTTCTCTTTACAAGTTAGCGACATAGTTCACTTTCATGTAGCGAATTAGTCCAGTTTGGCAGCTTGACCATTTATGACTTGAGACTTGTTTGGTGGGTTTTTCTTCTCAGGGTCTAGGGTTATTAAAAGGTTTAAAGGCAATTTGCTAGGATAATCTCATGCTTACAATCTTGTTTCAGGATTTCCTGTAACAACTTGTATTGTCAACTTACTCTTTGTAACCTGCTATAACATTTTGTTTAGGCAAGTTGTTCTTGAACTCCCTTGTGGCTATTCAATGTTACATCTTGTTTCATTCAATCTTCTATATCACTTCTACATTTGTATCTTGGTTCATGACATTATTTCTTTGCAAATGTGCGTTTTAACCTTTTAATTCCTAAACAACTCGTCTCGTGAAAACTGTATCAAATGGTGTCGTTATCCTTTATGTCTCGCTCTTGTCTCTCATTCTATCTCTATATGCCTATGGGAACCTAGTCTGTGCTTCTGAGTTTTGTATGTTTATAACATAAGGGTGTATTCAATGTTGTCTCACTAATCATTTATTATCTAACTCGTTCCCAATCATTACTGTTGATTGTATGTATACTCAGATCATCAATGGCAAGTTCAATCCCTGATAAGAACGTTATCCCTTCGGCATCACCCAAAGTTCTCTCAGACGAAGAAATCCTTCCTAGGAGTCAATGGGCTGATATTGGAAAAAGTAACTGTTATGTGGACCTTCAAAAGCTACAACAAAATCCTATACTCAAAGTGTCTATTGATATCCTCATGAACACAAACTTCTTCGGTGCCATTACCAAGCAATGCTCAATTCCCACCATTTACATTCAACAATTCTGGAACACCATTCAATGGGACAAAATCACAGCTCGATACTCTTGCAAACTGGATGATAGGGAGTTCACGATTGATTCAGCCATTCTTAGCAAGGCTCTTGGAATCACCCCATGTAACCCCAACCTTCGTTCCGAATCTCCACCTGGTGCTGACGATCTAATTGTCTTTCTAATTGGTTTGGGTTATCAGAACAGCATCTTAAGGGCTTCCGACATCATCACTGGACACATGTATCAACCCTGGAGAGCTATTACAACTATTCTCAACTTGTGCTTATCTGGCAAAACATCAGGGTTCGATAAAGTGAGAATTCCCATCTTGCAAATCCTATGGGGTATTGTCAATAGGGTTGATGTGAATGTCTCAGATCGTATTTGGGAAGAATTTTCTTTATCTATGCACACATTCATATCTGATAGAACAAATTTTCAGAACAAAGCTCAAGGCCGAAAGAAACAGAACAAGCTTGTGATTCCCAGCATCAGATTTTCAAAGCTTGTTATCCAGTACTTGCAACAAACTCACAACTTCAATCCTAGGATTGAATCAACTCTACATAAAGCAGAAGATGAATTTGTTTTAGGTAACCTGAAATATGTTCCTAGAGGTATGGATAAAGAAATATTTGGATTGCCAATTCCTGATATTCTACTCACGGACGATATCAAGAAAAGGGACTACTTCAAACAGTTCATGAAAAATGCTACCAGTCCATCTGTTAATGTCACACCCACTCCCTCACAACCCAATGCTCCCAAGCCCATCTCTGGATCAAAAGCATCTTATGCCTCTCTTCCCAAAAAGAGACGCAAAAGATCACAACAGTCAGACACCTCATCCAAAAAGCATAAAGAAAAGAAGAAGAAGGTGGAAAAGAAAATCGATGAAAATACTGAGGGGGTAAGGGATAGCACCAAGGTAGTTGATGATGATGATGCTGCTCTGCAACTTGGAATTCAGCAGAGCCTAGAGAGTCTGAATATGCAAGCCCTAGTTGGAGGAATTGTGTTAAGAGAACCTGATCAATTGCCTCGGCAATCCACATCAAACACGAAAGACAAAGGAAAAGGGGTTACTAGTGTTGAAACTGAACAAGCCGCTCACATGCTTTTAACGATCTCATCATCTCCATCAAGCACCACCAATCAATATGAGCTAAAGAGAAGAACTGAATCATCTCCTGCTAAAGAACAATATGGATTGGACAAAGTGCCTGAACGTTTAAAGAATCTCTTACACTAAGTGAGACTCAGTCTGGTCAGAATGTTGACGCTCTGTTGCAAAAAGGCTCGCAGGAGAATCTTGAGACAAGATCTGATGAGACCTTGCAGATGGATGAACCAAATCTGTCTACCAACTCTCTATCTTCACTTAAGGATCTTGATACAGATTTCACTTTCGGAGATCAATACTTAAATGACAAACCCTTAGATACTGCACAATCCATGTATACAGTCAGCATTCAGCAAGACACGTCTACTATTCCTCCTATGTCAGCATCTTCACTAACAACTGCACTTCCACCTCCCATACCTGCTCAATCAACCGTACGAACACCACCTACATCGTCACCATCCCCTGAACCTGTCATTACAGTTGCTGATATGAATGCCCCACCTGCGTCACCACCTCAAATCCTTACTTCAGCTCAACTACTTGACAAAGCTGTAAAAAGGATAGAAGCCCTTGAAAGGCAAATTCCAAAATCTGTTGATTCCCTTGTGGATCGTGTCTATAGATTGGAGCACCTCAACTTCAATGAAGGGGTTGCGGCCGCCATTGAAGAAGAAGTTAAGGATGTTGTGGAATGGGCAATGGAGGCTCCACTTCTTAGACGGTTCAAAGACCTACCTATTGCCGATATGAGAGCAGCTCTGTTTGAGAAGATGTATGATGCTGAAGAGGACAAGCATGAGGTCCACAAGAAGCTTTATGAGGCACTTGAAGAATCCATTAAGTACGACAATCATGAGCAGTACTTGATTGAAATCAGGGAAAAGGAAGCTAAGAAGAAAAGGAGAGCCATTGTGTTGGAAACACTACGGAAAGACCGTAAAGATCCTCCTCCACCTCCACCTCCAACGGGGGGTGCTGGAATCTCTGGAGCTGGTAAATCTTCTACGACAACCAACACACCTCCACCACAACCACCATCATCACTGCCAAAACCTTCCAATCAATCAAGTCCTACAAAAGAACAGAGTACTCAGAAGAAATCTGCTGCTTGGATAACGGTTGATTCAAGGTTCACATCCACATCCACCTCTATTCCTGATGATCAAATGGTTCACGAAGAGTCGCATGTCATGGCAGATTCGGAACCAGATGATGATGATGCATCAACAAAGCATATTCCTAAGCCATCAGAAGATTGGTTTGATACTTACATGGCTGTGAATCGCACTAGCACATCCATAGTAGCACTTTCAAGGGACACAATTCAAAGTTGCATTGTTGAAGATAGACCTCTGATATGTGCTTAAACACATATCTTTTCATTAGTAAATAGACCCAAAATAACCAAGAAAGAGCCGTTTATTGCTAATATTTGCTGTTTTCTTGAGTTTGTGCTTGTGCAGGTATGGATATGTAAAAACACGCAAAAAGGACTCAAATCAGACATAAAACCGGGCACGAGAGATTAAGAGAGCTTTAGCTGAGCCGGAAGGTCAGAATTATGCATTTTTGAAGATTTCTAATCTCTGAGGATGATTTGTGAAGATTTGATCAAAGTTTAAAGAAATGTCAGAAATGGCCCCTCAAGTTTCAGCATTTGTCAGAAATGACCCTTGAAGATTCAGAAAAGTGCAATTTAGTCCCTGGTCTATTGAAGAATGACAAGTTCAACCCTTGGTCTATGGTTTCAGAAGTTGCGTGTTTGGTCCTTGGAAATTCAACATTTACAACATTGGTCCCTATACTTCACTTATCTAGTCCAATATTATTATCCAAGTCCAATAACACCAATCCAATATTAACATTATCAAAAGGTCCAAATCCATTATCCTTTATCCAATCCAACAAACACAACCTTCAGGCCCAATCCCCGCCCAATCCAAATACCCAATCCACCCGGCCACGTTGTATCTCCTACCCGAAATAAGCCACTTACCCGAACCTTATACCCAAGTCAATACTATTAGACCCGGTCAAAGAGATTCAAGATATTATTTTATATCCCAAACGCGCCCAACACAGGACACCTTCTTCCCTGTCTCTCCCCACACCCAAACACCACTATATCACCAATTCCAAACACAAACTTAGTACTAAGCATCTTGCAAAACCTTATCCAAGCTCTGACTTGTCAGGATTGATGCCCACGTGGACATACTAAGCCCTCCTATTGGCCATGACACATCATTGATTGTAATGGAAGCATTTGATTGGCTTAAGTGACTCATGGATGAATTTGTGGCTGTAATTAGCCTTCTAGCATCTTCTGAAAGGAATCCAAGCAAGGCTCAAGCTCGGATATATATAGACCTCTAGTCACAATGGATCCTTTGTCCAATTCCTCATGTAATTAGAGGGATTTTGGCCCTGTCTTTCCTGTCATTTTTACATGTTTTCAGTAGTTTAAAGTTTTGTAATCTCATTTCAAGCTTTGTAATCTCATTTTCATTAATGCAAATTTCTCTCTTTCCATTTACTTTTCAAGCCTGTTTTCAAAGCTGTTTTAGTGTTTAAAAATCTGTGATTTCTGTTCTTGGTAGCTCACATAAGCTTTTGCAAGCTTATGTGAGCTTGTGGTTGGTACATTTCTGCTTAATTCTCAAGTTTGCAAAAAAAGTCAATAAAAGTCAAAGTTCTAAAGTCAAGATATTTTAAGTTAATTTCTGGTTTTAATTTGTTAAAATAATGAGTTTCATGTTTATATAAGTTTCTAATTCAGTTTTAGTTAGATTCTCATTAAGTTTTTATTAAAAAAGTGTGATTTAGGATTTTGAAGGAGTGTTTGGTTTAAGTGTTTAAATCTGTTTTAGAAGTCTAAATATGGGTTAGATTAGTTGCTTAAGGTGTGATATGATTATATGCATCCTTTCTGTCATTTATTTGCTGCTATTACACTCTAAGTCAAAAATCACAACTCCACTGCCTTTTATCTATAATCTGTTAAAATCAGTTTCTGAAATCTGTCTCCTAGGTTTAGAAGTTAATAACCAAGCTTGTTAAAGTCTCATTTCAACATATTGCATCTTATTCAGTCCATGATTTGCTTCTAAAACTCCACTTAGTCAAAGCTCTTTACTGATTTTAAAAAGTCAAAACTGCCCAAATAGACCAGGTCTGATCTAGTTTTGCAGAACTCACAGATGATGCACACTGTTCATTTTACTTAGTTAAGGTCTTAGATTTGGCACTATTGTAGTATTCTAGGTGGTATTCAAGTCTACATTTTTAGTTTTAGCATTAGCTCAGTGAATTAGCTTATAAATAAGCTCCAACTTGGTACCTATTTCTGTTTATGCATCAGTTCAGCAGTCACTTCCATTTAGCAGCCATTTTGTTTTGATCATAACTCACTCAATACCTGTCCAAATCAGCTGTAATTTTGAGCATTTGATCTCTGCTAGGTTGGATTTAGAACCACTCTTTTTGTTTTCACTCTAGCTTACTGAATAAGCAAGTGCAACTGCTTATTCAGTAGGGGCTGTTTGCATGTTTTGCTTAATATCAGTTTCTTAAATCTTAGGTATTCTGCTGTTTAGGAGTTAGGATTAGCTAAAACCTGTTGCTTTAGAGTAGTTTAGATATATTTTAGCTTATTTGATTAGTTTGGTACCATGTAGTGCTTAATAGCTTAATGGAAGTGCTTATTTTCATCACAGTTTCATAGCAGCTCTCAAATCTTCCACTTAAGCCCTAGTTTTTATATTTTTCCCTGATTTAGAATAACATTTTAGTATTTCCCTGAAATTTTCATAATTTTTAGTCACCATTTACTATTTTTCTTAATTAAAATCAGTTTTTATTCATTTTTAAATAGCTTTAAGTGCAATTAATTGAGAAAAAGTTCCAAAAATTAATTTTTCAATTTTAATAGATTGAGATAAATATAAAAAGCATAAAAAATATTTTTCCTTATTTTTCTCCTTTTATTTGGTATTTTTAATAATTTAAATTAGATTTAACTAGATTTAAATTCATAGAAAATAGGAAAAATATCAGAAAATTATAAAAATAGTTTTAAAAAGTCTTTTATGATATTTGAGATTTTTAGAAAGTAATTCCATATTTTTCCCTCTATCTTTCATAATTTTTAGATAATTAGTTCATTTTTATTAGTTAATAATTAGTTTTTAATTAAAATAAAATCAAGAAAAATCCTAAAAAAATAGTTTTAATTCATATTTAGTTTTCTAATATCATTTTTAGAGTTAAAGTAGTTTTGGATTATTTTTAGGAGTTAGATTAGACGTACTTGCTTTTTATTCGCGTTTCGTTTAATTTCCGTATTTGCGTTTTAGCGTAGAATTATGTAGTTTGCCTTAGTTTTTAGGATTCCCCGTAGATTTTATGTTCCATTTACTTTCCTTATCCCGTAGTTTAGATAATATCATCTTATGCCCCTTTTCTTATTCGAATCCCGATATTTGAGACGTGAGTTGTTTACTCCATTCATCCCTCGTTGGGAGAACGACCCGGGAAATACATTCCTTTGTATTTCTTCGGAAAATATCTGTACGAAAATGAATTACCAACCTCCTACTCCAGAACCTACATGGACCATCCCAGAGTCTGACTCGATTATTCCTGACAACAATTGGGCATCTATTATCACTAATAATTATGAAGTTCCAGCTGAAGACTCTCTTCTGCACTACACAGGTGATATGGAAAGCTTTATTAGATGGTTTTGTGAACGGAAGAGTATCTCATCCATAACTCCAAGAGATCTTGAAGGTCAAGCTTATGAAATTGTCAAAGTCTTCCACTCAGATGCAAATCATCTTCAATATCAGATGGAAGAATGCCATAAGATGCTGAATGACCAAGTCAGTGAGCAAATTAGTCGCTTCAATGTCAACAAATCTCTTCCTCTTGGTGGTGAACCTGGTCAGATGACCATTCAGGCTGATTTCTTTTTCAATCATGACTTGGACTATCTGTGTGCTCGCTCTGCTGAAAGAAGACCAGCTCTATCAATTTCAAAGATGAAAGCTGCAACCTACACTGATCAGGGGCTTGAACAGATGGTTCCTGATCAATTCCGGGCTGATGAAGAACGAAAGTATGATATTGCCGCTTCATATGGTATTTCTCACTGGTGGTTCAAAAAGAAGAAGTTCTACATAGAAAGACATGGTGCTGATAAAAGACGTAATGATGTTCGATCAAAGCTGCAAATCTTAAGTGTTGTTTGTGTAGAGATCTTCCCTATCTATGGATATGAGTATTTGAAGAAGATAGTCCTTAAAGGATCTGACTTCAAAGAGTATACTATTGATGAAAATGACTTCAAACATCTTCTGCCAAATGATTTCGAAGATCTCTATCTCTTGAATCTTCAAGGACACCTTGAACATTTACCTGTCCGTGAGAAAAAGGCCCTCTCTGCAGCTGTCACTCTTTGGATCAGGGGCTTAGTCATTCGAAAACGAGTTGAGGACTTTCAGCTTGGCATAGAAAGCTACCAAACCAGGATCAACCTTACAAGTCCACAATGGAATGCAACAGGGCATGAATTTCATCGCGAATACCAAGTCCTTGACACCCCTAGAGCCGTCATCTTCACCGACAGATATGGGTCTCGCATGCTTATGCGACTATGTGAGCTCTACAAGTTTAGTGACGGTACTCTCAAATTGGTTGAAGAAGAACTTGACACCAGAGTGAAAGAAATCAAAATTGATATGAAATCTTGGGTAAAGACTACCTTTTGGACTGACGATGACAAAAAGCGGTATGAAGATTTCATTGCTGCAATCAGGCAAAGACTCAAGACTCGAAGGATCTTCCGCAGCCTTGAAAGTTTTGTTGGTGGTAGGCTTCGGGGTGGTCATTATAAACTTCTTCAGAGAACTGAATGAAGACATCTTCGAGAAGCAGCTTCTGTTATGTTTTAATTTTGTGTATTATGTGGTGTACTAACTTTGAACAACTGTAATGCATGTAATAGTGCTAGGTTATGTACTGTGGTTTCCCCTTGTATCAAAAAGGGGAACATCTGTGTTGTCCACTTCTGATCATATAAAACCGGACACATTTTTCTCCAACAAATATTTTGTATCATACATATTTAAATCACTTGAGATCCAAAATCTCAAAGGATTTGAAATTTTTGATCGGGGGAGAAAATGTGATATAAATATGAAAGTTGTTAAAAGATGACCAACTTTTTGTGCATACTACTCTCCAATATGTGCTAAACAATTTTCGAATCTCGAAGCATATATTTAGGGGGAGCATTTTTTTTGAGCAAATTCAAGACATCAGGGTACACAATTTTCCATTTTTCTATGGTACCTTGATTGTATGTTAAAAGGCTTCTAATCGTTTGGTGATCATGTCTGCACTTCAAAAAGGGTTCCCTCCGGTATGTGCAAAACCTTCTTTCAAACTTAGAAGCACATATTGAGGGGGAGCAAAATCATGAAAACCTCATCCTTCCCGAAAATGCTTTATTTACTTGATTTGATTAGGGAAGTGATGTTAATATCTTTTAGAAAATGGAATTCAAAGAAGTTAACTCTTTCTCTTGCCTCCGTGTGCAAAACGATTTCAATCACTTGATGCACATGTTGAGGGGGAGCTCTTATTCTAAAAATATCAAAAACAATTCAGGTGCAAAATGCTTTGATAATATATCACAAGCACCTGGATTGATTTTTCAAATGGTTTTCAATTGGTTTCTATGGCAGATGAACAATACCAAATAGACCGACCAACTTTACTTATGTATGGTGATATAAGGATGATAAGGTTAGGTATGTGTTCCCATGATCCGCCAGAACCGGAGGGATCTACCCAGGGACTATCCACTAGTTAGTGTAGAGTTCTTAGGTATGATGATAAAAGGAGAAAAATGAGATATGGGAAGAGTGCGGACTGAGACTGAGCTAGTATTGGAACAAACCCAACAAGGTTCTAGCTATGAAGTCTCGGTAAGCACTGAAGGGGTTGAAGAATTAAAAAGAATTGAATAAGAAAAGGGTGAAAACAAATAGCCCTCCATTTATTCAACCTTAGGGCAGAAACCGGGTTCAATTCATATGCTACTGATGGTAACATCGGTATTGAAGACAAGACGTCATAGACCCAGTGACGCACTGCACTTCAACTTTCCAAACCACTCAAGTTCCTCTTAAAAGGACTTGTTTCATTCTCACGGGGAACCGACATTATCTATCGACTTTCTCTTAGAGATTGTTGATATTGAAGAAGGAGACCCTCTCCCTAGTCTCCGGCACAGGATCCAAATATGCACAAATTGAGTCTAGAGACACGAGATCATCAATAAATATCATTAGGACACTTTCAATGAAGACTCTCTGTTTCACACAATGTGGAAAGAGAGATTATATCTTGAGTCCTACGCATTATCCTTGTGGTATTGCCAGAACATCTGAGTGATGTGTTTACATATTCACAATGAAGATGGAAAGCCTTCTGGAGCCAACATCAAACAAGCTCCTGGTAGGTGGCATGTGAGATCTATTATATAGATCAACCATGTGACAACTGAACAGAAACAATGGGGTGATTCAATCTCTTGAATCAATCCTGGTTCAGGTTATGGATTGACGGATACCTTTGAAAAACCGGTCTTTGTGCTTAACAACTCTTTTCTTTAGCACATCGACCGTGTACTAATTTTTCAAATCAAAAGGTGTTTTTATGATTGATATTTGATTTTCAATAAAACCTTCATTGTATTGCAAAAACAATTTCTATTGAGCAATACACGATTGTTTTTCAAATCTCTTTTCATCAATCAGTGGACTTAAATTCGCTGGTTCACTCACTCCGTGTTGTCTTCTTTGAGACGTTCCGGTTTGAGAACAGCTAGAGCAGCTGCGAAACCCTGTCAAGGAAATTCTTTGGAATTATACCTGATCACAGGCAGTACATGTACTGATCAACGGGGAACCGTGGGCCGTGTACCTCAATTCAACTAAAGTGGTCAAAGACACTTTTGTACGCTTTATTGCTAACTGTTGTATGCAGGTACGCCCGACGTTTGCAGCTGATCAGAATGAAGCGGTCAATCCATAGCCGCATGCTCACACAATACATTCATCTCTCAAGAAATCATGATAAGTGCATCAATGACTCTGATATTTTCACTCCATGCTTCTGCTACGCTGCTGCCAATACCATGAATCAACGAAAGCTACCGCTACTCTGATGAGAAGATATCATGATCCAGAATGTGAGCATGTCGGTCCGAAAGTCACAACAACACATAATACCAACACCATAATGGATGCCTCAGAGATTTCTGTTTGCTGATGATCTCAAAAGCTGGCTCAAAATTATTGCAATCACAGTGGATCAGACACTCAACCTCCACGAATTATTCATTTCTGTTGTTCAATATTGCACTCTCCACAGATGCACTTGGTTTGATTACTTTGTTGAAAAGAAGTCTACGAGCTCATGAATGAAGACTTACTTGAAAGCTAGGATACACAATGTAATTTATGGGGTGACCTCCCTTAGGGGGAGATTGTTAGGAATCAGAAATTCCATAAGTAAAAGAGTCGTTCACCCCAATTATTATCTAGCCAAAGTTAGCTCGCAGACTTGTCTCTATTTATGTTAGTTATTAAATAAGTAGTAGCGTAGAATAGTATAGAGCAACACCGTGGAGGAAGGACGGGTCTTTACCCATTGTATCCCTGATCCACAGGCCGTCAGGAGGTCGTTTAGTCTGTAACCTATAAATACCCTCTACCATGCAAGGTAGAGGGTTGGATTTTCTTTTGGTAATCTAATATTCCACAAGTTTCTCTTACTAGAATATCCCACTTTCTCTCTCTCTAAAATCATCTATGTGCTTAGTGTGTTAACGTTATGTTATGAAAGTGAAATCCAATATCCTACAATATCTTCCTAAATCGTGTTAAATTAGGACCTTGATGTGGACCCCATTCTTGTTTGCAATGATTTTCGAGGGAAGATGGAAAACTAATTAGCGTCTTAGCTTCATATCTTTATCGGAATAAAACCTATCGAAACGAGAAATCATGAAGATATTCATTTCTCACCAAAAATAAAATAAATAGAGGAAAATACGAAAATGGGAGCAAGAGGTAATTACACAAGTAACTTCCGTGGGTAGTGTTAGCATCTAAAATCATATTTAACAATGATTTCGATTTTACGCTTAGTTTGGGGACTTGTGAAAAATCAGGGACGATGTATTCTATCCGTATGGTCACTCCTCGCTGAGTTATGTTTCCTACTCCGTGATCCTAAAAATGTCTTTTGAAAAATGTGGGAGTTATCGATTGACATGAAAGTTCAACAAACCGTCACAAAAAAGGAAAGTGTTTAATGTTATATATATACTTGATAAAATGGTTTAAACGGGTCGTTTTCTAAGCAAAAGATTTATTGTACCCCTAGATGAACATCTTTCTGTTCTAATTTGATGTGAGGGATTATTAGTTAAGGGGGTTTAAAAGATTTTCTTTCACTACGTGTGTAATTAACATTGCGTGTGGGACCAGCAATGGTTTTAGTGTGGGGTATTTTGATGTGTGCTAAAAAACACATCATTTTATATCTAAAAATATGTTAAATCGGACTAATAACCATGAAATATGTCAAATTATATTGCAAATATGTTGGATATGTGTTATTATGTCTTGCAGGTACAAGGGTTTGAAAACAAACCAAAAACGGTGATTTTTGGATGAGGTTCGATGATTTTTTCACGTTTTCGAAGTTCAAAAGAAGTCATAAAGAATAACCGAGCACACCATTGGAAAGATCACGAAAAATCGAGTCAAGTGGTTATTTTTTTTATTTGGAGCATCAAGGAAGAGAAGAAAAATTGAAAGATCAAACGGAGCTCGAACGAAGATTATTTTTAAAGATAATGGCTAAAATTTGGATAAAGTAAAAGAGGGTTAAAAAGAATTAAATGCAAAGAGTTAACACACAATGGCTCTTGATCTAGTGGTTGGGTGCATATTTGCTAAGCAAGGGGTCAAGGGTTCAACTCCTACTAGTGGCATTTAAATTTTGCTATATATTACAAGCTCAATATCCAAGTCTGCAGCCCAGTTAGCGAGAGACCAAGGTAAATCAAGCCCAGCTGCGAAATATTACCCTGGCCCATTCAAGCCCAGCGAGAGTCCAGCACAACAATCCACTGCCAACTTACGAGAATCCAAGCCCAGCTGCTCTCCATTCTCTCGAGGCCCAACTGCTGTCCAAATAGAAGTGCAAACCAACGCCAGCCCAAACATATTATTGAGTGAAGTTAATTTGCTAATATTGCATTTGAATGATAAGCAAATCTCATCTGCTCAAGTGCCCACGTGTCATTAAATGAGATATTCATTTGAGAATGTGCAATTTTACTTGTTCCAGCGAGTGTACATACACGTCCCAAAATTAAATACATAATGCGCGTGAACTGTTGCTGCCATACCACTCTCAAGCGCACTATCCTATGCATCGACCAACCAGAGTACTCCACGTGGCCCCCATCACATGCATTTTCAAAGCTTACCTACGAAGGATCGAGAATAATTTGAGGGCTATAAATTCAGATGCTGCACATGATCCGAGGGCATCATTAGACACACATTATTACACACAGTAGTCTTATTTATTCTAGGAGTAGGAGTAGATTTATAATTAGGAGTAGTTTTGTTAGGGGTAGTGTTAGCTTATTTTTTTTTTTTTGACAGGTGACTTTCCAACTTAGGTTTCACCACCCTCGCGTAATAGGGCCCTAACCCCACATCGACCAGTCTATGTTGTCTTAACCGGGTCCACGCAGGTACGATATGTGGTTTCAGTGCCGCGAGGAAACCGTACCGCCTCCACACAAGTTTCCTTGCTGGAGTAACGTCCGGATGAAAACCCCGACCTTGCTCAGATTTGAACCCCCAGCGGCTTAGTCTAAGGGGCGCAAATCCTCATTGCAAATATCAACAGAGCATGTGGACCACAAGTGAGGACTTCCCGGTAGGTCACCCACCCGGTACTACTCTCACTAGTGGCTCGCTTAACAACCAAAGCACTTACCACTAGGCCACATGATCGATAGTATTAGCTTATTTCATTTAGCTTATTTGAATTGCTTATTTTGTAACCAACTCTTTTATTTATCAATGAATTTAATGCTTATCACTTAGCTTATTCTTCTTTTTCTTCTACTATTTTTTTTTTCTTATCATATCTAATAAGTCGTAATAGCTTATTAGCTTTTTGTGGCTTATTTAGATCTAGCTTATTTATTAAGCACTCTTTTTATACCTTGTTTTAAAACCTTTTATAACCTTAGATATACTTTTTATTTTACAAAATACTTTATAAAAACCCAAAAAGATTTGATTGTTATTAGTTTTTTCTTTTATAAAAAGTTATTCATTAGCTTATTATTTTAGATCTAGCATTTTTAGCTTAAAAAGTTTAAATTTTTCTTAGTTTTTCTTAATCAATAAGCTTTGTCATAGCTTATTTGATCCATATTATAGATTATTTGTCTTAACTCTTGTTAAAGTTGTGATCTTTTCTTAGTTTTTCATCAATTCAACCTAAGGCGAGGAGCTTAAGGGTTTTATAAGCTTGCTTATCACTAAAGTTTAGAGCTTTTCTAGCTTTTATAAAACTAATTAGTTATTAAAGTCACAAGCTTTATTAGCTATTTGGTAATATAAAAGCTAATAAAGAAATAAACTTTTTTGTTTGATAAGTTTATAAAATCGGATGGTTTATTATTCTCGTCTCATTAGATCGGATTCTAATTTCTTACCTTTTCTCATTAGCTTAGTTATTTTAGTTAATAAAATGTTTATTATTGTTGAGGTTATTATTGTTGGTTTAGTAGTTATGCTTATTGAGTAGATTTTTATATGCTTGTTAAGTGAGTAGTGATATGTGAATAAAGTGTGAAAACGTAGAAATTGTTGATTAATAATCTTCGGTTACTTGGATTGAAATTTGTTGTTTTGACGGGCAAAAGCCGTTAGGGTAATTAATTAAATCTAGTCATTTTACCTAGATAAAGAATTGTTTTCAAAATAAACCAACCTTGTGAGAAAATAGTTTTTTAAACGGGTATCGAAGATTATTGATTAATAGTTTCTGGATTATTTTTAGATATAATTTGTTGGTTGTTTTAACGGTCAAAAGCCGTGGGAATAATTGATTATTTAAATCTAGTAATTATTACCAAGAGAAAAATGATTGTTTTCAATATAAGCCAACGTTGTGAGAAAATAATTTTATTTCGACGGGTATTAATTACAAGGGCTTAATAGATTGTTCACACTTATTTACCTTTTCACCTCACTTGACAAGCATAGCTTTTACTATCGTATTCTTAGCTTAATTTTATTTCGTCATTAGTTGTTATTTAATTTTAATTAGCATAAAATAGTTTTTAAAATCTTTTCAAAAATCCAAAACCAAGTATTCGATAATCAAACATCAAACAAAAGACAATAACGTAAACCTCAATTCATATCTCGCCGTGGAATACGACTCCGGAAGATTGATTATCATTTGTCCTCAAATGATTGTTAAATCTTAATCGGGAAAACACAAATTTAAAACAACCCTTTGCTACAATCGAACCAGTTTTTGGCGCCGCTGCCGAGGAGATATGTTAAGATTTTTGCGTTTTGTTTCGAGTTAGTGCCTTGAAGAACCTTTCTTTTGAAAGTTAAAATTCATATTTTTAAAAAGAAAAATCACTAAAAATTCAAAAAATCTTTAAAAAAATCCAAAAATATTTTCCTTCTTCAAAAATCAAAAAAAATATTCATCTTTATCCTCTTAACTGTTTAATTCTATATCTCTTATCCTCTTTATCCGTTTAATTCTTCACCTTGTCTTCATCTTACCTATATGGTTGTGAATGGTGTTGGGGTCCTCAAAATGGTGAAAATTGCCCCGGTTGTAGCATTGTAGATTCGGGAAACGGGTTTGTCTATGACCAAAATCCCTATTCCTACAATGAAACAACCGACTTCTTCAACCAGCCCCCGCAACACGAGATGGAGACATATTCGTGTGAGTTTTGTGGAGGTAGGCCTCACCAAGGTTTTGATTGTCAAACAGGGAACATGCTTGTCTATGAGCAGGTTCCGTGTAACAATGAAAATTTTGGTTATGACCAATATCCATATGATTCGCCAAGTCAGTCACAACAGTTCTACTGTTGTGAATTATGTGGAGGTCCTCACCATAGTTCTGATTGTCAAACTAAGAACCCGCTTGTCTATGAGTGTGTCCCTTGTAACAATTATGACTTACCTTATTTTGACCAACCTCCACAAACCTATGTTAACCAGTCATCCCCTCAGTCACTTCCTCAGAACGAGTTAACTAGATTTGAATTGATTGCTTACATTATTGAAACTCAAGAACAAATTGACTATAAACAAGAACAAATTAACTTGAATTTTCAAGTTAACATTCAAAAACAACAAGCTGGAATGAACCATCTTCAGGATTTATTTCTTAGACTTCAACAAGATCCTCGTGTTGACTCATTTTATCATGAGGAGAGTGATGAGGAAGATACGGAGACTACGATGGACGAGGTGCATAACTCTAGCCCACAAAGTACCACACATGTCCATTCTCCGCCACTTGCATACACACCATCTATAACATATTGGATTTCACAAACACATCATAACATGATTACAAGTAGGCGTACAAGATGAGGTTTTAGAGAGAGAAAGAGTTAGAGGTTTGGGAACTTAGTGAGAGAAAATGAAAGTATTATTATGAGCTCCAACTCTCTACCTTGGGAGGTAGAGAGTATTTATAGTCTTACACAAATCGCCACCTACGGGTTGTGGATCAGGCATACAGTGGGTAAAGACCCCGTCCGTCCTCCACGATGTTACTTAACTAAATACTACTAAACATTAAATAATCTACTACTACGAGCGTTCTAACGATTACATATACTTGAGGTGACCGACTCTTTAATAACTGGATTTACTAAATCCTAACAATCTCCGTCTAAGGGAGGTCACCTCAAAATTACATTGAATACAAACAGATATTACATTAAGATTGTTCTTGGATTCTTGTTCCTGTTCTTTGTCCAGTAGCTCGTAGTCTTTGATTCATCATTTTAGCATGTTTGGATAATCAATGTGGAGGTCTTTTTCTAATCCACGTGATGATGAGTTTTGAGCCAGCATTGAGATCATCAGCTAACATAAATCTCTGACTCTTCCATTGTGGTGTTGGTATTATGTGATGTTGTGACATTAGGACCGTCATGCTCACATTCTGGATCATGATTTCTTCTTATCAGAGTAGCGGAAGCTTTCGTTGATTCATGATATTGGCTACAGCGTAGCAGAAGCATGGAGTGAAAATATCAGAGTCATTGATGCACTAATCATGATTTCTTTAGAAATGAATGTGTTGTGTGAGCATGCGGCTATGGATTGACCGCTTCATTCTGATCAGCTGCAAACGTCGGGCGAACCTGCATACAACAGTTAGCAATAAAGCGCACGAAAGTGTCTTTGATCACTTTCGTTGAATTGAGGTACACGGCTCCCCGTTGATCAGTACAAGTACTGCCTGTGATCAGGTATAATTCCGAAGAATTTCCTTGACAGGGTTTCGCAGCTGTTCTAGCTGTTCTCAAACCGTAATGTCTCAAAGAAGACAACACGGAGTGAGTGAACCAGCGAATTGAGATTTACTGATTGATAAGAAGAGATTTGAAAAGCAATCGTGTATCGCTCAATAGAAATTGTTTTTGCAATACAACGAAGGTTTTAATGAAAATCAATTATCAATCATAAACACCTTTTATTTTGAAATGTTAGTACTCAGTAGATGTGCTAAAGAAAAGAGTTTTTAAGCACAAAGACCAGTTTTTCAAAGGTATTCGTCAATCCATAACCTGAACCAGGATTGATTCAAAGGATTGAATCGCCCCATTGTTTCTGTTCAGTTGTCACATGGTTGATCTATTGGATAGATCTCACATACCACCCACGAGGAGCTTGTTTGATGTTGGCTCTAGAAGGCTTTCCATCTTCATTGTGAATATGTTTGGATATCACTCAGATGTTCTGGCAATACCACAAGGATAATGCGTAGGACTCATAAGATGTAATCTCTCTTTCCACATTGTGTGAAACAGAGAGTCTTCATTGAAAGTGTCCTAATGAGATTTATTGATGATCTCTTGGCTCTAGACTCAATAGTGCACATTTGGTTCCTATGTTCGAGACTAGGGAGAGGGTCTCCTTCTTCAATATCAACAAACTCTAAGAGAAATTCGATAGATAATGTCGGTTCCCCGTGAGAATGAAACAAGCCCTTTTAAGAGGAACTTGAGTGGTTTGGGAAGTTGTAGTGCAGTGCGTCACTGGGTCCATGACGTCTTGTCTTCAATACCGATGTTACCTTAGTAAACACCAGTAGCATATGTATTGAACCCGGTTACTGCCCTAAGGTTGAATTATTGGAGGGCTATTTCTTTTCACCCCTTTTCACATTCAATTCTTTTTCAATCTTCAACCTCTTCAGTGCTTACCGAGATTTCATAACTAGAACCTTGTTGGGTTTATTCCAGTTCTAGCTCTATCTCAGTCCGCACTCTTCCCATATCTCACTTTTCTCCTTTTTTCATCATACCTAAGGACTCTACACTATCTAGTGGATTGTCCCTGGGTAGATCCCTCCGGTTCTGGCGGATCGTGGGAACGAATACCTAACCTAACCATCCTTATATCACCATACATAAAGTAAATTTGGTCAGTCTATTTGGTATTGTTCATCTGCCGTTGGAACCAAATTGAAAACCATTTGAAAATCAATCCAGATACTTGTGATATAATATCAAAGCATTTTGTACCTGAATTGTTTTTGATATATTTAGAAAAAGAGCTCCCCCTCAACATGTGCATCATGTATTTAAAATTGTTTTAGCACACGGAGGCAAGAGGAAGAATTAACTTCTTTGATTACCATTTTCTAAAAGATATCAACATCACTTCCCTGATCAAATCAAGTATATAAAGCATATTGAGGAAGGATGAGGTTTTCATAAGTTTGCTCCCCCTTAATATGTGCCTCGAGGTTTCAAAGAGTTTTGCACATATTATAAGGAACCTACACTTAGAGACAGATCAATCACGTTTCAACTCTTTGTGGTTTTAAAAGGATGCCCCCCTCAACATGTGCATGGAAAATTTGAAATCGTTTGGCACATGTGGGGAGGAAAGCTTGCTAAACACTTGTGAAACCATTTATCGAATTATCAGTTTAAATCACAAATTCTCCCCCGATCACAATTTTCAAATCATTTGAGATTTGTGATCTTTATAGATTTAAATTGTTTTTGAAAGCTTTTGAGGAGAATTGTGACTTGATTATGAAAAACATTTTAACTGATAAGGATCGGATTATGAGACTTTAAACTCCATTGATTAAACATGCATGATTATCTTTTGGAAAACAATTGTATGACGAATAAACTTTTTATTTTATTGAAATCATTCTCCCCCTCAATCAATGACATAAGTTGTTGATTGAGAGATAGATATTTTTGACAAACGTTAAGTCCAGATGATTTTCAAAAATAGAGTCCGAGTTATTTTTCAAAGCAATTAGTTTTCATTAGTGTTAGATATTAACTTTTCACATACACATCAAACCATAACACAAAGTAGCATATAGATGGAATTCTAGAGAGAGAAAGTTAGAGGTTTAGGGAACTTAGTGAGAGAAAGTGAAAGATCTTATTATGAGCTCCAACTCTCTACCTTGGAAGGTAGAGAGTATTTATAGTCTTACATAACTCGCCACACTTTGGGCTGTGGATCAGGCATACAGTGGGTAAAGACCCGTCCGTCCTCCACGGTGTTACTTAACTAAATTACTACTTAACTTAAAAGAACTACGACTACGAGCTTTCTAACGATTACATATACTTGAGGTGACCGACACTTTAATACTGGGAATTTCTAATTCCTAACAATCTCCCCCTAAGGGAGGTCACCTCAATCATGTACAAAAATTACATAGAATACAAATAGATAATACATTAACAATTGATCTTGCATTCTTGATGTAGTCCTTTGCTCCTAAGCTCGTAGTCATTGATTCTTCACATTGCATGTTTGGTTATTCCAAGTGGAGGTCTTTTACTGATCCATGTGTTGATAAGTTTGAGCCATCTTTGGAGATCATCAGCTATCAACAATCTCTGAGACATCCATTGTGGTGTTGTGACTTTGGGACCGACATGCTCACATTCTGGATCATGATATCTTCACATCAGAGTAGCGGAAGCTTTTGTTGAATCATGATATTAGCAGCAGCGTAGCAGAAGCATGGAGTGAAAATATCAGAGTCATTGATGCACTAATCATGATTTCTTTTGAGATGAATGTGTTAAGTGAGCATGCGGCTATGGATTGACCGCTTCATTCTGATCAGCTGCAAACGTCGGGCGTACCTGCATACAACAGTTAGCAACAAATCGCACGAAAGTGTCTTTGATCACTTTCGTTGAATTGAGGTACACGGCCCACGGTTCCCCGTTGATCAGTACAAGTACTGCCTGTGATCAGGTATAATTCCTAAGAATTTCCTTGACAGGGTTTCGCAGCTGTTCTAGCTGTTCTCAAACCGGAACGTCTCAAAGAAGACAACACGGAGTGAGTGAACCAGCGAATTTTAAGTCCACTGATTGATGAAAAGAGATTTGAAAAACAATCGTGTATTGCTCAATAGAAATTGTTTTTGCAATACAACGAAGGTTTTATTGAAAATCAATTATCAATCATAAAAATACCTTTAGGTTTGAAAAATGAGTACACAGTCGATGTGCTATATAAAAGAGTTTTTAAGCACAAAGACCGGTTTTTCAAAGGCATCCGTCAATCCATAACCTGAACCAGGATTGATTCAAGAGATTGAATCGCCCCATTGTTTCTGTTCAGTTGTCACATGGTTGATCTATATCATAGATCTCACATGCCACCTACCAGGAGCTTGTTTGATGTTGGCTCCAGAAGGCTTTCCATCTTCATTGTGAGTGTGTAAACACATCACTCAGATGTTCTGGCAATACCACAAGGATAATGCGTAGGACTCAAGATATAATCTCTCTTTCCACATTGTGTGAAACAGAGAGTCTTCATTGAAAGTGTCCTAATGAGATTTATTGATGATCTCGTGGCTCTAGACTCAATTTGTGCATATTTGGATCCTATGCCGGAGACTAGGGAGAGGGTCTCCTTATTCAATATCAACCATCTCTAAGAGAAAGTCGATAGATAATGTCGGTTCCCCGTGAGAATGAAACAAGCCCTTTTAAGAGGAACTTGAGTGGTTTGGAAAGTTGAAGTGCAGTGCGTCACTGGGTCCATGACGTCTTGTCTTCAATACCGATGTTACCATCAGTAGCATATGAATTGAACCCGGTTTCTGCCCTAAGGTTGAATAAATGGAGGGCTATTTGTTTTCACCCTTTTCTCATTCAATTCTTTTTAATTCTTCAACCCCTTCAGTGCTTACCGAGACTTCATAGCTAGAACCTTGTTGGGTTTATTCCAGTACTAGCTCAGTCTTAGTCCGCACTCTTCCCATATCTCATTTTTCTCCTTTTATCATCATACCTAAGGACTTCTACACTAACTAGTGGATTGTCCCTGGGTAGATTCCTCCGGTTCTGGCGGATCATGGGAACATATACCTAACCTTATCATCCTTATATCACCGTACATAAAGTAAAGTTGGTCGATCTATTTGGTATTGTTCGTCTGCCATTGGATCCAATTGAAAACCATTTGAAAATCAATTCAGATACTTGTGATATATTATCAAAGCTTTTAGTACCTGAATTGTTTTTTTGATATTTTTAGAACGAGAACTCCCCCTCAACATGTGCATCAAGTATTTGAAAAATGTTTTGCACACGGAGGCAAGAGAAAGAATTAACTTCTTTGATTACCATTTTCTAAAAGATATCAACATCACTTCCTACATCAAATCAAGTAGATATAGTATTTCCGGGAAGGATGAGGTTTCCATAAATTCGCTCCCCCTCAATATGTGCCTCGAGATTTGAAAAGAGTTTTGCACATACTAGAGGGACCTTGCACATTGAGATAAGTTTATCACATTTCAAATCAAAGGTTTAAGATAGATGCTCCCCCTCAACATGTGCATGGAAAATTTGAAATCGTTTGTCACATGTGGGCAGGATAGCATGTACACCCTTATAAAACCATTTACCGAATTATCAGTTTAAATCCAATTTAAATCACACATTCTCCCCCGATCACAATTATCAAATCATTTGAGATTTGTGATCTCTTATAGATTTAAATTGATTTTGAAAGCTTTTTAAGGAGAATTGTGACTTGATTGTGAAAGCGTTTGAACTGATAAGGATCGGATTTTAAGACTTTAAACTCCATTGATAAAACATGCATGTATATCTTTTGAAAACAATTTAATGCCAAATAACTTTTTAATTTAATTGAAATCATTCTCCCCCTCAACCAATGACATAGGTTGTTGATTGAGAGATAGAGATTTTGACATATGAGTCCTGATGATTATCAAAAATAGAGACTGAGTTATTTTTCAAAGCATTTAGTTTTCAGCAGATAACTGTTTATAGAATCAGAGCATGGAATTTTGAAAACATGATAAAACATGGCTCTGTTCTTTCTTTTAAAACCGGGTTATTGCCTGAAAATGACAATAAACCATTTCTCTTTCTCCCAAAAATATTTTTTGATTTTTTGAATTTTTTTTTTTTTTTTTTTTTTTTTAAAGAATTCGAACAACATCTAAAGTCCCGTGTCATTCTTTGAATGACAGCACAAAGACCGTAGATATTATCGAACCGTGAAAAACATGACAAAAATGACAATATTTTTTGAAGAATTTTCGAATTTTTCAGATTTTTATGGATTTTGAAAGTTTTATAATTTTCTATTTTGTTTTTCGAATAACTATTTACAAGAGATAGATGAAGAAAGACCTTTACTCCTCGTCTTCCTCCTGAAGACGTTTGAGAGTTTCTGGTTGAAGGCTTTTCAAACCAAGACGTGGAAGAATAAACTCAAAATGTTCTCTTGGAAGAGCTTTGGTGAAGATGTCCGCTAACTGATATTCAGACCTCACAAAATATAGTTCCACCACACCTTTTTCCACTTGTTCCCTGATGAAATGATGTCGAATGTCGATATGCTTTGCTCTTGAGTGTTGAACGTTGTTGCATGAGAGAGCAATAGCACTTTTATTATCACAGTACAGAGGGATTTTGTTGAATTCAAAGCCATAGTCAGATAATTGAGATCTCATCCATAAGATTTGAGCACAACAAGATGACATGGCTATGTATTCAGCCTCTGTAGAGGAAATAGAAGTACTCATTTGCTTCTTTGAAGACCAGCTCACAAGCTTATCACCCAAAAACTGAGCACCTCCAGACGTACTTCGACGTGTATCTTGACAACCTGCATGATCAGCATCTGCATAGGCCGTTAGTGACATACCGGTGTCCTTCGGGTACCATAGTCCCATATTGATGGTTCCTTGGAGATACCGAAAGACCCGTTTAACTGCTTCAAGGTGCTTTTTAGTAGGCTTAGCCTGGTATCTAGCACACATGCACACAGAGAACAAGATGTCTGGTCTACTAGCAGTGAGATACATCAGGGATCCAATCATACTCCTATATTTCGTTTGGTCAATCATGATCCCTGAGAGGTCCTCATCTAGTTTGGTTCGGTCAATCATGGGGGTGTCAACAGGGTCACTTGAATCAAATCCAAATTTCTTTAAAATCTCTGTTGCATATTTAGATTGATTTATGAAAATGCCTCCGGGACTTTGTGAAATTTGTAATCCCAAGAAAAATGACATTTGTCCCATCATTGACATTTGAAACTTTGAACTCATTTCATTAGAAAAACGATCACATTCCATTGGATCAGTCGAGGCAAAAATAATATTGTCAACATAAATTTGAACATGAATCAAATGTTTGCCTGACTTCCTGGTGAACAATGTAGGATCAACTGCTCCTTTGATGAATCCGGTTGACAGAAGAAACTTTGACAGTGTATCGTACCATGCCCTTGGAGCTTGCTTTAAACCGTACAGAGCCTTCTTCAAACGATAAACGTGAGTAGGATGCTCTTGATTCACAAATCCTTCAAGTTGGCTGACGTAGACGACTTCTTTAAGATCTCCGTTTAGAAATGCCGTCTTAACATCCATCTGATAAACTACCATGTTCTTACTAGCAGCATTAGCCAGAAAGATTCTGATTGCCTCGATTCGAGCAACTGGAGCAAAAGATTCTTCAAAGTCTATACCCTCCTCTTGACGATATCCTTTAGCAACTAATCAAGCCTTGTTCTTCAACACATCACCATGCTCATCAAGTTTTACTTTGAAGATCCATTTAAGAGCTATAATCATAGCACAGTCTGGAGCAGGTACTAACTCCCATACATCAAGACGATCAAACTCATGAATTTCATCTTGCATAGCATTGAACCAGCTATCTTCATTCATAGCAGTTTTAACATCTTTTGGTTCGATCTTAGATAGTACGGAGTTGAAAAAGCACCATAAGGCATCGGTTGCGAGTTGCTTCCGGGTTGATACAGGACGAGAGGGATTTCCAATGATATTGTCTAATGGATGATCGTGAGTCCATTTTCTGAGGTGTTCATGTGGCATTTGTTGAGGAACTGAAGTAGCTGAGTCGATGTCTCCTGAAGAAGATGGTTCTGATGATGATTCAGGAGTAGCAAATATGTTTTCAAATGGAGCATCTTCAGGAGTCGCAAAGGGATTAACTTCATCATTGATGCCAGAAACATTTCCATGATGTACATTTGAAGAATGATGATTTGTTGATGAGACTGAAGGATCAGCAGCAGGTGCTTCTTGACTTACAGATGTTGAAACTGATGGATTGACTTCATTCACTGGAATATGAGCATCCTCTGTTGTAGGGATCAGCACCTCATTAGTAGTAGACTCATACAGTTCATCAAACATTGGATCAAATAATTTCTTTACATCATCTTCAGATGGAGGTACATATGGTGTTTCTTGAGAGGAGTTTGGAACAAGGGATGAACCAATAGGACTGTTTTGAAGTGCGGGTCCTGAGCTGGAGTGTCCAGGAGCCATTTGACCGGTCAGCTCATCAAACGTAACGTGAATTGTTTCCATGATATTTCGGGTTCTTTTGTTGTAGATTCGGTATCCCTTTTTGTTTGGTGCATATCCTACAAATACTCCAATGTCAGCTTTAGCTCTAAGTTTGCCCAAGTCTTGACCCTCATTAGTTGGATAGCACAAGGCACCAAACACACGAAGGAAAGATAGATTGGGTTTCCTGTTGTGGACAAGTTCATATGGAGTTTTTCCATGAATGGTGTGAATCAGGGAACGATTTTGTGTGTAACATGCAGTGGCAATTGCTTCAGCCCAGAGAAACATTGGAACCTTTGAGTAAATCAGCATTGTTCTAGCAGCTTCAACAAGAGTACGATTTCGTCTTTCAACTACACCGTTCTGTTGAGGGGTTCGTGGAACACTTCTTTGATGGCTGATTCCAACGCTTTCATAGAATTCACTAAGTTGTTTGTTGACAAACTCAGTTCCATTGTCTGTTCTGATAATTCTGACAGTTTTGTTTAGTCTAACCTGCAGCTGTTTGATGAGTTTGATGATGATATCAGGAGTTTCATCCTTTGTCCTTAAGAACTTGACCCAGGTGAATGTGGAATAGTCATCAACCACAACTAACACATATTTCTTCCCAAAGATATTTTGCACCCTCATTGGTCCACATAAATCCATATGAATCATATGAAGAACTTCTGTGACAGAGTTAGTAGGTTTGGGTTTATGGGCATACTTCTTGCTTTTTCCCAATTGACATGCTGAACAAAGATGATCCTTTTCATACTTTAGTCTAGGTAAGCCTACAACTAAGTCCTTTCTGGAAAGATCGTTGATGGTGCCGAAGTTCAAGTGATTGAGACGACGATGCCATAACCATGACTTTGTTTTTGAAGCCTTTGATAACAAGCAGATTGGTGAAGCTCTCATCATGTCATCGATAGAGATAGTGTAAAGGTTTGAGCCACGAGTTCCTTTCAACAGTTCCTTACCATTAAGATCTCTAACGAAGCAGGTATGTTTTCTGAAGGCTACTTCTAGATCAGAATCACAGAATTGACCAACAGAGAACAGATTATGACCTAAACCTTCCACATAATACACTCTGGAGATGACACTATCACCAACAACATAATCTCCATAACCCATAATAGCACCGAAATGATCATTACCAAATCTAACAGTCCCGATGAATTTGCTCACGAAGTTCATGAGCCGTGACCGGTCTCCAGTCATATGCTTGGAACAGCCTGAGTCCAGGTACCACAGAACGATTTGAACGATCTGCAGTTGAACACAGACAAGAATGGATAACTGGATAATTGGGATCCCCATGCAAGAATGGGTTCCATTTGGTTAGTAGCAACAGTTGGACCACCCACATCAGAAATAGAAGCATTCATATCAGACAGTGAGGTAATGGAATCATTGTGAATAGATGTAATACTAGTGTCTGTATTAACCCTATTTACAGTGTGACCACTTCTTAAGGGAATAGTTCTACCAGTAGGCATCCATTTTCTAGTGGGCATGATCTGATTAGTCTTATGACCAACAGGTATCCAATAAAAGCCTATTCTGCTGAATGTTCTTCCTGTGGGTTTCCATTGTTTTCTAACTCTCTTTCGCTTTTGCCTTTTAGCCTTTTTAGTATGAATTTTAGCATTAACAATATTAACTGGACAATTAACATCATTAGGCAAAGCATTGACATCACATCCATGATTAGAAACAGAATTCAAGCAAACATCAGTACAAGTTTTGCAAATAGTATCAGAATTCGAATTAATTACAGTACGCTTATGGCTAATACTAGAATCAACACGATTCGTTTTATTCGATTCAAACTTAAGGTTCCTAGATTGTTCTTCTACTTTCTTCCAGTGCACATTCTTAGCTTGAGAGGTCCTATCATTCCTTGTATTGTCTTGAGACTTTGACCTGCTCCCTTTAATGTCACTGATTACTCCTGTAGAGGGAATGGGAACATTAGTTTGTTTTACTACTCTTTGCACCACCTGTTTAGATGTGCTGGGATCTGAACTACATGCAGGTGCACTAAGGTTCACTTTCTTAACACTAGAGGTACTGAGATTAGTACTCTTAGAAGGCACATTTGAGTTCACTTTCCTAGCATTAGCATTGACAGATCTAAAATCTGAACTACTCAATGGTACACTACTCCTCACATTCAAACCATTGGGAATCGAGTGCATGTCATATTTGGCCTTAGGCATTGAGCATGGCATCAAAGGGTTAACTCTCTCACCTAATGTCTTTGGGCATATAGTGATCAAGCATTCTAAGATTTCTTGAGATCGTTTGGCATATGAGCATGCATGTCCAATTGCATTATCATGAGGTTTCTCTAGCTTATCCTCTTCAACAATCTCACGCAGGCATTCTAAGCAATCCTTAAGGGATGAGAAATATGTTTGAATGGCAAGTTTGTTGTTCCTTAGGTGAGGGGGGACATATGTCACAGATAAAGCATATTTATTACCAGAGTGAACCTTTGGTACAACATTTTCCTCATTGATCATTGGCATTTTCCCTTTTACCTGACTCTTCAGATTCTCAATTTCCTTTTGCAATGAAGTTATTTGTTCGTTGTTTTTGTTACGAGTGACTTTAATTGATTCAAACAACTCATTGAAATGACGTTTAACCTTTTCATTCTCTTCTTGAAAACTTTCGTTTTCCTTTTGTAAAGCATTTACTAGGTTTTGAAGATGAAACGTTTGAGAATTCTGAGAATCTAAAGAAGGAGGCATTTGGGAGCCTGTCACATTGTTCGTTTGACCCTTTAATTGAGAGATTTGGGCTTTCAACTTTCTGATCGTGTTACACTGAGCATGAATCTGTTCATCTCGTTTGTTGATTTGAAAAACTGCATCAAACTCTGGAGCATCTGAAGATGTCTTGATATTTGAAGTTTTGACATTTTCTTTGAGATGTTGATATTTTAGTTGTAGATTAAAATACTCAACTTCTAGTTTAGAAAAATGTTTAACCAAATTGTCATGATCATCCAGTTCAATTTTCTCATTTAGTTTAGAATTAGTTTTTTCAAGCTCAATGACACGATCATGGGAGACTTTCAGGGCCACAGATAGTTCATGAAATTTGGAAGCATTAATAGAGCAATTTGAAGCAGTGAAAAAGACATCTTGAGCAACACATTCAGTAATAAGATTCTCATTTAATGTATGCAGGTTCTTTCTCTCAATCTCATTATATTTTAGTGCACGCTCATAGTCATTAATTTCAACTATTATTGCATCAAATTCCTTTTCCATTCCCTTAATATCCGTTTCTATCCCCTTTTTAAGACTCTCAAAGTGATCCTTTAGAAGTTTAAAGAAAGGCATGACCTCAGTTAAATAACATTCTTTCATTTGTTCAAAACCCCTTTCTCCTTCAGTTATACCAGTGGGTGTGATCCTTTTCTTGCAAGTTTTCTCAAAATCAACAAATAGTTGAAATATAACGTATTGGCTAATTAATGTCTTGCTTTTAGTGGCAATTGTTCTAGGTACAAGATGCATTGGTGTATTAGGAGGATACACAGTCGCTCTAGGCATTTTCCGAAGGGGAGGGTTTGTTTCTACAATATTTTCAGCTTTCTGCTTATCTAAATCCATTTTCCAGAAGACTTGTTCGGGAGTCAACAATGTCTGAGTCTTAAACTTGTTCAAGGAAATCCAGTTTTCCTTCTTGTAGTCATGGGGAGTGATAATTACTTTCTTCTCTTTGCATTTAGGATCATTTAGTTTCTTATTCATCTTCTCCCTAGTGACTTCATCTAATTTCTTGTCATCCTCAGTGCACTCAATGCAACTAGGTTTTTGTCTAGGTTTAAGAATCTCATTTCCATCATAGATAACACTTTGAGCTGCTTTTGCTATCTTTCCATACTCAGGGTTGGGTTTATCTATAATGGGAACACTATGCTTATCGCTTAGAACTCTATGCTTAGTGATCATGTGAGCAGTCTGAATGGTGTTTCCTTGCATGTACAACTTGTTTTCAAGTTTGTTTTTCAAAGTTTTCAGATTAGAAAAATCTCTCAAGAGCTTTGATTCTTTTGCATTAAATTCTTGCTTAAGCATTTTCACATTTTCTTGAAGTTCTTGTTTTTGCTTAGCTGTTTTAGAAAGTTTTTCTTGCAAAGAATTTAATTCTTGTTTCAATACTTCTTCTCTAAACTTACTTTTTCTAATTACTGTACGCACTTGGTCATCCATTTCCTGCTCACGAGTGGTCAACTCAAATTTTGCACGTTGTTCATAAATGGCAACACGTTCCTTATAGGCATTTAGTTCAGAAATTATGGAATCATCAGGAGCACATGCAGTGTATTCATCAAAGACATAGTCATTGTTGACTGCAGAAGATGCATCACTTGGTACAACTTCACTTTCACTTTGTTTCACGTATTGATCGTATGGGACAATATTGATATTACCCATATTTTCAATATTTGATTCAATAGTTTCAGTTGGTTGTACTTTGTCATGCATCTGTTGCACATCAGCATCATTGTATAGCTTTAATACCTCTGAGATGAGTTTGTCCTTGGATGGGCCAGCTTGTGGTGAAGAAGAGATCTTGGGAGAGACCATTGGAGAGATGCTAGCCATAAAGATTGTGTGTGCAGTAGGTCCATCATCTACATCAGAGTCGTATGCATCACAGTCAGCGACTTGAAAGGCGTTCTGATGATTGTGACCTATCTCCTAAATAGGCTGCTCATCCACATCTGCATCATAGGTCTTGGCATTGCCCTCAGCAAGAAACAGCAATTCCTCTTCATCCAACGCAGCACCATTGTCCTGAGCTTGTGCCAGCAACATCTTATCTCTGAAGTAATCAGCATTCTGAGGACGCTTTGGAGATGTGCAGTTCCTTGCAATGTGTCCTTCACCACCACAGTTATAGCATTTGATAGGCTTAGCTTGACCTTGGTTACCATTTCTTCCTCGATTCAGGTTGCCAACATAACCTCTCCCAGCTCCACCTCTTCCTTGATCATACTGTCTTTCCTGAACTGGTTGCACCACGATCCTTCCATCTTTAACAGTGGCTTGATTATGTGGGTTAGATGCAGTTCGAAGGTTGTTGTTGGTTTGTGGGAGAGAATTCATGTTTTGACTAATGAGTAGAGCTAGTTGATTAACGATGTTATCCACGCGTGCATCAGCATCAGCTTGTTTGAACATAGGATCTGGAATGAGTTTGTGATTACCATTACCCAAGGGTATGACTTGTGATGCTTTGGTTGTGATTCCAATGTTTGAGTAGAAAGCTGTTGAGTCATTAGACGAACTTGTCTCTCCCTGGTTGGTTTTGAACTGATTGAGAATCAAATTTTCAAACATGGCATGTCTCTCATTCTGAAGGAGGAAGGCATAGAGTTGCTCATAGTTTGTATTCTTCAATCCTTTAGTGAGCTTCACAGCTGTGACAAACTTGTGCCATTCGGGATTCATGTTGTTCACAAACTTTGAGTTCAGCTGAATGTTAGGCATAGTCATTCTGATGTTTCTCATGTCATTCACTAACTTATGAAATCTCACATAGTACTCATAGACACTCTCATCTGGTTTCATCTTGAAATGCTCAAATTCGTCATAGAGTTGGGATTCTCTGTCTTCCATAGTTAATTCTGAACCTGAGAGAAGCATCTTAACGTTATCCCAAACAGCCTTTGCATCAGTGTTATGATTGATCAGCTTGTAGATGTCTTTAGGAAGACCTTGAAGAACAATGTTTGAAGCCCTGATATCTGCATCGAATCTCTTTTTCTCCTTATCATCAAGCTCATCGTACATCTTAGGTCTGTCCATTCCGTAAACAGGAGTACCATCTTCATTAGTATCAAGTATGTCTCTAGTCGTCTCAACCCGATATGGTCCTTCATCAATGGATTTGAGAATGTTGACACCATTTTCCTTTCCAAGGCAATACAATCTGATTCGTTGAGCCCAAGAATCGTAGTCAGTTCTGTCAAGCATGGGTGGACGAGTATCTGAGCCAGCTGCTTGAACATCCTCGGCAACAGTGGAGATGACAGTAGGGACGTTGGTAGACATGTTAACAGATTATACGGGATTTTATAACTCTATGATTAAACCGGGAAATAGATTCTTTCACGGGATTTTACTAAATCAAGAGAAAACCGTAAACAATCACTCAAGTCGCTAGATGATAAAGCACTAAGTCGCTACCAATTAATTCGCTAGATAACCAAGTCGCTAGAATCCCAAGTCGCTAAGAGAAAAGCAAGTCGCTAAGTAGTAACTCGCTACAGCCCAAGTCGCTAACCAAATTTTGGCAGCAATTCGCTACACAAGTCGCTAGAGACACAAGTCGCTAAAGAGCAACTCGCTACTGACCAAGTCGCTACAACAAGTCGCTACCCGTAGTGGAGATTCCACTACTTGTACTTTAACTCGCTAGCTCTAACTCGCTAGCTTTAACACTGTAAGTCGCTACAAAACTGTGAAGCAAGTCGCTACCAAGAAACTATTCCGAGAGCTAAGTCGCTAGCTTGAAAAACCAAATAAACTTCACTTTTCAATCCAAAAACAACCCAACCAAGATGATTCAAGCTTACCAAATGAAAACCTAAACACTTTTGATGATTCTAAACATAAAAGTACCAACAAAATTCAAACTTTAACACAAGAGATCAACCAAATGATGCAAAAACCACTAAACTTTTTCAAACTCAAAAACCACCTAAAAACCACTATAAATCCAAAGATGTGCAAGATATGATCTAACCATGGCTCTTGATACCAATTGTTAGATATTAACTTTTCACATACACATCAAACCATAACACAAAGTAGCATATAGATGGAATTCTAGAGAGAGAAAGTTAGAGGTTTAGGGAACTTAGTGAGAGAAAGTGAAAGATCTTATTATGAGCTCCAACTCTCTACCTTGGAAGGTAGAGAGTATTTATAGTCTTACATAACTCGCCACACTTTGGGCTGTGGATCAGGCATACAGTGGGTAAAGACCCGTCCGTCCTCCACGGTGTTACTTAACTAAATTACTACTTAACTTAAAAGAACTACGACTACGAGCTTTCTAACGATTACATATACTTGAGGTGACCGACACTTTAATACTGGGAATTTCTAATTCCTAACAATTAGATAGTAAGTAATTGTTTATAGAATCAGAGCATGAGTTTTGAAAAACAAGATAAAGCATGGCTCTTTTCTTTCTTTGACAAACTGGTTACTGCATGAAATGACAATAAACCATTGTTTCACTTTCTCCCAAAAATATTTTTGATTTTTTGATTTTTTTTAAGAACATTCGAACAACATCTAAAGTCCCGTGTCATTCTTTGAATGACATCACAAAGACCGTAGATATTATCGAATCGAGAAAAATCATAAAAAAAAAAACAATATTTTTTTTTCTTTTTTTGAAATTTTTCAAGATTTTCAAATTTTTATGGATTTTTGAAAGTTTTATATTTTTCTATTTGCTTTTTTAATAAATATTTACAAGAGATGGATGAAGAATGACCTTTACTCCTCATCTTCCTCTTGAAGACATTTGAGTGTTTCCGGTTGAAGACTCTTTAGACCAAGTCGTGGGAGGATAAACTCAAAACGTTCTCTAGGAAGAGCTTTGGTGAAGATGTCTGCTAATTGGTATTCAGTTCTCACAAAATAGAGTTCCACCACACCGTTTTCTACTTGCTCCCTGATGAAATGATGTCGAATGTCGATGTGCTTTGCTATTGAGTGTTGAACGTTGTTGCATGAAAGAGCAATAGCACTTTTATTATCACAGTACAGAGGAATTTTGTTGAATTCAAAGCCATAGTCAGATAATTGGGATCTCATCCATAGGATTTGAGCACAACAAGATGACATGGCTATGTATTCAGCCTATGTAGAGGAAATAGAAGTACTCATTTGTTTCTTTGAAGACCAGCTCACAAGCTTATCACCCAAACACTGAGCACCTCCAGACGTACTTCGACGTGTATCTTGACATCATGCATGATCAGCATCTAGCACACATGTAAACAGCGAACAGAATGTCTGGTCTTCTGGCTGTGAGGTACATCAGGGATCCAATCATACTATGATATTTCGTTTGGTCTACCATGATCCCTGAGTGGTCCTCATCCAGTTTAGTACGCTCTATCTAGCACACATGTAGAGGAAATAGAAGTACTCATTTGTTTCTTTGAAGACCAGCTCACAAGCTTATCACCCAAAAACTGAGCACCTCCAGACGTACTTAGACATGTATCTTGACATCATGCATGATCAGCATCTGCATAGGCTGTTAGTGACATACCGGTGTCCTTCGGGTACCAAAGACCCATATTGATGGTTCCTTGGAGATACCGAAAGACCCGTTTAATCGCTTCAAGGTGCTTTTTGGTAGGGTTAGCCTAATATCTAGCACACATGCAAACAGCGAACAGAATGTCTGGTCTACTGGCTGTGAGGTACATCAGGGATCCAATCATACTATGATATTTCGTTTGGTCTACCATGATCCCTGAGTGGTCCTCATTCAGTTTAGTACGCTCTATCTAGCACACATGTAGAGGAAATAGAAGTACTCATTTGTTTCTTTGAAGACCAGCTCACAAGCTTATCACCCAAAAACTGAGCACCTCCAGAAGTACTTCGACATGTATCTTGACATCATGCATGATCAGCATCTGCATAGGCTGTTAGTGACATACCGGTGTCCTTCGGGTACCAAAGACCCATAGTGATGGTTCCGTGGAGATATCGAAAGACCCGTTTAATCGCTTCAAGGTGCTTTTTGGTAGGCTTAGCCTAATATCTAGCACACATGCAAACAGCGAACAGAATGTCTGGTCTACTGGCTGTGAGGTACATCAGGGATCCAATCATACTATGATATTTCGTTTCGTCTACCATGATCCCTGAGTGGTCCTCATCCAGTTTAGTACGCTCTATCATGGGAGTGTCAACAGGGTCACAAGAATCAAATCCAAATTTATTTAAAATCTCATTTGCATATTTAGATTGATTTATAAAAATGCCTCCGGGACTTTGTGAAATTTGTAATCCCAAGAAAAATGACATTTGTTCCATTATTGACATTTGAAATTTGGAACCCATTTCATTTGAAAAACGGTCACATTCATTGGGGTCAGTCGAGGCAAAAATAATATCATCAACATATATTTGAATGTGAATTAAATGTTTTCCTGAAGTTCTGGTGAACAATGTCGGATCAACTGCTCCTTTGCTGAATCCAGTAGATAGAAGAAAATTTGATAGCGTATCATACCAAGCCCTTGGAGCTTGCTTCAAACTGTAAAGAGCCTTCTTCAAACGATAGACGTGAGTAGGATGCTCTGGATTCACAAATCCTTCAGGTTGGCTAACGTATACGACTTCTTTAAGATCTCCGTTAAGAAAAGCCGTCTTTACACCCATCTGATAGACTACCATGTTCTTACTTGCAGCATTAGCCAAGAAGATTCTAATTGCCTCGAGACAAGAAACTGGAGCAAATGATTCTTCAAAGTCAATACCCTCCTCTTGACGGTATCCTTTTGCAACCAATCGAGCCTTGTTCTTTAAAACATCACCATACTCATCAAGTTTTACTTTGAAGATCCACTTTAAAGCAATGATCATTGCACAATCTGGAGCAGGTACTAATTCCCATACATCTAGTCGATCAAACTCATGAATTTCTTGTTGCATGGCATTGAACCAGCTGTCTTCATTCATGGCAGTTTTTACGTCTTTTGGTTCGATCTTAGAGAGTACGGAGTTGAAGAAGCACCATAAGGCATCGGTTGCAAGTTGTTTCTGTGTAGATACTGGACGAGAGAGGTTTCCAATGATGTTGTCCAATGGATGATCATGTGTCCATTTTCTAAGATATTTATGTGGTTGTTGTTGAGGAACTGAAGTAGCAGAGTCTATATCTCCTGATGATGATGGTTCTGATGATGATTCAGGAGCAAATATGTTCTCAAAGGGTTCATCTTCTGGAGGAGCAAAAGGGTTTTCATCATCTGTAACAGCAGCAACATTTCCATTGTGTACACTCGATGATTGATGATTTGTTGATGAGACAGAATGATCAACAGCAGGCGCTTCTTGACTTAATGACATTGAAACTGAAGGGTTAACTTCATTGACAGGGATAGAGGCAACCTCTGTTGATGGAACTGACATATCATTAGCACTTGGCTCATAGTGTTCATCAAACATTGGATCAAATAATTTCTTCAAATCATCTTCTGAAGGAGGTACATAAGGAGTTGCTGGTGAGGGATTAGAAACAAGAGTAGAACTGATAGGACTACTTGATAAAGGTTGAAATGCGGTTTGTAGGATATTGGATTTCATAAACACATAACAAACAATAATATGGTCGAATTATTTAGAGGTTTTAGAGAGAGAAAGTGGGAGCCTTTCTAGAGAGAGAAAGTGAAAGAAAACATAGAAGGTTAGATTAAGATGAATGAAAGGTCCAACCCTCTACCTTGGGAGGTAGAGGGTATTTATAGTTACAAACATAACGACCTCCTATCGGCCTGTGGATCAGGTATACAGTGGGTAAAGACCCGTCCTTCCTCCACGGTGTTGCTCTAAACTAAATAGCTAACTAAATAACTAGTAAATAACGTAATGTCTACGAGCTAAATTATGCTAGATTATATATGGGGTGACCGACACTTCACTATGGAATTTCTAATTCCTAACAATCTCCCCCTAAGGGAGGTCACCCCATGTTTTACATTTTGAATCCTAGCATTCTATTTAATCTTCAGTCTTGAGCTCGTAGACTTCAATTCTTAAATTCTTCAACTTCCGCATCATTTGTGCTTTAGCAGTGATACTTCAAAGTCCGAGTGCTTAGTACTTTCAGTGGAGGCCTTTAACTGATCCACATCTTTGATGATCTTCGAGCTTTCTTTGAGATCATCAGCCACAGTAAATCTCTGGATCACCCTTAGTTGTGTTGCCATCATGTGAAGTTGTGACTTATGGACCGACATGCTCACACTTTTGAATCATGACATCTTTCCATCAGAGTAGCGGAAGCCTTACTGGTTCATGATATTTGCAACAGCGAAGCATAAGCATAGTATGAAATATCAGAGCCAGGTTATGTAGATATGCACCAGTCATGATTTCTTCAAATTAAGTGTGGATGCTGTGAGCATGCGGTTTTGGATTGACTCCTCAATTCTGATCAGCTGCAACCGTCCAAGTGTACCTGCAAACAACAGTTAGCAATAAAACACACGAAAGTGTCTTTGATCACTTTCGCTGAATTGAGGTACACGGCCCACGGTTCCCCGTTGATCAGTATAAATACTGCCTGTGATCAGGTAGGATTCCTAAGAATCTCCTTGACAGGGTTTCGCAGCTGCTCTAGCCGTTCTCAAACCGGAACGTCTCAAAGAAGACAACACGGAGTGAGTGAACCAGCGAATTGAGATTCACTGATTGATGAAAAATTGATTTGAAAACAATCGCGTATTGCTTAAAGAAAGAGTTTTGCAATACAACGAAGGTTTTATGAGAAAGATCAATTTTCAAACAAAATACTTTTTGTATTAGAGAATGAGTACACATTCGACGTGCTAGTGAAAAGAAGAGATTCGCACATCGAACGGTTTTTCTAAAAGTATTTTTCAATCAAATATACTTTTTGAATTTGAAATGAATACACATTCGACGTGCTAGAGAAAAGAAGGTTTGCACATCGAACGGTTTTTCCAAAAGTATTCGTCAATTCCATTCCTGGACCAAGGTTGATTCAAGACTGAATCGCCCCATTGTTTCTATCCAGTTGTCACAAGTTTGATCTTACGAGAAGATCTCACATGTCACCCACCAAGAGCTTGTTTGATGTTGGCTCTAGAAGGATTTCCATCTTCATCGTAAATATTTTTACATATCACTCGGATGTTCTGGCAATACCACGAGGATAATGCGTAGGACTCTTAATATATACTTACT
Organism: Chrysanthemum seticuspe; assembly: GCA_019973895.1. Classification (NCBI taxonomy): domain Eukaryota; kingdom Viridiplantae; phylum Streptophyta; class Magnoliopsida; order Asterales; family Asteraceae; genus Chrysanthemum; species Chrysanthemum seticuspe. The sequence goes on along the minus strand of BPTQ01000007.1, from coordinate 244,595,686 downwards.
TTCCACATTGTGTGAAAAAGCAAGTCTTCAAGAATTTAGTGTCCTAACGAGATATTGTGGATGATCTCTTGGCTCTAGACTCAATAGTGCATTTTTTGGTTCCTGTGTCGGAGACTAGGGAGAGGGTCTCCTTCTTCAATATCAACAATCTCTAAGAGAAAGTCGATAGATTATGTCGGTTCCCCGTGAGAATGAAACAAGCCCTTTTAAGAGGAACTTGAGTGGTTTGGGAAGTTGAAGTGCAGTGCGTCACTGGGTCCATGACGTCTTGTCTTCAATACCGATGTTACCTTAGTAAACACCAGTAGCATATGAATTTGAACCCGGTTACTGCCCTAAGGTTGAATTATTGGAGGGCTATTTCTTTTCACCCTTTTTCATATTCATTTCTTTTTCATTCTTCAACCCCTTCAGTGCTTACCGAGACTTCATTACTAGAACCTTGTTGGGTTTATTCCAGTACTAGCTCTGTCTCAATCGGCACTCTTCCCATATTCTCATTTTTCTCCTTTTTTCAATATACCTAAGGACTCTACACTATCTAGTGGATTGTCCCTGGGTAGATCCCTCCGGTTCTGGCGGATCGTGGGAACAAATACCTAACCTAACCATCCTTATAACACCATGCATAAAGTAAATTGGTCGGTCTTTTGGTATTGTTCTTTCCTTCATGAAACCAATTGAAAAATCATTTGGAAAACCAATCAAGGTACTTGTGATACGAGATCAAAGCATTTTGTACCTTAATAGTTTTGATCATTTAGAAAACCTCCCCCTCAACATGTGCATATGATTTAGAAATTGTTTAGCACAAGGAGGCAAGAGAACTTTGAAATATTTTCTTTGATCACAATTTTCATACGAAAAAGCCATTTGATTTTCATTGGTAAATTCTCCCCCTCAATATGTGCATAGGATATTTGAAAACATTTTTTATCACATAGAGGCAAGAGTTCTTTTGAAGCACATCCACGATTACAAAAACCATTAAGAAAACCATTTGATAACTCAATCAAGGTACTTTATAAGTCTCTTTAAAAAACTTTTTGTACCTCGATAGTTATGCTCCCCCTCAATATGTGCTTCGAGATTCGAAAGCGTTTAGCACATATGAGAGAGCAGCCTGCACAATTAAATCAAAACAATCACCTTTATCAAATTTCATTATTAAATCACAAATTCTCCCCCGATCAAAAATATCAAACCCTTTGAGATTTTGGATCCCAAGTGATTTAATTAGGTTTAGAAAACATGGGAGAAAATGTGGCCTTGTTTAAATACTCATCTGGTTTTTGGATAAATCCTCCTCCTCAACATGTGCATTGTGTATTTTAAATCGTTTGGCACATGGAGGCAGGAGTGTCTTTGAAGGACTAAAACCAATTCCATAACAACAGATTTGAGATTTAAATCACGATCTCTCCCTTGATCAAAAATTTCAAACCATTTGAGATTTGTGATCCCAACTGATTTAAATCATTTAGAAAAATTTGGGGAAAGACGTGGCAAGATTCAATTTTGAAAGATGATAGATAAGGACCATTTTAAGACATTAAAGATTGTTAGTGTCAGGTATGATAGTTTTTAAGAGATCTTTTAAGTAAAACAAAACAATTTCACAATCAAACAAGAACAGAAAAAATTTCATTTAGAAAGACCTTGATTCTAAAGAAAAAATCATACCATGACATAACATTAAATCTTTAGATCACCACATAAATTGTACAATCCGGACTTTTATGAAGCAATATTGATTGAAAATAATTTATTTTAAATCACTCTCCCCCTCAATCGATGACCGTAGTCGTTGATTGAGTGACTTAGGTTTTGATAAAAAAATGGTATCCTGCACAAAGATATATTAGTGGTTGAGAAGCTTTTGTTGTTGCTGCTGAGGGTTGGAAGAAAAACCGTCTGCAAATGCAGTGAGACTTCTTCTTACGTTGCATTTTGAATGCCAACTGAGGTCAAATTAAGCTCCGTTTCTTCAATCACTTAGAAGAAAACCATCTGCCGATGCAGTGAGACCTCTTACGTTGCATATATGCCAACTCTCCATAGAAGTCCAATTAAGCTCCGTTTCTTCATTTGTCAACCCAAGATATAGTTACCCTTTCCTTTCGGCATCCAATCATCTTCAATTGTGGGATCCGGATCGGGAACATTATTATATACCAATATACCTGCATACGTTAGTGAACACACACAGATATATGGTGGTCGACATCACCCAAACAGCAATCGACTAATAAGAGTCAATGTAACATATCAATCAGATCATATAAATGTATGGGAACAATGTGTTTATCAAACTCTAATCATCTAAACCTAACAATCATATCCTAAAAACCTAGTCCTTCAAAATAGGCAATTATATTTTTTCAGATAAGCACGTAGGATAATCAAGAAAGTCCGTTAGATGATATAGATTTGAAAACATTCTCCCCCTCAATCAATGACTTGTTTTCTGAAAAGATTAAAAGCGCTGAAGTCATTGATTGAGTTTTCAATTTTTTTACGAAAAAAAAACTCTGAAACTGATTGGTTTTGCAACTCATTAACCACCATTTTGTTAAAACACCAAATATTTTTCTGAAGAATTTTAGACGGAAAAACATTTGTGTAGGAACAGCAGTCCTTCGACATACTTTCCTTGTTTTGTTTTTAGGATAAGTGCACGAAATATTTGAAAATTTGGTTTAGCGCAGCACTTTCCTTTCTTTTGAAGAGCGGGTTGCTATCTGAAATAATAGCAAACCATTGTTTAAGCACGGGTTACAGTCAGAAGTAACTGCAAGCCATTTGATTTGTGACATGTTTTGAAAAAGAATATTTACACCTCCTGCTCGAACTTCATCTATGGTCCCGTGCCATTATTGAATGAAATTTCTAAGACCGTAGATGTTATCGATACCAGAAGACATGTCTTGGAAAACATATTTTTGGTCTTTTTCAAATTTTCTGATTTTTTTATGGTTTTTTTTTTTTTTTTTTTTTTTTTTTTTTTTTTTAAGATTTTATATTTTTCTATTTTCTTTTTGTTGGTTTTATATTTTTGTATTTTGTTTTGCTGGTTTTATATTTTTGTATTTTGTTTTTCTAATAAATATTTACAAGAGATAAATTAGTTTAAGAGAATGATGAAATGAGTACCGAGATAAAGATATCGTTCAGCACGTTGTAGAAGAAAGGAATCAACATCTCTTAAACTTTCGCCACCAAAGCATCCGAGGCTTCTAAGAAAATCGTCTGAACATGAGCCTTCTCAATTTGAATCTTTGGTAGCTTCCCCCCAAACCGACAAACATCGAATAAAGACCATTTCCCTAAGAAGTAGAGTTGAATACAAAGCGGTCTCATTGATTGAAGCTCAGCACCCCGAAGAACACGAGAACACCGAAGTAACAAGTTGAAACATTGATCGTCTCAGTGGTTATCAAATCCGGATTAACTGATTACGACCGATCACATGAACCTGTTGTGCATCCCCGATGTACACCTTACTCTTCGAGATTGACCAGTTGTCTATTTAGGGGAACAATATATCAACATCTTCATTTTACCAAGTGCATTCCAGTTATCTAACATATAACCAATCAGCACATAATGTACACATGTACCCAACAAGAGTAGAGACGATGACATCCATGTAACATGTTGAATCGCTAATCATCTCTGTGGATGTCAACTCTGAAATAACTGAATTAGCTCGATCAAGTGAACATGTTGTGACTATAACCGGAAGCACTTTATCATAAATCATATTGAAGATGTCGATAAGCACTATCATCTCACGCTCCAAATATTCTTCTCATATTTCTTTCTACTGAAGGCTGAGTTGATACCTCAGAATCAGCAACACATCATTCATACCAAATATTCTTGAAATAGAGGAGAACAAAAATTAGCTCAAATGAATCTTGTGAGAATCAACTGCTATAGAAGCTCTTTCTGACTATCTTTATCAACCCATATGTAGACAATTTGAAGTGACCACTGAAGAAGCTAACCCGATATACCAAACTTGAAACTGAAGTAGAGATCCCCGCATTTGTATCTTAATCTTGCACTAATGTTGGAAGAACGGTGTCGAGAATTTATGCTCCAAGCAAATCTCTAAGTACTCAATACTCAAACGAAGTATGAGACATTAACACCTCTTGCGATTATCCACAACGACATCTGCGTGTGACACTGAGTAAAACAACGTAACTCCTAATAGTGATAGTTAACCAGATCTTCAAACATCCATCCCGACTACTGGTAACTAGATAAACCAAGTCTTCAACTCAAATTCATAAGCCCGAGCAAGATATCAAATAAGGACACACCTTTGTGAAAGTCAACTTCAATCTCAAATAAGTGATAAATGATTAACTCTGAAGTAATCAACTTGTGTCAAATGCCCACCACGTGAATAAACATACAATCGGATGTACATTGACCCACTGAATGAACCGGAACAGATGATTTCCTCATCATTAATGCATTCTTCCTTAAGGTATTCATGTAGAGACTGATCTGGAAGATTCACCAATAATGTCTTTGAGCGGATGAGGAAGTCATTTTCCTTAATGTTCATGTGGTTGATTTATAGCATGCACATTGTGAGGACCAATAATCCGCGAAGATTTGGCAAAGGAATACCAAGGAGCGGATCATTAATCATGAACAATAATCCGTGAAGATTTGGCAAAGGAATACCAAAGAGCGGATCATTATTCAAGATTGCAACTGCAATATTCTGATAGTCATTATCAACGCCTAAAGGAATAACTAGAGATTGGGCTTCTTGAGTAGTCTGAGTTGTACTTGTTGGATGATCAACATTCGCTAGCGGTTGGAAATACTCATCAAACATATCTTGAAACAATGAATCCCAAACAATAAATCCCATTTATCCTTAGTAAGTGAAGCATTAGGCGTTGAAAGAGAGTCATCAAAAATCAAGCAATGAATGATTGCAAAAGAATCTGAGCAAGTCTAATTGGGGATTAACTTTTGGCTTTTCAATCTTCCCCAATTAGTGCTCTCCCCTAAACTGACGAAGATTTTCAAGTGTTCTTCTCAGCCCGGATTAAGAAGAAGTCTTTAGATCATCAAATGCAATTCGTCTTTAGTCTTCTAATCATGTAGCTTTCAAATGTAGATTAGACTGTAGACTCGACCTTCTTCAAGATTATCCGAATGGGGAAATAGACAGTTAACATCTTCTTCACACCAAAGGCATTCCCGTTAACTTGTAAATAGCAAATCCCCTTAATTAAAATCCCTCCCAATCAAACAAGAACAGAAAGATGTTCATCAAAGAAATCAGCCCAGCAACTAGAAGCACTTTGTCATTTAATCATATCAGCCCGTGTGAAGATGTCAACCAACGGCTCTTAGAAGAAACTACATGTGAAGATGATCCGATAAGAAGAATCTCGGTTCTTACATGGGTTAGGAGCCGTTTGACCATATATTCTCAAATATCAGTCAACCATGCAAAAAATTCACACTTCTTCTCCCCCTCAAGAATTGCATACAGAGATGCCATTCTTGATTAACCAAGTGATTATCATCCAAATGTATTATATTCACACTTATCCCCCACAAAATTAGCACATGATGTCGCCATCTTCATTATATTGAGCAAGAGGAATAAGAGTAATTATCAGTAGTCTGGTTCACTTGATGACTGAAGCGCATGGAAAAAGCATGAAGCATGTTGATGAAGAATGTCGATGAGAATAGTCATAAACATGAAGATTTCTCTTCTTAAGAAGATAAAGCGCACTGAAGCGTACACCTTTCTTTTCTTTGAGGAACGGGGCCTGAAGTGTTATCTGCAGACGCCATAATGATGAAGTACGAGGCCTGAACTAATTTGAACAGACGTCATAGCGGATTGAATATCAATGTTGAGTAACTAGAACCCGTGAATTATGAGATATCAATCCTTTTGTTATCCATACTTTAAGCCAGTCCATGTATTGAAGGATCGAAGTATCTGCAACTGAGTAAGGACTACCTGCACTAATATTACAAACTTGATTGCATATATTATGGTTAGTGACATCAGTATCCAAACCCTTTGGGGCTTCACGGTCAACATTGAGAATGCTATTGGTAAACATCTTTCCTGTAGGTATCCACCTAAGTCTAGCATCCTTAAAAATTCTACCAGATGGTATCCACTTATGTCAAGGTCTAGGATTGTTAGCCAACTTATGCATAGTGAGAGACTTATCCTTATTCCTAGTTTCCAAAGATTTAGCAGTTGGTAACCATCTAGGTGAGGCTTTTGGTTTCATTTGCTTCATATGCACTGTGGATGACTTAGTGTGAATCCTAGACTTAACAGGTTGTACCATTGCATGAGCATTTACATTCTTCAGGGATTTTGTGAAACATTTATCATGATTAGCATTAAAGATACATTTCAGACACTTTGAGCAAACAGCTTGTTTGGATTCAGAAATAGATCTAGATTTCTTAGAGTGATCTGCTATGGGAATAGCTTTAATCGAAACGCAACTACTCTTAGATGTACGCCAATCCCTAGTCTTTAGATTAGTGTTCCTAGGTAGTGGTTTAGAACTACTAGCAGTGCCTTGAAATTTAGAAGAATTCATCATCCTAGGTCTTGCACCTAAAATTCCATCTTTACGATTATGTGCCTTCTTTCTAGCCATTTCAAGATAAGAGTTCTTATACAAGTCATTCATATCAATTTTCCTAGGCAAGTGAGGTGAAGTGACTGGTTTTGTCAAAACTTGTTTCGCATCAACTTGGGAGGCAAACCGCATTTTTGAAAATTTTGGTCGTTCAGATCTAAACGCATTCGGTTGTCTAATAACTGGTTTCCCCAAGTTTGATGGTTTTGAAAACTTAGTGTTCACACTATTCCCTGTTGTTTTTCTGAGCTTATTTTTTAAAGCAACAATAGCGAAACTCTTTTCCTGAAGATGAGCTTTGAGATCATCAATTTTTGCTATCAAAGAGTTTGTTTCCATTGACTTAGTTCTAGCTTCTTTGACAGAGTCACTTAGTTCTATGTGATTCTTTCTCAAAGACTCATTTTCCTTTAGTAATTTGGCCACACAAACAGCTAATTCATCATTTCTCATTTGATAACTACTATAAGTTTACTCTTTACTACTTAATCGACAAACACACCGGTTTAATGATTTCCTTTTACTCAGAAACTCTTTCTTAGTGTATCTTGATTCACTGAGACAGTTTCTTCGATCTTGATTCAGTTACCTTTGTTTGAGAAACTATCGTTTTTAACTACTAGAGTTTCGAGTAGAAGTCCTTTTCTCAAAGCGATAACAACGAAATTTTTTATTCGAGTCTTTTTGTTGTCCCTTATCACACTTGTGATTCAAAAGTTTTGGTAGTTTGAACCCCTTTGGTCAATAATCTGTTGGCTTACGCAAATCTAGACTTGCTGGTTTTAAAAGTTTTTACGCCAAACGGAGGGTTCAACTACGCTTTGTTCAAAACTGTTTTGGTCAGTGAAGTGGAGTGAACGGATCCTTTTAACTATACTTACTGAACATATTCTTGAG
>BPTQ01000007.1:244447187-244579742 GCA_019973895.1 Chrysanthemum seticuspe | reverse complement strand
GAGGCAATCAAACTTAATTCCTCCAAAGACTTGTCGAATGTTGGTGTTGTTGAGGAATGATGGTTCAACCACTCGGCCTTCATGGAAGAGCCTCTTTTCTAACATCTTGAAGGCTTTCCTATCCTCCAGGCTTAGGCCTTCCTTACGGTGATAAATTGAAATGTAGTGAGCGGTGTCATGGTAATTTTGTTGGCGGTTGCTAGGTATAAGGCATCGGTTGCAAGTTGTTTCTGTGTGGATACTGGACGAGAGAGGTTTCCAATGATGTTGTCCAATGGATGATCATGTGTCCATTTTCTAAGATGTTTATGTGGTTGTTGTTGAGGAACTGAAGTAGCAGAGTCTATATCTCCTGATGATGATGGTTCTGATGATGATTCAGGAGCAAATATGTTCTCAAAGGGTTCATCTTCTGGAGGAGCAAAAGGGTTTTCATCATCTATAACAGCAACAACATTTCCATTGTGTACACTCGATGATTGATGATTTGTTGATGAGACAGAATGATCAGCAGCAGGCGCTTCTTGACTTAATGACATTGAAACTGAAGGGTTAACTTCATTGACAGGGATAGAGGCAACCTCTGTTGATGGAACTGACATATCATTAGCACTTGGCTCATAGTGTTCATCAAACATTGGATCAAATAATTTCTTCAAATCATCTTCTGAAGGAGGTACATAAGGAGTTGCTGGTGAGGGATTAGAAACAAGAGTAGAACTGATAGGACTACTTGATAAAGGTTGAAATGCGGTTCCAGAACTGGATTGTCCTGGAGCCATTTGACCGGTCAGATCATCGAACGTAACGTGAATTGTTTCCATGATATTTCGGGTTCTCTTGTTGTAGATTCGGTATCCTTTTCTGTTTGGTGCATAACCTACAAATACTCCAATGTCCGCTTTAGCTTTAAGTTTACCTAAATCTTGACCGTCATTAGTTGGGTAACATAAAGCACCAAACACACGAAGGTAGGATAGATCAGGTTTTCATTTATGGACAAGTTCATATGGAGTTTTTCCATGAGAGGTGTGAATAAGGGAACGATTTTGGGTATAGCAAGCAGTGGCAATGGCTTCAGCCCATAGAAACATTAGAACCTTTGAATAAATTAGCATTGTTCTTGCGGCTTCCACAAGAGTTCGATTTCGTCTTTCAACTACACCGTTCTGTTGAGGAGTTCGTGGAACACTTCTTTGATGACTGATTCCAACACTTTCATAAAACTGAATTAAGTCTTTGTTAACAAACTCTGTGCCATTGTTTGTTCAAACAATTCGACAATATTGTTGAGTCGAACCTGAAGCTGTTTGATAAGTTTGATGATGATATCTGGAGTTTCATCCTTTCTCCTTAAAAACTTTACCCAAGTAAATCGAGAGTAGTCATCAACAACTACTAGAATGTATTTCTTCCAATTTATCGTTTGCACTCTCATTGGTCCGCACAGATCCATATGAAGGGTATGAAGAACTTCCATTACTGAGTTTGTGGGTTTTGGTTTGTGGGCATACTTTGTGCTTTTTCCGAATTGGCAAGCTGAACAAAGCTGATCTTTTTCATACTTTAATCTGGGTAATCCTCTTACTAACTCCTTTCTGGAAAGGATGTTTATGGTACCAAAGTTCAAGTGATTGAGACGACGGTGCCATAGCCACGACTTAGTTTTGGAAGCCTTTGACAGCAAGCAGATGGGTGAAGATTTCATCATATCTTCGATAGAGATGGTGTATAGGTTTGAACCACGAGTTCCTCTGAGAAGTTCCACACCATCAAGTTCTCTAACAAAGCAAGTATGTTTTCTAAAGGCCACTTCTAAATCTGAGTCACAAAATTGTCCCACAGAAAATAGATTATGTCCAAGACCTTCAACATAATATACCCTGGAAATCACACTATCTCCAACCACGTAATCTCCATAACCCATAATAGCACCAAAATGATCCTTTCCGAATCTCACAGTTCTGATGAATTTACTCACAAAGTTCATGAGCCGTGACCGGTCTCCAGTCATATGCTTGGAACAACCTGAGTCCAGGTACCACAGAACGATTTGAATGATCTGCAGTTGAACACAGATAAGAATGGATAACTGGATAATTGGGATCCCCATGCAAGAATGGGTTCCATTTGGTTAGTAACAGTGATTGGAACACCCACATCAGAAGTAGAAACAATGGACTCATTATAAATAGATGCAGTGCTAGTGTCCATATTTGACCTATTCAAAGTATGTTCACTTCTTAAGGGAATAGTTCTACCAGTAGGCATCCATTTTCTAGTGGGCATTGACTTAGAAAATTTAAGGCAAAACTCATAAACCTTACGCCCAGTAGGTATCCATTGATAACCTATATTACTAAATTTTCTTCCTGTGGGTTTCCACTGTTTTCTAACTTTCTTTCGCCTTTGCCTTTTAGCCTTCTTAGCTTGATTTTTAGCATTAACAGTTTTAACAGGGCATTTGACAGCATTAGACAAAACATTCACACCACATTCATGATTAGTAACAGAAATCAAGCAGTCATCATTACATGGTTTGCGAATAGTAGCAGAATTTGAATTAATTACAGTACGCTTATAGCTAATACTAGAATCAACACGATTCATTTTATTCAACTCAAACTTAACATTCCTAGGGTGATCTTCTACTTTCTTCCAATGCACATTCTTAGCTTACGAGGTCCTATCTTGCTTGGTATTGCCTGGAGGCTTTGACCTGCTTGCTTTAATGTCACTGATTACTCCTGTAGAGGGAATTATGGGAACATTAGTTGGTTGATCTACTTTTTGCATTCCTGAATTAGAAGTGCAGGGATCTGAACTACTTGAAGGCACATTAGAGTTCAGTTTCTTAATAGTGGGCATAGAATGGTTTGTATGCTTGGCACTAGGTATAGAACAAGGCATCACAGCTTTACCTTTAGCACCTAAGGATTTAGGACATGTTGCTATTAAACATTCTAGCAGCTCTTGAGATCGTTTGGCTTGAATGCACGCAAACCTAATTTCACTGTCAAGAGGCTTATTTATAAAATCCTCTTCCACAATCTCACGGAGACATTCTAGACTATCCTTAAGGTGAGCAAAATAGTTATGAAACACAAGTTCATTATTCCTAAGATGAGGATGAATGTATTTAATAGTCACAGTATATTTGCAGTCTGAGGATGATCTTGATGCAACATTCTCATTAAAGACAAGTGGCAGTTTCCCTATTTCCTGTCTCCTCAGATTCTCAATTTCCTTTTGTAAAGACATTATTTTATTATTGTTTTTGTCACGAGTGACTTTCATTGAATCATATAACTCTTTAAAGTGTCGTTTAACTTTTTCATTTTCTTCTAGAAAACTCTCGTTTTCTTTTTGTAAAGCATTAACTAAGTTTTGAAGATGAAAAGTTTGAGAATACTGAGAATCTAAAAGAGGAGGCATTTAGGAGCCAGTCACATTGTTCTTTTCGCCCTTTAATTGAGAGATTTGGGCTTTCAACTTTCTGATCGTGTTACAATGAGCTTGAATCTGCTCGTCACGTTTGCTTATCGAAAAACTGCATCAAACTCTGGAACATCTGAGGATGTCTTGATATTTGAGGTTTTGACATTTTCTTTAAGATGTTGATATTTTAGTTGTAAATCAAAATGTTCAACTTCTAGTTTAGAAAGATGTTTTACCAAGTTATCGTGATCATCTTGATCAATTTTCTCATTTAGTTCTGAGTTTTTGTTTTCAAGCTCAATGACACGATCATGGAAAACTTTCAATGCAATAGATAATTAATGAAATCGAGAAGCAGTAATAGAGTGCGTAGTAACAGTATAAAACACATCTTGAGCAACACAACTCGAAATCAAATTCTCATTTAAGATGTGCAAGTTCTTCCTTTCAACTTCATTATATTTGAGTTCCTGTTCATAATCATTGACCTCAACTATCATTGCATCAAATTCTTTTCCATTTCTTTAATATCAGAATTTATCCCTTTTTGAAGACTCTCAAATTGACCTTTTAATTGTTTAAAGAAAGGCATGACCTCAGTTAAATAACATTCTTTAGTTTGCTCAAAACCCCTTTCCCCCTCAGTTATCCCTGTAGGTGTGATTCTCTTCTTACACGTTTTCTCAAAATCAACAAACAGCTGATAAACAACATACAGGCTGATCAAGGTCTTGCTATTTGTGGAAATAGATCTAGGAACTAAATGCATTGGTGTATTAGGAGGATACAGAGTTGCTTTAGGGAATTTTCTACAAGGGGGATTCTTTTCAACAAGATTTTCAGCTTTTTGCATATCCATATCCTTTTTCCAGAACATTTGTTCAGGAGTTAACAAAGTCTGAGGCTTAAACTTGTTTAAGGATATCCAATTTTCCTTAGTGTAATCATGGGGTTTTATCGTTATATTATTCATTTTACACTCAGGATCTTCTAGCTTCTTATTCATTTTCACCCTAGTGACTTCATCAGATTTCTTATCTTCCTCAGTGCACTCAGCGCAACTAGGTTTCTGTCTAGACTTAAGGATTTCATTACCGTCATAAAGTACCTTATGAGCAGCTCTAGCCTTTTTAATGACCTCTGGATTTGGTTTCTCAACAATGGGAATGCTACGCTTATCGCTTAAGACTCTATGCTTAGTGATCAAGTGAGCAGTCTGAATGGTATTCCCTTGTACGTACAGCTTATTTTCAAGCTTGTTTTTCAAAGTTTTTAGATTAGAAAAAGCATTCAAAAGTTTTGATTCCTTAGCATTAAATTCTTGTTTAAGCACTTTAACATTATCTTGAAGCTCTTGCTTTTGCTTAACAGTTTTAGAAAGCTTTTCTTGTAAGGAGTTTAACTCTTGTTTTAACACTTCTTCTCTAAAATTACTTTTTCTAATAATTGTACGCATTTGGTCATCCATTTCCTGCTCACGGGTAGTTAGCTCAAACTTAGCACGCTGTTCATAAATAGCAACTTGTTCTTTATAGGCATTCAGTTCAGAGATAACAGAATCATCAGGGGCACAGGCAGTGTATTCATCAAAAGCATAGTCACCATTGACTGAGGAAGATGCATTACTTGGTGCAATCTCACTTTCACTTTGCTTCACATATTGATCATAAGGGACAATATTGCTATTACCCTCATCATCAATATCTGATTCATAAGTTTCAAGAGATTGTACTTTATTATGAATCTTTTGCTCATCAACATCATCATATAGTTTTAATACCTCTGAGATGATTGATTCTTTGGATGGACCAACTTGCTGTGGTGAGGGGACCTTTGGAGAGACCATTGGAGAAATGCTAGCCATGAAAATTGTCTGTGCAGTAGGTTCATCATCAACGTCAGAGTCGTATGCATCACAGTTGGCGACTTGAAAGGCATTCTGATGATTATGACCTATCTCTTGAATTGGTTGCTCATCCACATCTGCATCATATGTCTTGCCATTGCCCTCAGCAAGAAACAACAGCTCCTCTTCATCCAACACAGCTCCATTATCCTGAGCTTGCACAAGTAACATCTTGTCTTTGAAGTACTCTGCATTTTGAGGGCGTTTTGGAGAAGTGCAGTTCCTTGCTATGTGTCCATCACCACCACAGTTGTAGCACTTAATTGGCTTAGCTTGACCCTGATTTGAATTCCTTCCACGATTCTGATTTGCCACATATCCTCTACCAACTCCACCTCTTCCCTGTTCATACTGCCTTTCTTGTACTGGTTGCACCATAACCTTCCCATCTCTGACAGTAGCTTGATTATGTGGATTGGATGCTGTTCTGAGGTTATTGTTGGTATGTGGGAGAGATTTCATGTTTTGACTAACCATGAGAGACAGTTGATTGATGAAGTTTTCCATGAATGTGTTTGGGTCAGGAGGCTTATATGCTGGATCAGGGATGAGCTTGTAATTACCATTACCCATGGGTATGACTTGAGAAGCTTTGGTGGTAATTCCAACATTGGTGTAAAAAGTTGTAGAGTCATTAGACGAACTTGTTTCTCCCTGGTTGGTTTTGAACTGTTCAAGAATCCTTTTTTCAAACATAGCATGTCTCTCATTCTGAAGAAGGAATGCATAAAGTTGATCATATTTGGTGTTCTTCAATCCTTTGGTTAGCTTCACAGCGGTGACAAATTTGTGCCATTCGGGATTCATGTTGTTCACAAACTTTGAGTTCAGCTGAATGTTTGGCATGGTCATTTTGATGTTCCTCATGTCATTCACAAGCTTATGGAATCTCACGTAGTACTCATAGACACTCTCATCTGGTTTCATCTTGAAGTGCTCAAACTCATCTTACAGTTGTGATTCTCTGTCTTCCTTGGTTAATTCAGAACCTGTAGAGAAGCATCTTGACATTATCCCAAACTGCCTTGGCTTCAATGTTGTGATTGATAAGCTTGTAGATATCTTTTGGAAGACCATGAAGTATAATGTTAGAAGCCCTGATGTCAGCATCGAATCTCTTTTTCTCCTTATCATTGAGCTCATCATACGTCTTTGGTATGTCCTAATCCATAGATCATTGTTCCATCTGCAGCTGTATCAATTAAGTCTCTTGTAGTCTCAATCTGATAAGGTCCTTCATCAATGGATTTGAGAATGTTGACCCCATTTTCCTTTCCAAGACAGTACAATCTGATTCGTTGAGCCCAAGAGTCGTAGTCAGTTCTGTCAAGCATAGGTGGACGAGTATCTGAACCAGCTGCTTGAACATCCTCAGCAACAGTGGAGATGATTGTAGGTACGTTGGTAGACATGTTAACAGATCACACGGGATTTTATAACTCTATGATTAAACCGGGAAATAGATTCTTTCACAGGATTTTACTAAATCAATAGAAAACCGTATTACAAACAAAAATCACCTAAGTCGCTAAGAGTTCTTGAACCAAGTCGCTAAGCACCAAGTCGCTAAGTAGCAACTCGCTAAGATCTCAATTTCCTGTGAACCAAGTCGCTAAGACCAAGTTGCTAAGACCCAAATCACTAGACATAAGTCGCTAAAGCACCAAGTCGCTACACAGTCAAGTCGCTAAAGAGCAACTCGCTAAGGTCCAAGTCACTAACACCAAGTCGATAAGACTACTAAGTACAAGTCGCTAACAAAGTTGAAAGCAAGTCGCTAACTTCACCAAGTCGCTAGCCGTAGTGGAGAATCCACTAAGTTGTACTGTTTGTCGGCTTGTCTCAATAGACAAGTCGCTAGGACCAAAGTCGCTAACAATTAACACTACAACTCGCTACCTTTTACTGAAGCAAGTCGCTACGATGAAAAACACAACGAGAACCAAGTCGCTAGCAAGAAAAACTTCAAAAATACACTTTTCAATCCAAAACAAGCTCAACCAGAGTGATTCAAGCTTACCAAATCAAAACCCAAGCACTTACAATGATTCTTCACACAAAAGTACACCCAAAATTCAAACTTTAACACTAGAAATGATCCAAATGATGCAAAAACCACTAAACTTTTTCAAACTCAAAAACCATCTAAAACCACTAGAAATCCAAGGATATGTAAGAGAGATGATCAAACCATGGCTCTTGATACCATTTGTAACATATTGGATTTCACAAACACATCATAACATGATTACAAGTAGGCGTACAAGATGAGGTTTTAGAGAGAGAAAGAGTTAGAGGTTTGGGAACTTAGTGAGAGAAAATGAAAGTATTATTATGAGCTCTAACTCTCTACCTTGGGAGGTAGAGAGTATTTATAGTCTTACACAAATCGCCACCTACGGGCTGTGGATCAGGCATACAGTGGGTAAAGACCCGTCCGTCCTCCACGGTGTTACTTAACTAAATACTACTAAACATTAAATAATCTACGACTACGAGCTTTCTAACGATTACATATACTTGAGGTGACCGACTCTTTAATAACTGGATTTACTAAATCCTAACACCATCCTTGCCTAGACTTGATGTGTTGGGAGATAAAAATTTAGATATCGACTTACCTTTTGGAGAGCATATAGACACCCTCTCAATGGGTGATAGGGATATTGAGCTTAATCCTAGTGATAAAGAAAGTTTACCTACCAATGACCTTGTTACAATCCCAAGGATGTCTAATGACCCTTTAGGTAATTCTGATTCGATTTCTAGATCTTTTAGTGTGACTATATCAAATCCTTTATTTAAGTTTGATGATAACTTTACATTAAGAATTGTTAACAAAATTTTTGATGACGAGTTTGAGGATTTTTGTAGCTTGGACCCCCCTAAGTCAACACCTATAATTGACGAGTCCACCCTACTAGTTACACCACTTCCCGATTCTATGCAAATTTGCTTAAGGGAAGTGGAAAGATTTGATCCTTTTTTCTCCCTAACACAGTCGGGTGATGTGACGTGGGTAATGGATAAACCTTTTGTTAGATTCCACCAAATGCCATTACCCCGTCAGGTGGCATACTCACCTAAGGAGGTGTTGTATCATTTTTTCCATCTTAACTTAACACTAAGTGATGGATGTGACCATGAACCTAAAAGTAAGTAACCCTAGAGTCAAGCTAGAGACTCAAAAAAAAAAACAAGCGCTTCTCGGGAGGTAACCCGTGTTATCTATCTATCTATCTATCTATCTATCATTATTTTTTTTTTGAATAAGTGTGTCGTGTTATTCGGATTAGTGTGGGGTTGTGTTTCTTTCCATGTGTGTTTGCAGGTTCCCGTTTTGCTTGAAGAATCCCTATGATCGTGAAGACCTCCATGCTTGTTTTCAACCCTCCAACACTCGGTCTCCGATCATTTATATGTTATATCTTGGGATAACCCTTTGTCATAATTAAAAATGAATTTTCACCTTTCACACTTAGAATTTTTTAAAACATTCGCCTTTTTCAATTCTAAGTGTTGGGTTAACACCCGTAATTTTTAAACATTGAGGACAATGTTAAGTTTTAAGTGTGGGGTGGATTTCTATCAAAACATGACTTTTCCTGCTTTTGTATGGTCCCCATGCAACCCCGTTTTTAACCGTTTTATCCAAAATAAATAAATAAAAAAAAAAAAAAAAAAAAAAAAAATTGTAAGCTTTTGCTAGTTTTATGATTGAAAAGTCTTTGCTAGTCTCTTATAAGTTACTTTAAATATGCGTTTTCTTGAAAAAGTCTTTGCTAATTGCTTAGACAAGAGGCTATAAAATGTGTTTCTAGCTCACAAGACCAAGAATTTGCAAGCTTCCCTAAGTGATTTTAAATATGCGAAGCTTTGAAAAGATTTGCTAGTTTCTAATAAGTGACTTTAAAAATGCGAGACTTGAGATTATTTGACGAAGCATTTGCTAAATTAATATACATTTTGACACCTTGTTGACTTTCCGCTGGTGAGAGCAGGAATAGAATTCTGACTTGACCGGGCGTGTTGAGCCCTAGCTTGTTCCCTTAACCATAGATAATTTAATTATCGGCTAAGTATCCGCGGATCTCATTATTTGAGATTTTAAATTTGCGGAGATCGAGGAATGATAGAGTTACTTATGAGTTTAGATGCTAAGCGTGGAGTAGATGGTTCTCTTTAGAGGTCATCGAGGGTACTTGTGGCTTCTTGCTCCCACAAAATTGTCTCACCCCATATTTGTGAATAAATAATTAAAGATGTTAGGTTTTTGACGATAGTTAGTTCTTTATCTTCTTTAGAGAATTCTTGCTTATGAGAGTTGGGTACACATCAAGGTACTATCAGTGTTGCGGTGTAATAGACACCTGATTCTTGATAGTTTGTTGCTATTGTTTCTATTGTTATAAAAGTCGTGGGATTCGGAGTTTGCCAAAAATTAACATGAAATAAAGCCCAAATGTATTAAAGTGAAAATCCAAAGCCATAAAAGTTTTCTATGTCTAACGGTACCCCCGTTGTAATGGACTTCAAAAAGGTGGAGGAAAATTCCAAAGTCATAATAAGACTTCTGATAAAACGGTAATCCCGTTGAATTAGTGGTTGAAAAGACCAAGGGACTAAATTGCAAAAATGCATATGTGCTGAAATAGTGTTAAGCCAAACTTTGATTCCGGGAGATATCTAAATAAAAGCATCTGTCTCTGTACTCGTAGATGAGTTGTTTCGGTCGTAATAAAAAGGATATATCCCTAAATCGTGTTAAATTAGGACCTTGATGTGGACCCCATTCTTGTTTGCAACGATTTTCGAGGGAAGATGAAAAACTAATTAGCGTCTTAGCTTCATATCTTTATCGGAATAAAACCTATCGAAACGAGAAATCATGAAGAAATTCATTTCTCACCAAAAATAAAATAAATAGAGGAAAATTGAAAAATGAGAGAAAGAGGTAATTACACAAGTAACTTAAATGGGTAGTGTTAGCATCTAAAATCATATTTAACAATGATTTCGATTTTACGCTTAGTTTGGGGACTTGTGAAAAATCAGTGACGATGTATTCTATCCGTATGGTCACTCCTCGCTGAATTGTGTTTCCTACTCCGTGATCCTAAAAATGTCTTTTGAAAAATGTGGGAGTTATCGATTGACATGAAAGTTCAACAAACCGTCACACAAAAGGAAAGTGTTTAATGTTATATATATACTTGATAAAATGGTTTAAACGGGGCGTTTTCAAAGTAAAAGATTTATTGTACCCCTAGATGAACATCTTTCTAATCTTGTTTGATGTGAGGGATTATTAGTTAAGGGGGTTTAAAAGATTTTCTTTCACTACGTGTTTAATTAACATTGCGTGTGGGACCAGCAATGGTTTTAGTGTGGGGTATTTTGATGTGTGATAAAATACACATCATTTTATATCTAAAAATATGTCAGATCGGATTAATAACCATGAAATATGTCAAATTATATTGCAAATATGTTGGATATGTGTTATTATGTCTTGCAGGTACAAGGGTTTGAAAACAAAGCAAAAACGGTGATTTTTGGATGAGGTTCGATGATTTTTTCACGTTTTCGAAGTTCAAAAGAAGTCATAAAGATTAACCGAGCACACCATTGGAAAGATCACGAAAAATCGAGTCAAGTGGTTATTTTTTTATTTGGAGCATCAAGGAAGAGAAGAAAAATTGAAAGATCAAACGGAGCTCGAACGAAGATTATTTTTAAAGATAATGGCTAAAATTTGGATAAAGTAAAAGAGGGTTAAAAAGAATTAAATGCAAAGAGTTAACACAAAAAGCTCTTGGTCTAGTGGTTGGGTGCATGTTTGCTAAGCAAGCGGTCAAGGGTTCAACTCCTACTAGTGGCATTTAAATTTTGCTATATATTACAAGCTCAATATCCAAATCTGCAGCCCAGTTAGCGAGAGCCCAAGGTAAATCAAGCCCAGCTGCGAAACAACCCGCTGCCAACCCACGAGAATCCAAGCCTAGCTGCTCTCCATTCTCTCGAGGCCCACACGAAGCCCAACTGCTGTCCAAATAGAGGTGCAAACCAACGCAGCCCAAACATATTATTGAATGAAGTTAATTTGCTAATATTGCATTTGATTGATAAGCAAATCTCATCTGCTCAAGTGCCTACGTGTCATTAAATGAGATATTCATTTGAGAATGTGCAATTTTACTTGTTCCAGCGAGTGTATATACACGTCCCAAAATTAAATACATGCATTTTCTATGCTTCGACCAACCAGAGTACTCCACGTGGCCACCATCACATGCATTTTCAAAGCTTACTTACGAAGGATCGAGAATAATTTGAGGGCTATAAATTCAGATGCTGCACATGGTCCGAGGGCATCATTAAACACACATTATTACACATAGTAGTCTTATTTATTCTAGGAGTAGGAGTAGTTTTGTTAGAGCACTGGGTACAGTGGTGCCAAAGTGTGGTGCCGTTCTCGTGCCAAACTGCCACGTCAGCAGTTTTTGAGTTTGGCACCAGAAACTGCTTGGCACCACATTTCTGGGGTATCCGTTGGCACCAGAATTTCTGGTGCCAAACTCAATTTTTTTTTTTTTTTTTTTTTTATAAAATTTAAAAACAATATATCCTAAAATTACTTTATTCATAAAAAAAAACATTACAAGAAATAAAAAAAACAATAAACTTAAAAAAACATAACATACTACTGGAATTAATCTTCGACATCCCAATTTGGGCAATTTTTCAAAATCGCCCAAACGTGAACATATTTGAACTCATTTCTACCAAATTGTTGCTGGAAGCTTAGTTTCGCATTTTCGAGATGAGATTGGTCATTTTGAGCACTTCGACGCTGCAACTGTTTGTAAATTGCGTTGAACCTTTTGCAATCGACGTTAATCCTCGTCCATTTACCCGTGATTGAATTTTTTGTACGATGGTCATCGGTTGTCTGATTATTGAACATATGCATAACGTCATTCCAAAAAATATTTTCGGAACGGTTATTTTGCATATCCATAGCTTGCGAAATTTGTATCCAAACTTGCGCAAGCAAGATTTCTTCAGACTTGTTCCACTTCAAATTTTGAGACATTTGTGTGTGTGTGTTTTGGATTGATGTAGATGTGAAATAAAATGGTGGTTGATGTTATTTATAAAGGTGGTTTTCAACGTTAAATTCGAATTCAAAAACCGGGTACTGTTGGGCGGGGTAATTCAAATTTAAACGTTAAATTCGAATTCAAAAAACGGGTACTGTTGGGCGGGTTAAATTCAAATTTTAAATTTTAAATTCAAATTCAAACGGTTAAGTTTTCTATATATACTATCATACCAGCATTAGTTTGACACACAAATAACACAATTCACACACAAAAAGAATGTCTCGCAAAGACTTTTCTCAGCAATTCCCCAGCCCAGAGAAGTTGCCGGAAACCAGCTTTCCGGCACCAGATCACTTGCCGGAAACCAACTTTCCAACTCTGCCAGAGTTTGAAGTTTACTCAACACCACCAGAAAATGTCTTCCCGGTGGGGTTTGAAAACATCCCGTACCTCCCAATTGTTCCAAGTCAACCTGTGAACAGTCCACAGGTGGATTTTCAAAACCACCCAAGCGGGTTAAGTGAGGCTTCCCTCCGGCAGTTTGAACAAGATGAAGAAAACGTCAGGGAGATACTGCAAGAGCAGGCACGTGAAGAGGCTGCTCGCCGTGAGCAAGAAGCACGGGAGGCTCAGTACCTCCAAGACAACTTTTTCGACATAATGGAGAGTCGATACATTAATGGGGAGTTTTATTCTCCGCCAACAAGTGATGATGGTTTGGACTCGGATGACTCGTTTTTTTAAGTGTTTAGTAGTTTTATTCTCCGCCTCCGGCAGTTTAAGTGTTTTTATGTTGTTTAAGGTTATTATGTATTTCATGTTTTCAGTTTAATCTAAAGTTTCAGTTTAGTAGTTTTAACCACGAGAAGCTCAGTACCTCTACGAAACTTTCGAAATCAACTTCTATTTTTTAAATGCAATGGCAATTCAAAAAAAAAAAAAAAAAAAAAAAAAAAAAAAAAAAAAAAAAAAAAAGCAAAAAAGCTGGCTGTTAAGTTTGGCACGAGGGTGTTTGGCGCGACAGGGGTAACCGTGCGCCAAGCTTGGCGTCGCGCCAAACTCCTTGGCACCAAGCTTGGCACCACCGTACCTCCTGCTCTTAGAGGTAGTATTAGCTTATTTCATTTAGCTTATTTGAAGTGCTTATTTTGTAACCAACTCTTTTATTTATCAATGAATTTAATGTTTATCACTTAGCTTATTCTTCTTTTTCTTCTACTATTTTCTTTTTATTCTTCTTATCTTATCTAATAAGTCATAATAGCTTATTAGCTTTTTGTGACTTATTTAGATCTAGCATATTTATTAAGCACTCTTTTTCTACCTTGTTTTAAAAGCATTTATAACCTTAGATCTACTTTTTATTTTACAAAATACTTTATAAAAACCCAAAAAGATTTGATTGTTATTAGTTTTTTCTTTTATAAAAAGTTATTCATTAGCTTATTCTTTTAGATCTAGCATTTTTAGCTTAAAAAGTTTCAATTTTTCTTAGTTTTTCTTAATCAATAAGCTTTTCCATAGCTTATTTGATCCATATTATAGATTATTTGTCTTAACTCTTGTTAAAGTTGTGATCTTTTCTTAGTTTTTTTATCAATTCAACCTAAGGCGAGGAGCTTAAGGGTTTTATAAGCTTGCTTATCACTAAAGTTTAGAGCTTTTCTAGCTTTTATAAAACTAATTAGTTATTAAAGTCACAAGCTTTATTAGCTATTTGGTAATATAAAAGCTAATAAAGAAATAAACTTTTTGGTTTGATAAGTTTATAAAATCGGATGGTTTATTATTCTCGTCTCATTAGATCGGGTTCTAATTTCTTACCTTTTCTCATTAGCTTAATTATTTTAGTTAATAAATTGTTTATTATTGTTGAGGTTATTATTGTTGGTTTAGTAGTTATGCTTATTGAGTAGATTTTTATATGCTTGTTAAGTGAGTAGTGATATGTGAATAAAGTGTGAAAACTTAGAAATTGTTGATTAATAATTTTCGGTTACTTGGATTGAAATTTGTTGTTTTGACGGGCAAAAGCCGTTAGGGTAATTAATTAAATCTAGTAATTTTACCTAGATAAAGAATTGTTTTCAAAATAAACCAACGTTGTGAGAAAATAGTTTTTTTAAACGGGTATCGAAGATTATTTATTAATAGTTTCTGGATTATTTTTAGATATAATTAGTTGGTTGTTTTAAAAGGCAAAAGCCGTGGGAATAATTGATTATTTAAATCTAGTAATTATTACCAAGAGAAAAATGATTGTTTTCAATATAAGCCAACGTTGTGAGAAAATAATTTTATTTCGACGGGTATTAATTACAAGGGCTTAATAGATTGTTCACACTTATTTACCTTTTCACCTCACTTGACAAGCATAGCTTTTACTATCGTATTCTTAGCTTAATTTTATTTCGTCATTAGTTGTTATTTAATTTTAATTAGCATAAAATAGTTTTTAAAATCTTTTCAAAAATCCAAAACCAAATATTCGATAATCAAGCATCAAACAAAAGACAATAACGTAAACCTCAATTCATATCTCGCCGTGGAATACGACTCCGGAAGATTGATTATCATTTGTCCTCAAATGATTGTTAAATCTTAATCGGGAAAACACAAATTTAAAACTACCCTTTGCTACAATCGAACGGCTTGGGTTGTTGGTATCTCATGACGGATCATTTGGAACCCGTGTTGATGGCGTTAGCCGAATAGACTTTTGGGTGTGAGGGGCATGGATATGCACTCTCCCTTGGTGAGCAAGAACATGAAGTCAATGAAATCAAATTCACTTTTGGGTTCTTTATAGTGTCACTTGGGAGTGCTCCAATATCCCGGTCATTGAAGGCTTTTAAGAGGTTGTTGAGCTTGGTTGTCATCTCGCTTTGTCGTTGGTTGAAATCGGCTTCAAGCTTAGTCAATCGAGCTTCTTGAGATGACATAAACTTGGACACCAATCCCTCAAGACTAGTGGAAGTTCCGGTGTTTGGAGGGTTGTTGTTGGAGGTGGGTTTGGTTGGGACCTATTGGATGGGCTAGATGAGTTATTTTGGGACGAGTTTGAGTTTTGGATCCACCTAAGGTTAGGGTGATTTCTCCATCAGGGGTTGTAGTAATTTCCGAAGTTATTTAGCTCGGGCTTGAAAATGTACCACTTCTCTCCCGCCCCGTCGGTACGCGTGGAGGCGTAGTCCGCAAAATCTTGTTCGAGGAGTCTTGTGCAATCACAAGTGTCGTGGGGACCACTAAATAATTCACAAGGTAGAGTGATTATGTTCACTTGGCATGAGGGCTTAGGAGTTTCGTAGGAGCTCATTAGGAATTTGACTTGATCTTCAAGTTCGAGAATCCTACGATTGAAAGGTTGTGAGTCAATGGGAGGCAAGGAGATTGCCTTGACGGTTTTGGGCAACTGACGGGGTTCATTCCAACATTCGTTGTCATAGAGGGCAAGGTCCTCTATTGTACCCCACGATTATTCCGTGGTAAGTTCACTAAGTTTGCCACCGACCACTTGGTCGATGGTTTGCCTAGTTGAGAGATTGACATGATCGTAAAAGATTTGGACTTGAAACCAAAGATCGATGCCGTGATGAGGGACTTTATGGAGCAAGTCCTTGAATCGAGTCCACTCCTCGTAGAGAGTTTCGCCTTGACGTTGTTGGAACATCAAGATGTCATTCCTTAGTTTAGTAGTTCTTCCCGATAGGAAAAATTGGGCGAGGAAACGAGTGGTAAGATCATCCCAACTTGAGATGGATCCGGCGGGAAGTCGCTCAAGCCAATTACTAGCTTGGTTCCGTAGAGAGAATTGGAAGAGACGCAAGCACGTGGTCTCCCGTGTGGTAGCATCAAGGTCGATAGAGTCAACGATTTTTAGGAAATCCATGAGATGCTGATTAGGATCTTCGGAACGAAGTCCATGGAATGCACATCCGTTTTGCACAAACCGGATGGTGTCGGATCGCAGGGCCGTAGTTTGAGCTTGAGCGGGGAGCTCAATTATGTTCGTATAGCCTTGATGGCTCGGTCTAGAGTATCCACCAAGAGTACGGCCTCTTAACGGGTCAAGTGGTGGTGGATTGTCACCCATGGTGATAAGTGACAAGGTTACGAACAAAAAACACAAAGAATGGGGATAGACTACAAAGAAGCTAATGAAAATGAGAAAAAAGTCTTACTTGATAGGAATCAAGCAAGGGAACCTAAACGAGATAGAGATCTAACTAGCTATTCTATTCCCCGGCAGCGGCGCTAAAAACTTGATGTGTGCAGAAAGGTGCGTTCGGGCTTGAGAAAACCTCGTTTTCTAAGAGCAAGTTTTTCAACCCTCTAGGCAGTGAACCTAATCATTGTAGTGTAGTATAGGGTAAGCCTCGAGGACTGATATTGTTATTTAGGGGAATAGGAATGCTAGTAAGAAATATATGACAAGAAGGTGGGGTTGAGGATGATTCTTTTTTATCTTTTTTAGGGTTTTTTAGAAAGCTAAGGTAAAATCTCGGGGAAATTGGTTGGGGTGGTACTTCTACCGAGTACTCTACTTCTACTAATTATCTAATTACTACGGATAGCTATGTTCAATTGAGGTGTGCTCGTATTATGATTAAAGATGTGTTCACTTAGATACTATTACTCCCTAGTTAACTTTTATTGGTTGGTTGAGTTGTCACGTCCTTTATCTTAAAGCGTTGTATTCCTAAAAGTCGTAGGGTATGCGTATCCCCTAGTTCTATGAGGTTATCTCTCGTATATGATTCACGGAATCGACAAACCTAAGCTATTCCATCCGTGCACCATATCATCATTAAGCATTCTCAAGCATTAAATACAACGACAGCCTAGATGCACTTCTAAGCCAATTTCAATTAAGACAAGAAACATACTAACAACAATCAATAACTAGGTTTCATAGATCTAAGCAAACACACAAGTAATTTAGCTAGACATGATAGACAAGCAAGCATATACACAATCAATCGAACATAGGGTAGACATAATGATAAGTTGGATTGACAAACTTATCTTGATGTGTAAAATAGGGTATGGGACCCTGTCCAAGTCGGATTTCAACTGAGTTAGGGTTTGCTCTCCAAAATTCTACCTCTTAAAATACTGAAAAATCAAATTATATATTTAGATTTACAATCGCGACGGCGTCGCCTTTTGCATGCGACGCCGTCAGGTCGCCGTCATTAGGGTTTCGTCTGGGCTAATTCATCGATGGGACGGTGTCACTTTAGATTTGTGACGTCGTCGGTCTTTAGTTGAGACGTCGTCTTGGTTCTAGATCTGGGCCGTCTGGAGTGAAAACTGTGAGTGACGCCCTCCATATTTAAAGCGTGACACCGTCAGGTTGTATGACCAGGAATTTCACTAAGCCGTCGTGTGCATGTTTTGATTAAGTCTTCATAGAGGGACGGCGTCGCCCTTTGGATGGGACGCCGTCAGGTTTTACTGATCAGTCTTGAGTGGCTTCGATCTTGACTTTGCCATTTTCTTCTTGTATTTGCTCTTTTCGTCCAAATGTGCTTCATTCCAGCATTTTGCTTCCAAAAGACCTAAAAGGTAAAAAAGGAGCGAAATTACGCAGTAACGGATATAAAATGTGTCAAAATAGGGTTTAAATGACCCCCTAAAAGTGTACGTTTTAAATCCTTATCATCAACATTCAAAAACAAACCCCGAGCCGGACCCTCCGCCATAATAATGTCCAGTGCCTTGGCAACCATGAGGGTATCTCCAACCAGAGTACCATCATCAAGATACCAAGCCTGAAGGGTAAGCTCACAAGACTGATTAATAGTCTGGATTAAGGAGTGCAAAACGAGAGCTAACAATAAAGGGCCTAGTGGATCCCCTTGTTGAACTCCTTGACAAGACCACATGATAGAATCATCATAATAAAGTCTAGCAGAACTGGCATAGCAAAACTCAACCCCAGGAGCAACAGAAGGGCATCTCAGCCTAGTCTCCTGAAGTAAGACACTCCTGTTGACCAGATTGAAAGCATTCTTAAAATCCACCGATAACACAGAAGACCCAACCTCGTGACCCATATGTGGAAAACTAGAAGGGGGGTTGAATAGTTTTGCCGATTTTAACTTAGTTTTAAAAAACTTTAGATTCGATGTTATGTGAAATCATGTGGATGGAGAAAAAGTATAGATCTATAAGTAATGCAAGTATAGAAAACAAGTAAACTAAAGGATAGAAATGACACAGCCAATTTATAGTGGTTCGGCTACAAGGACACATTCCTTGCCCTACTCCACTCCCCGAGTCACCTACTCAAGAATTCAAGCACAATATCAACAAAATCCTTCAACTTGGCGGAGAAGCCTTTACAACTCGCTTACACTTTTTCCGGTACAAAGCTAAATATCGAGTCTTAACACGGAGGACTAAACCAACACTACTATAACACAACAAATATGTGAAATATGAAATACAAGATCTTTGCTACAGAAATCTTGTGGAGAAACAAATTAATCAATGACCCCTTGATTGGATGACTTGTAGAACCTCATGATCTCGCCTTAGAGAAGGACCTATATGAGAATCACAACAAAAGAAAGAAGAACTACTATCTAGATCAAGAGATCTGAGATTAGAAGAATGTAAGAATATAGGAGAGAGTTTGTAAAAATAAGGGTAAGTTACAATGAAGAAATGGCTCTCTATTTATAGGCAATTTCTTGCTACTGTTGCACAGATCCCTTTCCTGAGGGATCCGTCTAGTGTAAACCGAGGGATCCGTGAGACGCTCCTCTTTATCCATGGGTTATGGGTTATGGGTCATGGATTATGGGTCATGGGTCCTAGATTTTGGACCATGGGTATCCAACTAGATACAATGTATCTAGGAGATGCAATGCATCTAGTCAATGGGTTATGGGTTAACTCCATGGGTTATGGATATGCTCCATGGGTATGGGTCATGGGTTATGGTTTTTACCCATCCTAATAAACTATTACAATAAATGAATTATTACAACAATTTATATTAAATGACTATATATGTAGATGCTTTACAAAAATAACATGTATCCTTATAATTTTACTTATGATAACATTATATTTGTTATCAACAAAACACAAAGAGATCGCTAAATATTAATAAACGTTTTTACGATTTATTTGTATTAACAATCTCCCCCTTTTTGTTGATGACAAAATATAATGTTATGATGAGTAAAACTTAAGATTAGATGTATGTTTTGAAAGCATAAGTTTTACTTCTTCTCCCCCTTTTGGTCGAAACAAAAAGTGACCCTAACGAAGAAATAAAGTGTGGAAAAATAGTTTAGTCCACGTATGTCTAACTTCCCTTGACGGTAGCTCCCCCTAGAATAGGGCGTCAAGTGAGAAAATATAAAACCTGCAAAGAAAACGTTAGTAGTAACATGCAATATAATCTTGTGATTGACGAGAAACAAGATGTAGAGCCAAGGTATGTAAACAAAGCCTTGTAATAAAATAACAAAGTGTCCTGGTATATATGCCACGTACAAACATGTAAAACTAAGAACAAGGTTTGTTCTTTAAAATGACTCAAAAGAAAAATAGAGAAAATAGTAATATCATTCCTTCCATGCTTGCATAAGGTAATTGATGGAGGTTTTGGTGAGTGATGATGTTGATGCGATCAAGGTTGTGGTTAAGTATGAATCGCACCTCTTTCCTAATTTCCATTGCATGTTCCCTAGTGGATTGACAATGTTCACAATGTAAATGATGTGGGTAATGTGTGTGGAAGGTTTCCGGGTTAGTTTGATGTGTGGGATGAAGAAGATGTGGTGGAAAAGTTGGAAAGTATGGATCAAAGTCCGGAATGTTTGGAAGTGGTGGTGAAAAAGAACCTAGATGTTCTTGTAAGACAATGGGAGCTAAGGGTGGTGAAGTTATAAGGTCTTTGTAAATTGTGTTTGGAGATGTGGGAGGTGTTAAAAAGACTAGTTCTTTTGGGTTGATTTGTTGGAATGTTTTCGGAGTCTTAAGGAGTTCTAATAGAGTGACTTTTGGTGGAGACTTGATAGGTGATGATGGTGGTGTTTGTGAGGTTGAGAGTAATGAAGATGCAAGCATTTTGGGAACCTTATTTATAGAGAAAATAATGCATTGTAATGAATGCTTGACCCAAAATATGGACTAAAATCTAATGATTAGATATGAATTTAAGGCATGTAATTATGAGAACACAAGCATTAAGTAACATACTCATTAGTAAAAAGGATAAAACGATGAAGATATAGAGGTTTTTAGCCAAAGTGAGAAAAATAGAAGAGAAATTTCAGCTTCTGTCTCACGGTTCCCACGGATCCCTCCCTTGAGGGAACCGTCCAGCGTAAATGCTGGGATCCGTGGTACTGGTGACTCAGGCAGCTCAAAAATTTCCTTTTGGAAACATTTGTGCCTAATGTGTGCATATATGCAAACCATTTGGAGTTGCGGTTATCTCGACTCCTAAAAAAAAGAAAAATAGACTAGAAGTGAAAAAGCATACTATTATGTGAGATAACTCGAGTGCTCCTAAATTCATTGTTGCTTAAATGAATGTACCCGAAAACACATATTAGTTATGTGCTCCCTTTAGCATTCAAAACACATGAGATGTAATGAAAACGTGTTTTTACTTTGTATTAATAATGAAAAAAAAGGTTTGTCCTAGACGTGAGAAATAACTTTTAGGAAAATGATACGGGAAGAAGTATCTTTTAGAAAAGCATTTCGAAAAAGTTTATTTTGTTTAAAGAAAAGTATACCTTTTGGTTAAGAAAAATAAATATGAAATTACATGTTGTAAATAAAATTTACCTTGGGTTTTGAAAATTCCCGTATTGTTCGTGAGTTGTGTATGAAATAGAGATCCTAGACTCAGAAAAAGAGAAGGCTAGTGTTTACATACCTTGTAGAGTTTAGAAACTAATTACGACGATTGTTCCATGGGACCAAGACCAAGACGAAGCAAGTTGAATTGTTCCCACTTCAACAGTTTGGTGAGGACGTCGGCTATGTTGTCTTCGGATGCTACATTCTCAATAGAGATGTTCCCCTTGTGAACATTGTCTCTTAAGAAGTGATGACAGATCTCTATATGCTTGGTTCGAGAGTGCAATATCGGATTCTTGCTTATGTCGATGGATCCTTTGTTGTCGCATAGAATGGCTATGTCACTTAGATGAATGTCGTTGTCAACTAACGCTTGTTTCATACATAGTGCTTGTTGGCATGCTTTGCCGGCGGACACATGTTCGGCTTTGGTTGTTGATATAGCAAATGCCGTTTGCTTCTTCGAGAACCAAGATGTTAAACAACATCCCATAAAAGTACATACACCACTTGTACTCTTTCGGTCAACATAATCACCTGCATGGTCATAATCTGCATATATAATAGTTTCTACCCCCGTACCCTTAGGATACCATAATCCTAATTGAGTCATACCCTTAATGTATCTATATATCCTTTTGACCGCTTCTAGATGTGATGGTTTAGGGTCTTCTTGAAACCTAGCTGTGGAAAACTAGAAGGAGGGGTTGAATAGTTTTACCGATTAAAACTTTGTTTTCAAATATTTAGATCGACTTATGTCAATCTATTTAGATGTGTATTGGACATTGATAGATAGATATGTAAATATGTAATGGAAAGGTAAAGAGTAAGAAACACAAAACCACGACACGAGTGTTTATAGTCGTTCGGCTACAAGGACACCTTCCTTGCCCTACTCCACTCCCCGAGTCACCTACTCGAGAGTTCATTGGCACTACACAACACATATCCTTATGGAGAAGAAGCCTTCACAACGTCGCCTACTCTTTTTTCGGTACAAGGCTAGACACCGGGTTCTTCCACAAGGTAGAACCACACCTATCACAACGTCGCCTACACTTTATCCGGTACAAGGCAAGATACCGAGTTCCATTACAAAGGAGGAACTATCACCTAACACTACACAACACCTATCCCAAAGGAGACCCACTCCTTATTACAACATCATCAAGGATGTCAATATCCTTGGATACAACTTATCTCTATTCGTACATCAATACACCATATCAATTGTACACCCATGGCATCTTTCACTAATGCCTTTGACTTGATCCTTTTTGGTATCCTTCACTAATGCCTTTGACACGGCCTTTGGAACCTTTCACTAATGCCTTCGTCTTGACTCTTTTGGCATCCTTTACTAATGCCTTTGACACGGACGTTGAGCACCTTTCACTAATGCCTTCATCTTGACCATTTTAGCATTATTCACTTATGCCTTTGACACAACACTTCTAATGACGAAGAAAGATCTATCAACAAGAGAACCTCAGTAGTCTTGATGCTGACGAAGCATGGCAACTCATGGACTTGAGCTTGCTCGACTTCAAGAGATGGTGATCTCGCCTTTAAGAGGAACCTAGAGAATCACACAAAAACAAACACAAACTACATGGAAATATCCTTTGGATATGAGGTTAGAGAGTTTACAATACTAGGTGAAAGTATGTGTAGGAGTAGCAACCTAAAATGAAGAAATAGCTCACTATTTATAGAAGAAAATAAGCTATTGTTCCACGTATCCCACGGATCCCTTACTTGAGGGATTCGTCCAGTGTAAACTGGGGGAACCGTGGGACGCTCCTCTTTGCCCATGGGTTTTGGGTCATGGGTTATGGGTCATGGGTCCTAGACATAGGACCATGGGTATCCAAGTAGATACAATGTATTTGGTAGGTGCAATTCATCTAGTCCATGGGTCATGGGTTAACTCCATAGGTCATGGATAATACCTATTTATGACTTATGCATGATGTCATGCAATGGGTTATGGGTTATGCTCCATGGGTATGGATCATGGACTTTGGGTTATACCCAACTACATTCAATATATTTGGTCAATGGGTCAAATACTTAAACTGCTACCCATTATATTACCCATTGTAATACATACTAATTATGTATATATCTACCCATTATGTAGACACTAGTTGTTGTACATATGTATTACTAAATCATGAAAATACTATTCCTTGTTTAGTGTTTTATGTGAAAACGTAAGTGTCTTAGTAAACTATTGCCTCAAACCATTTACGTATTTTATTTGTTTCGTTAAAATGATTTTACGTTTGTTATCGACAAAACATTAGAATATCGTAAAATATAAATAAACGTTTTTACGGCTTATTTGTATTAACAATCTCCCTCTTTTTGTTGATGACAAAACATAAAATTATTTTAAGGAAAAACTAAAATTCGTAAAAGTTTGTATTGGAGTTTTTACTCTCTTTTCCCCCTTTTTTGTCGAAACAAAAAGAGCGTCGAAAAGAAACTAACACCTTGTTTTAAGAAAAACATGTGAAAAGAAAAAATATGAAAAATAGAGAGTAAGTGAGGAGAAGTATTCTCGACTTAGCTCCCCTTGACGAGTCCATCCCATTGTGAGGGCATCAAGTAAGAAAAAATACTAAACTAATGCATTGCAACTATGTTTGCAAATGATTTCGTATTTGTGACGAATATGCTCCCCCTTGATGATTGCAACATTGCAAGGAGGACGTCATGTAATGTAATCCTAATGTGAATGATATTGCAAGTGATTTTGCAATGTATCGCTTTGACACAAAATCCCCCTAGCTTAGGGTGTCAAATTCTTCATGTGGATATTGAAAATCTACAAAAAAAATGTTAGAAAACAAGTATATAATGCATAATTTCCTGCCAATATGACTCAAGTTAGTAGTAAACAAGTCTTCTGTTGCACGGTTCCCTCTTTGGAGGGATCCGTCTAGGCAAAACAGAGGGATACGTCTGTCTGAAAGTTTAAGACAGCAATGGTGATGTGAACAAATAATGTCAACATCAAAATGAGATATGTATTAAGGCATCAAACATATTCTCAAGACAATATGGCATATAACATGTAATTTCATTCAATAAAACATATGAGAAATGATCTACATATCTCAAAAACTAAGAGAATGATTTAAACATGTAATACACTTTCTACTAATTCTAATAAGTGACGAAAAAATTAAATGGCATCAATGTGCTTGAATCAAAGGATGAGTAGACTTGTTGATTTGGTACAATCGTTCAAGAAGATGATTAAACATAAAATGCAACTCATTTCGTACTTTTTGAACAAGTCCTTAGGTGATTTGACAATTAGAGCAATTATTGTCATGACTAGGAACCGGAGGAGATTGGTTGTTTTGAGGAGGCTCCACAAATGATGGTGGAGGTACATTGAGCAATGTAGGATGAGGTTCTACTAAGAGTGATGATGCATGCATTGGTGATGGTAATGGAAAGTCCTCTATATGGTTAGATCTTTGGTGATTCTTTGTCTCCAAATGTGGACTATTTGGTGATGTAGGTGGTTCCCTATTTAACGAGAAGGTTGATGAGTGGGAATTCCTTGGTGGTGAGTGCTCTAATGAGTAGAGATTTGGATGGGAAAGAGGTTCGGTAAAGGAATGTAGTCTAGGTTCTAGAAATGAAGGCTTAGGTGTTTTACTAGAACTAGGTGCGTTTGGTTTAGAGCTTGATGAAGCCTTTTCTAACTCGAAAGTTCTAATACTAATTCTCATGGTTCTTTTGGCTATTGTTGATTGAGATTGTTGAGGTGGGATTCTAGTATTTGGACTTCTTACGGGTGATGACTCGGTGGATGATATCTCATGGACCATATGAGTATTCCTTTTGGATGAACCTTTGGTTGAAGAGTTCTTGCTAGACGCTTTAGTAATAGTGAAGGTAAGGATGTAATAGAAGTCTTTAACTAATGAATTTTAGGATTGTGGTAAGAATGGTGACTTTAGCTCTCAAGAGTGTTTGGTTTATAAGGGATGAATTTGAGTTAATGAATTAAATTCATGAGCAGTAAGAAAATTTGGCATGCACCAAGGTCAACTATGGTGTTGTTCAGCTCTAGGGAATCATTAAATGGTAAGCAAAAGTGTTTAGATTACCGAAGAGGGTTTGAATTTTGAAAGAAAAGCTGATTAGAAGCTTTCTGTAGACACGGATCTCTCTCACTAGGGATCCGTCTGGTTATAAACCAGGGATCCGTCTCTCAAACAGAAAAATGGTGAAGTGTTTATGCTCTTGTAAGGTATAGTACCTATAAATCTTGAGGGTTTGACTTTCCTTAGATGTCTTAAGTGATAGGTGACTTAAATGTCCAACCATAAGGAGTGAGGATACTTAATGATGGTATTGAGTAGGAAAGTGGACTTTTTAAGAGTGTAACTAAGTTTTTAAGGATGATACTTATTGATTTAAGAATGACGAATGATGGCAATTGATCCTAGAGATCAGATGATGACTTAGGAGAAATTTGAAAAGTTTCTAAAAAATAAGAAGAAATGAAAAACTAGTTTTAAGCCTATTTTAAGGTAAGGATGACTAAAATCAATTTGCTAAAATTGATTGAAATATCAAGCTAAGTGTCTTGAGATGTGAGGGACAATGTGTGAGAATTGGATCAGAACTATGGTGAGTTTTAGTGAATTGATAAATCAAAAGCACTTTGAATTTGATCCTAAGTTAGCTATGGGTGAGTGTTAGACCTACTGAGCTTAAGGAAGACTTAAGTAGTATTAAAGAATCATGTTTAGCTAGTATGATGTGATCTAGGGAAATGGTTTGATGTAAAAGAGTCTGTATCTGATATTTGTTTGCCCGGATCCCACGGTTCCCTCATCTAAGGGATCCGGCTACTGCTGACCAGTAGCTTCTCAGCAATTGTGCAGTTTTTGCATTCTTAGCAAATGCTTATCCTAATCATTACTACATTCAGTAAACACATGCAAACAACAAATATAACGCATAGCAAGTGGGGATGACTAAAAAGTAATAAAAAATGAGTGACATTAACTACTTGAATGAGATCAAGTTGTCGTAAAATCTCATTTTCCTAGCTCCTAAGTTAAAGTGTCTAAGTCCAAGACATGGAAACTCCTACAAATTACATCCTAATCTACATAAATATTGTTTAGATGTATACAGACCATTTTTTCAGAAATTGTTTCACAAATTAAGGCCCTATGACCTTACCTTTCATCCACACATCCTTCCATTTCACCTCCATCTTCATCTCCATCTTTATCCCCTTCACTCTTCATCCCTACCATCTCTACTTCTTCTTCATCAAGAAGTTAGCAAAACACTTGAATATGCCCTTAGTTTGTTGCCACTCTTGTGAAGGGCTTGGAATATCTGGCAGTTGATTGATGTATGCTAAAGGGTCGAGATCGGTGTTGCCAAGGGGGTTGCTACTTCCTTCTCCTTCTCTTTGAATTTCTCTTTCATCCGATGAATCCGTAGGTGGGTGAGGTCTCTTGCCATCCACCATGATCCTTGTAGTCTTTCCATCGAATAGAGGCACCATGACCTTGTTGCAAAAACTGTGGTCAAAGGAATAAGGAGAAGGATCTAGAGCAAAGATGAAGTTTGCTAGACGGGTCAGGAGCATTGCATAAGGGAGTATCATTTTTCCCATGCTTTTCACACTCGCCATTCGTTTTACCATGTAATAGGCGAGGTTGAAGTGAGTTCCGGTCACAAGGCAATAAATCATGAAGCTCAAGCAAGCATTGGGATGATCTTTGTTCCCTCCCAAGCAAAGCACGTTCTCCCTTACCACGAGTTCCCATTTCTTGTACAATAGGAACATTTCTGAAAGCTCCATTTGAAATGGATCCCTATAGATCACCTTGGAGTTTCTCGTGACTCTTGATGGAGATGCACTTTCCATGAAGACGGTATCCCTTACCGTGGTTGGTTCCGGGGATGGCTGTGAAGTATACTTCATGATGATCTACCATGTCATGTAGCTCCGCCAACGACCATTCGTTAGAATACATACACACTCCTTGATATGGGACACGAAGTATCCTTCCAAATTATACAAGAGTGAGGGTGTACTCGTGCTCATTGATGATGAAGGCTATTGAGATGGTCCCGTCTTCATTTCGAACAATTCTCATTGTTTTGTAAAACTCAAGCACGAACACCGGACAAATTTGCTCATTAATGTCCAAGAGGCAATCAAACTTAATTCCTCCAAAGACTTGTCGAATGTTGGTGTTGTTGAGGAATGATGGTTCAACCACTCGGCCTTCATGGAAGAGCCTCTTTTCTAACATCTTGAAGGCTTTCCTATCCTCCAGGCTTAGGCCTTCCTTACGGTGATAAATTGAAATGTAGTGAGCGGTGTCATGGTAATTTTGTTGGCGGTTGCTAGGCATGATTGTTCCTATACATCAAAACCACAATGTGTTGTTAATTGTGTGACTAGTAACCTAATGGGATTGATCACAATTTTGCTCAAAACATCTTCATTGAATTCAAGGAATGAGTTTAATTTGTATTAACAAAGTTAATTCTTTGATTTAGATTATCTTAGAAAACAATGTGGTAACAAATTTTGACAAACCCATTTGAGCTCAACTTCTAAAGATGAAAATTGTAATCCTATGAATCAAGGAATGGAAATAACAATGTAGTGAAGATTATACTTACACAAGAGATTGTTTGCTCATGTGAACAGTAAATAGGTTTATTTTCGTGAGTCTTGATAGAGTAAAGTGGGTAGAGGAACTTCCACAGTGATCATTTCTTTCTTATGTTGTCTTCTGTTGCATGGATCCCACGAATCCCTTGTATGAGGGATCCGGCTAGTTCAAGCACAGGGATCTGGCATAGTAGCAATTTGACAGCTTAAGTGATCCTTGATAATTTTTTTTGGGGGTTCTAATTTTTACATAGGGTCGATGTTTATGCTCTATAACTTATGGTTTGGGGTTTTGACGTGTTATACTAGTCTTATTTGACGAGGTTCCCTTTTTATGAATAAATCATAATTCTTTGGGGAGTTTTCAAAGATTATGATAAAATCTCATTTTATCACAATATGAGAAATCTCACATGGATACTTATTGACATAGATGAAATGTCAAAAATCCTTATGTGAAGAGTGATGATCAAGCCTCTCAAAAAGTCGAGATATCATTATCACTAGTTTGTAGTTTAGTCTATAGAGATCAACGAAGAATACCATTCTTGATGATGAGTTCAATATAGATAACTACTTTAGTGATTTTTAAAAGAGCGTAACGATACTACTTAAACTTAATCATGATTAAACAAAAAGGATGACCTTATTAATTTATCAAAAAAATATAAAAGAGAAAAATTTATTTGTAATTTATTGAAGATCATACCTTTGCTAAATACTCTTTTTAAGGAAAGAAGTATTTAGAGAGAAATTCTTCATGATCTTCTTAGGATGCTCAAATCCTAGTATGGAGAATTCTCAACAAAGAAAATATTAGAAAGATCTATCATTGTCCAACATTATAAAATATGATGATTTTAAAATGTGACTTTTGAAGGAAATTCCTTCCTTGTAGTTTTCAATCAAACATAGATCATGTCAAGTTTTAAAAGTACAATATACTCTTAAGAAACTTGGTAACGAATCTCTGATACCAATTGTGGAAAACTATAAGGGGGGGTTGAATAGTTTTACCGATTAAAACTTTGTTTTCAAATATTTAGATCGACTTATGTCAATCTATTTAGATGTGTATGTTGGAAATTGATAGATAGATATGTAAATATGTAATGGAAAGGTAAAGAGTAAGAAACACAAAACCACGACACGAGAGTTTATAGTGGTTCGGCTACAAGGACACCTTCCTTGCCCTACTCCACTCCTCGAGTCACCTACTCGAGAGTTCATTGGCACTACACAACACAACTCCTAATGGCAGAGAAGCCTTCACAACGTCGCCTACTCTTTTTCTGGTACAAGGCTAGACACCGGGTTTTTCCACAAGGTAGAATCACACCTATCACAACGTCGCCTACACTTTATCCTGTACAAGGCTAGATACCGAGTTCCATTACAAAGGAGGGACTATCACCTAACACTACACAACACCTATCCCAAAGGAGACCCACTCCTTATTACAACATCGTCAAGGATGTCAATATCCTTGGATACAGCTTATCTCCATTTGTACATCGATACACCATATCAATTGTACACCCTTGGCATCTTTCACTAATGCCTTTGACTCGATCCTTTGTGGCATCCTTCACTAATTCCTTTGACACGGACTTTGGCACCTTTTACT
Source organism: Chrysanthemum seticuspe (assembly GCA_019973895.1). NCBI lineage: Eukaryota > Viridiplantae > Streptophyta > Magnoliopsida > Asterales > Asteraceae > Chrysanthemum > Chrysanthemum seticuspe. The sequence continues at coordinate 244,550,148 of BPTQ01000007.1, read as the reverse complement.
AATGCCTTCGTCTTGACTCTTTTGGCATCCTTCACTAATGCCTTTGACACGGACGTTGAGTACCTTTCACTAATGCCTTCGTCTTGACGCTTTTAGCATTCTTCAGTTATGCCTTTGATACAACACTTCTAATGAGGAAGAAATAACTATCAACAAGAGAACCTCAGTAGTTTTGATGATGACGAAGAATGGCAACTCATGGACTTGAGCTTGCTCGACTTCAAGAGGTGGTGATCTCGCTTTTAAGAGGAACCTAGAGAATCACACAAAAACAAACACAAACTACATGAAAAGATCCTTTGGATCTGAGGTTAGAGAGTTTACAATACTAGGTGAAAGTATGTGTAGGGGTAGCAACCTAAAATGAAGAAATGGCTCACTATTTATAGAATAAAATAAGCTACTGTTCCACGAATCCCACGGATCCCTTACTTGAGGGATCCGTCCAGTGTAAACTGGGGGAACCGTGGAACGCTCATCTTTGCCCATGGGTTTTGGGTCATGGGTCCTAGACATTGGACCATGGGTATCCAAGTAGATACAATGTATCTTGTAGGTGCAATGCATCTAGTCCATGGGTCATGGATAATACCCATTTATGACTTATGCATGATGTCATGCAATGGGTTATGGGTTATGCCCCATGGGTATGGATCATGGACTTTGGGTTATACCCAACTACATTCAATGTATTTGGTCAATAGGTCAAATACTTAAACTGCTACCCATTATATTACCCATTATAATACATACTAATTATGTATATATCTACCCATTATGTAGACACTAGTTGTTGTACATATATATTACTAAATCATGAAAATACTATTCCTTGTTTAGTGTTTTATGTGAAAACGTAAGTGTGTTAGTAAACTATTGCCTCAAACCATTTACGTATTTTATTTGTTTCGTTAAAATGATTTTACGTTTGTTATCGACAAAACTTTAGAAGATCGTAAAATATAAATAAACGTTTTTACGGCTTATTTGTATTAACACTAGCACATAGACAAACACTAAACATGATATCCGGACGACTAGCCGTAAGATAGAGAAGACTACCAATCATGCTACGGTATTTTGTGTTATCAACGTATTCACCGTCTTCATCTTTTGTAAGTTTAGTGTCGGATGAAATTGGTGTTCTTATGGGTTTTGACTCTTCTAAACCAAATTTCTTTAACATCTCTTTTATGTATTTAGATTGATTAAAGAAGATACCATCTTCTACTTGTTTTATTTGTAGACCAAGAAAGAAACTTAGTTCTCCCATCATACTCATCTCAAACTCGTCATGCATGATTTTAGAGAAATCATCACACATGTGTTGACAAGTAGATTCGAATATAATATCATCCAAGTATATTTGAACAATAATTATATGTGATTCCTTTTTCTTAGTGAAAAGTGTATTATCAACTAACCCCATGGTGTAGTTGTTTTTTATTAAAAATGATTTGAGTCTATCATACCAAGCTTTTGGGGCTTGTTTAAGACCGTAAAGAGCTTTCTTTAATTTATACACATGTTTAGGTTTTTCAAAATCGATAAAGCCCGGAGGTTGAGCTACATAAACTTCTTCTTTAATAAAACCATTTAGAAAAGCACTTTTAACATCCATTTGAAAAAGCTTAAGATCATTAGCACAAGCATAAGCATGAAGTATTCTTATAGACTCTAATCTAGCCACGGGGGCATAGGTCTCATCAAAGTCTATTCCTTCTTGTTGATTATACGCTTGGGCAACGAGTCTAGCTTTGTTTCTAGACACTACACCGTTTGCATCTAACTTGTTTTTATATACCCATTTGGTTCCTATTATGGTTTGATTACTAGGTGGAGGGACAAGTGTCCAAACATCGTTAGAAACAAATTGATTTAACTCTTCTTGCATAGCCATTACCCAACTTTCATCTTTTATGGCTTCTTGTGTATTCTTAGGTTATATGGTTGAGACAAAACAAAATAAACTACTTTGGTTTTGGACTTGAGACCTTAAGGTTCTTTCATTTAACTTTCCTATGACCTTATCTACGGGATGATATTTAGACTCTTTAATATTGATGGTTTCATTGTTTAATGGTTCATCTTCTTTATTTGTATTTTTCTTGATTTCTATGGCTTCACTTTCGACTATCTCATCATCAACGAGAGGTAGGGTAGGTTTAGGTGGACTCTCATCAAATTTTACGTTTAATGACTCTTCAACCTTCATTGTTTCTTTATTTAATATAACATAAGCTTTGCTATTAGGAGAGTAACCTAAAAAGATACCTTCGGTTGATTTAGGATCAAATTTAGTTAGGTAATCTTTAGTGTTAAGTAGAAAACATTTACTACCAAAGACTCTAAAATGTTCTAACGTAGGCTATTTGCCTCAAAGTAACTCTTATGTTGTTTTACCTAAAAATGTTCTAATTAAGACTCGGTTAAGTATGTACGTTGATGTATCAACGGCATTGTAGCAAAACTTTTGAGGTATAGATTGCTCATTTAACATGGTGCGACTCATTTCTTGTAGGGTTCTATTCTTCCTTTCAACCACCCCATTCGATTGTGGAGTGCGAGGAGCCGAGAAGTTGTGAGTAATACCATTAGCATCACAAAAGGCTCCAAATTGCACTTCATTATCGAATTCCCTACCATGATCCGTTCTAATAGACAATATAGGACTTCCTAATTGTCTTTGGATTTTCTTACTTAATATTTCAAAGGAATCAAACGTTTCAGTTTTATTCTGTAAAAATTTAGTCCATGTGTACCTAGAGTAATCATCCACTATAACCAAAGTGTAGTAGTTGCCTCCATAACTTTGGATAGCGAATGGACCAAATAAATCCATATGAAGTAATTCTAGACACTTAGTAGTAGAGACCATATTTTTAGCTTTATGACTAGCATGAACTTGTTTTCCTACGTTACAAGCATTACAAAAGTGATGTTCATATTTTAATTTTGGTAAATCTCTTACTAGATCTTTGGATTATAGCGATTGAAGAAGTCGCATATTGGCATGACCCAATCTTCGATGCCATAAGGTCGAAGTATCATCCATAGAGGTAAGACAAAGTTTGTCCTTAGGTTCATTACCGATTTTAATGATATAGACTCCATGTTTTCTAATTCCGCTTCCTATAGTGATACCGTTTTTCAATATCTTACTACCGATTTCATTAAAAAGTACGTTACACTTCTTATCACATATTTGTCCTATACTTAGAAGGTTAAAGTTTAGGTTTTCTACGTGACACGCATCGTTAATGGTTAGATATTTGTTAGAAATCGTACCTTTACGGATGATTTTGCTTTTGCTATTTCCAAATACCACATTTCCTCCATTGAATGATTCATATATGGAAAATAAGTCTTTATTACCGGTCATGTTCCTCGTGCACCCGCTATCCTTGATCCATTCATCCGGATCTAGGTCGACCTTTAAGCACTCCTACGAAAACAATTAACTCAAAATTTTGGTCCCCATTTGTTCATGGGTCCATTAGTGTTATACATTTCATTCATATTAGGCATATATGGAAAAGGTGAGTATGCGTTCCATGGTGCAAAGTTTTGAAATGGAAAACCGTTTTGTACATTAGGATTCCATCCCATTTGATGGTTACTTCTCGGATAAACATTATTAGGTCTCCTTATAAATGTGTTTGGTTTTGAAAATGATGGACATTTGTTTCTTATAAAACTTTGATTTTGTCTTGGAGGTGGTTGCCTAACAGTAACATGGGTTGGTTTCTTCTTATTAACAATAACAAAATCGGTTCTAGATGAAGTGGCTATATTATTATTACTATTTGTTGTTACAGACCCACGGATCCCTGATTTTGTACTAGACGGTTCCCTTTTCAGGGTATCCGTGGGATCCGTGATAACAGTGTCTTGTTTTTCTATTGCTTTGACGAATTGTGTTTCTTTATTTTGCTAGTTGATGCATCAAGTTGCTGGGAATACCTAAACCTTTTTGGTTGTTTCTTGTTTTAACACTATCTAATATCATATCTAGAGTATTAGTACTCATTCTAGCAATCTTGGAATCTAAATTATCAACTAGTGTTTGAAGTTGAACCCAAAACTCACATTCCCCACTTGCTATCTTCCCTTTTTCTAAACGTTTTAATTTAGCTTTTAACTCAAAGACTTCCTTTTCTAAACGTTCATTTTGGTTTTTCAAAATCTTGTTTTTGTTAATTACTTTTAAACTAATTTTGCAAAGTTTATCATATTCACGATGCAATGAATCATCATCTAATGATGAGCTACTATAATAGAGAGATTCGGGACATACCTCGTTTGAGTCATTTGCGATGAGAAAAACTTCTTCGTCCTCCTCCTCGCTCATTCCCCACGAACCACTCACGAATGCTTTTTGTTCGTCACGTTTGGGACACTCACTAATGAAGTGATTAGGGTCCTGATAACATCAAATAGTCCTGAATATTAAGTGTCAATTTCCCCCGATAATGCTTGTAATTTATATCATTTATATGGATTTACGCTTGTTTTCCATTGTTTTCCACATTCAGGTAAATTACGAGCATTGGAGCTAAAGAGACGCGGAACTGGAGAAATATCTAAAGATTTATCATAGTATGCTATTTTGAAGAAGTTACGACGTAACTCGTCTCTCACATTACGCCGTAACTATTGCGTGACTCAGAAAACTAACTTATCAGAAGGTTACGGTGTAACTCTTCCCAAAGGTTACGACGTAACTATATTAGGTCAAATGAGTTTCCACGCCGTTGATACTTACGCCGTAACTGCTGCATCAACTACGCCGTAACCGAGCTTATTGAAGACTACGGCGTAACCACTCACAAGGTTACGCCATAACCAGCAGATCTAGTGCATTATTCGAATAAATAGAAGGTTACAGCGTAACTCCTATATTGGTTACGCCGTAACCCAGATCTGGCCTATGAATACCTCATGAATTCCAGCATTTCTATTCCATTCCATTCTACACACAACACTCAGAGAACATGGTAAAAAGCTCAAGGAAGGTCTAGAGGAGCATATGAAGCTGTCTCCAAGGGATAAATCACTCCCCTACGATAAGCATTAGCGTTTTATATTTCTTTTACTTTCAATTCATGTATTTCGTACCTTTTAATATTGAATTGATTTGCATGATTAATATGAGCGGCTAAGCACGTTTTGGTGCTAGCCTGGTTATGATTCCTTAATTATTTTGTTTGCATTTACTTTACTTCCGTACAATTATTTCTAAGTGTATGCATGCATAGTTTATTGGTAGCCACCCTTGGTTCGGTAGTTTTGAATGGCGATAGAGGCCAATTGCCTAGGAGATATGACCAACTGACCCTAGGTGAGCGGACTGAGACGGGAAGGGTAAGATATGACCAACTGACGACCCTTTCTACTTGTGCGATTTGACCAACTGATCACCTATCGTTTGGATGAACTTAAGAATTAGGGGGTGCGTGTCTAAGTTCCTAACGGTCGGGAATTCACTATTATAAATCTAGCATGTAGCGGTACTTAATGACTTGGCTTAGGGGACCAGGAACAACAGGACTTATGACGGTGCGCCTGATTTCTCCTGTGGTGGCATCTTTCCTGATAGGTTAGGGCAAATTGACCAAATGTTGTCCTCTCGAATTTGACCCCACCTGAAGTAATTGGAAGTAAGTAGACGTAGACATAACTAGTTAGGAGGATTAACTAGGTTAGCACCACTTTCCTCTATTGATTTCCCTCTACCATTTATCTGCTTTACTTTATTCTGTTTTAGTAGTTTAATTAATTAAATCCCTATCGAAACATTTATTAATCTGTGACACCTAGACTTAGTAATAATCCAACACACATAGCTCTTGGGACGACCTCGGCTTTACCGATTACTACACTACACACGACCAGGTACACTGCCCGTTAGTGCACTAGGGTGGACCATAGGTATAACGAGACACTATAAATATTAAGACCTGATCAGTAAAAACCTGCATCAAGTTTTTGGCGCCGCTGCCGGGGAGTTATATTAGGATTAATATTAAGTCTTTAATTTCGTTTTAAACTTTTCTCACGATCATATTTCAAGTTTTCAGGTACCATGGAAGTTTTTAACATCGATGACCTCACTCTTGAGGAATACTTGGCGTTGACAAGAGCGGAACAAGGTCCGGGTCTCGTAAGACCGGCAATCGGAGCGGATGTCCGTTTCGAAATCAAAGACCAATTTATGAGGGAGCTTCGCGCTAACCCTTTTTCAGGAAACGGGGACGAAGATGCATATGAGCACGTTGAAAATGTACTTTACATCGCAAGCCTTTTCAACATTCAGGGCGTGTCTCATGATGTTGTTATCCTAAGGGTATTCCCAATGACTCTTACTGGAGCTGCCAGAAGATGGATCGAAAGATTGCCCGCCGGGGCAATTAATACTTGGGCGCTACTTAAGAAACACTTTATTCAGAGATATTGTCTGCCATCAAAGATTTCTAACCAGCTTTTAGAGATCCATAATTTCAAACAAGAAGACGACGAAACGTTGTATCAAGCCTTGGATAGATACAACGATCTCCTTTACAAGTGTCCTACACATGATCTGAACAACCAGCAGAAGGTCAACACTTTCTACAAAGGATTAACGTAACTACTAGACAAATACTGGACTATCAAGGACCTATCCCGAACATGACTCCTACTCTTGCAATTGAAGCCATTCAGAAACTTGCTGATCACTCTCAAAAATTGCATGATGGGGCAACCATAGCGCTAAGACAGGTTCAATAAGCATTGCTTCCATTTCAAGCAAATTAGAAAACCTCGGAAGAGATATTAAGAAGCTCAGGGAAAATGTTCATGCTATTCGAATTGGATGCAATAAAAGTGAAGACTAGGACCAAGCCGGTGATTTCCCTATAAAACCCCGTGTCGAGAAGGTTATGCATGGAGAAGGGAAATCCTTTTATCAAGACTCATTCAAGGCTATAAATGTTTCGCTCGAGGAATCAATTAAAAAATATCTTGAGAAAGATGATAAGCGGCAAGCCAACAGGAACGCATTGTTCCAGAAATTCAATGATTCTAGAACCGCTCTCCTGGATCAAAATAAGAATATGGAGAACAACAAAGGATTGATTGTGAAAAATGATGTTGATCAAGACAATTCATTTGATGATAGCTCCTGTAATGCCATTTACTCCAGCAATGGGAAACCCCTCTATACCCCTTTCAGATACGATCAAGAGGAGCTCTCCGGATAGGAAAAACATGATGAGTCATATGCAACAAGACAAGTCTGCCAAAGGTTGAATTACAAACAGATGACAAAGCGGGTACGGGAAACGAAGTAAAATTGAACGCTAGATGCTCTGCAGTCATCCTGAATCAAATCCCTTTCAAGGAAAAGGACCCAGGAAGTTTCATTCTCCCTTGCTCAATTAATAATTTACATAATATAAATGCTTTAGCTGATTTAGGAGCTAGTATTAGTATTATGCCATTCTCAATGTGTAAAAGATTGAATCTAGGCCCCATCATACCCCTTTGCATGACCATTGAAATGGCTGATAGAACGGTTAGCATACCTAGAGGAATAGTTGAGAATGTGCTTATCAAAATTAATAATTTCACTCTTCCTGTAGACTTTGTCATTTTAGACATGGAAGAAGACCTTGACATTCCTTTAATTTTAGGAAGACCCCTTCTAGCTACTGCTCGTGCCAAGATTAATGTTTTCGAAAAAAACACCACTTTAAAAATTAACGATAGAAAGCTTACACTAAATATGGATGACGTTGGAAAATGTCACCCAGTCGAAACTGTTTGTGTTATCAAGAGAGGAAAAAGCAAAACTATTCCTCCTTCCATCACACACAAGCACTGCGCTTCTAATCATCGTAACATGCGGGGTAGGAAACCAAAGGAATTCAACAATGAAAGAATACAACGCGATGACACATCAAAAAATACGATGAACAAGTCCGACGAAATATGGCACGAAGTTCAGAAAGTAGATTACAAGCACTTCCCCAAATTAAAATATCATTTGTGCAATGCTATCCCTATTGACTACGATAAAGGATTTGATCTATGGGCTTCATGCAACCCTTACTCAGACGTCTGTGACGGGGGACAAGACAAGGAAAGAACAAAAAACAACAAATACTTATGGTCCTCAACCAATGACAAAGAGATAACGTTCGAAGTTTGGATACGAATTAAGTATGGAGAAGTCAGTAATGTTGATAAAAGGAAAATATGGACTGATCCTTGTCTCAGTAAACACAATGAGAATAATTACAAGACGAAAACCGCTGGCCAGGGGCTCATTGGTTGAAAGCATTGGTGCGAAATGATTAAAATCGCTAATGAGGATTCTTGGGCTTCGTGTAATCCTTACGATAACATCTGTAATGGAGGAAGTAATAACAAAAGAGTTGGAACTGATGAATTTCTCTGGAATTCAACAACTGACCATAAACATACCGAGTTGCAATGGTCAGGCAGATTAAGATTTAACGATTGGGTGAAAATCAAGTATGGAAAAGTGGATACATCCACTAAAAACAAAATTTGGAAAGACTGCATTAATGAAGATAATCATGAGACTCTTCACGATACTGGTAACTCCGCAGTTGATAAACAGACTGACACAAGAAAAGATTGCAATTACGGGATTGTGGATAACTCAATTGAAACTAAAGACTACTGCATTAAAGGAACCACTGACAAAGAACCATGGTACAAGGTGAGTATGACAGACATTGATGATGAGGAGTATGAGCAAAACAGATGCAAACTACTTGGGATCCAATATAGAAAACCTCCACCTATTGTCTCCGAAAGATTCGTATTCACTAGGTATCACTTGGGACTGGATGAAAAATTTTGCAAGGTTTGGAAAGTGGGAATCAAGGAATACGACCGCACAGCTCCCAATGTCAACTGGATCCGAAATAACTTGACGAAAGATATTGAAGAGGTCAGGGAAGTCCAAAGGCCCCCATAGAAGCCTCGCGGCTCTGAGTCTAACTTAAAGACTCGTAAATAAAGAAAAGTTCTCTTTCGGGAGATAACCCGAATTATCCCTTTCTTTTGTTTTATTTCCATTTCTGTAGGGTTTTGTGTTTTCTAACTATTTTTGCAGGAAACGAGGAAGTAATTGTTGCTGCAGTTTGTTGATCTGAACAGAGTTACGGCGTAACTCATCTTGGTGATTACGCCGTAACCAACCTTTTAGCAGCAGAATTCTTGACGCATTACCAATTATGGCGTAATACCATCTCGGTGGTTACGCCGTAACTACTCGCTTTGTAGCTTATACCAGGTTTTGCCAGTTACGGCGTAACTCCCTAAAAAGAATTACGACGTAACCTTCCTCTGCTTTAATTCTTTCATTTTAAAACACAATAACCTTGTATTAGTATTTTAAATGAACTTTGTGGGTGTGTTCCCTGTAAACCCTCACGAGACTTCACTCATCCACTTGGGACACCAAGTGGTTCAAAAGGCTTGTTTCATTCGCTAAATGCAACCGTGATTCCTATGAAAATGAGTTAGATTTGTTTTTCGTTTTTCATTTTTCATTTTTCTTTTTAGAATTATGCTTGTCGGTAGTGTGATTTCAGGGATCGAAGTTTGTTCATGATGCTTATACGAAGGCACGTCTCTTTTTCGTGGGCCTTCTTTCTTTTTGGAGCAAATTTCAGGGAAGTTCTCGCTCTAATTCTACCTGTCTCTTCACCTTTATTTAATGCCTAGTACAAAAGGGACTTTGAACAATTCAAGTGGGGAGACGAGAGTAGAATTATCTCTTAAACTTTATTTCCCCCTCATTTTTCTAGTTTATTTTGAAAAATTATGCCATTTTTAAAATTTTGACATGTTTTTCTTAACCTAACTAGATTAGACCTTAGCCGAGCAAATACAACCCTTGATATTATATGGTGAGATTAGCCTTATCCGTTTCCAATATTTTACCCTAAATTCACCAAATTATGAGTGTGCCGGTAGCTTGTAAACTTTAGAACTTGGCCTTTGCATCATTTCGAGACCATAAACGAGGTATGTTGAGTTAGCTCGATGTATTTGGACTTTTCAGTTTTAGAAGGCAATATTATAGGATTATCACCCAAACAGCCTACCATTGTGTGTCTATCGATTAGTCACCTCGACTTTTCGACCCCCATGTGAAACCCTTTTGTTGCACTCATCTTTACTGCAAGATACCCCTAGATACACCCTTCTGAGCCATTCCTTTCATTTTGTTAACCCGATATATTGTTTCGATACACCTATACACCTTAGCCTACCCTGTAGTCTTTATTTGTGATTGGGAAGTCATCATTTGCCTAAGTTTAAGGTTCGAGTGGAAATGTTCGGAAATCACGCTTTCATCGACAACATTTCTGAATATCATTGAAGACCCCCAGGTTTCCCATTGTTCACCTCAAGTGGGGGGATATTATGTTTAGTATTTATTGTTATGTTGAAAAAAAAAAGTGATTCCCAAAAAAAATAAAATAAAATAAAAAAATTTGTTATGATTATGTTATTGTAAAGTGCGATGGTATAAGCACTGTAGTATGAGATTTATTGATTTAGTATCGAGGAGGCCACCTCGGTCACATTTGAAGATTGAAGTTGGTAGTTTTGCCAACAGTTGGAGAAAAGGTAGTGTTCCCATCACGACGTCCTCTAATGACACATCTACCTTGCATTTCATGATCCGGTTTCTTGACTTCAAAGCTTGAACTTGGGGCGGACGGTAAGTGGTGATGACTTGGTTATAGATTTAGACTACCTGCTTGTTTTTTATTTTACACTAATTATATATCCCATGTCTTATCCTACCCTTTAGTCATGAAGCATGTCTAGGTGATGCAGCGAGCAATCTTTGGTGTCTTGGCCATAGATTTGGTCATGTATCATTGATTTTTTCCACTTCGCCGTGACATGTTAGTAATGACGAGTCACCCCTTATCCTTTGTCGTGTCTACCCATATTGCCTTCGAGAATTGTTTAGCCCTTAACTCTAGTGGTGGAGATTTGTGTAACCACCAAGCTTATGATAGAATACATGCTATGACTGTGCGATTGAGTGATCACCCTGAAATTGACACTTAGAATAGTTGAGAGATTTGAGAGTTTTGTTCCCCTTTCGTGAGGTGTTCGGCTTTGTTTTATTCTAGCATAAGAGATTTGTAAACTCATATTTTTCAGGTTATGGAAGATATCTTTTTAGGAATCTTTCTAATAAGGTCTACTTGAGGGAAAATATAGTTCAAGTGGGGGGATATTTGATAACATCAAATAGTCCTGAATATTAAGTGTCAATTTCTCCCGATAATGCTTGTAATTTATATCATTTATATGGATTTATGCTTGTTTTCCATTGTTTTCCACTTTCAGGTAAATTACGAGCATTGGAGCTAAAGAGACGCGGAACTGGAGAAATATCTAAAGATTTATCACAGTATGCTATTTTGAAGAAGTTACGGCGTAACTCGTCTCTCACATTACTCCGTAACTATTGCGTGAGTCAGAAAACCAACTTATCAGAAGGTTACGGCGTAACTCTTCCCAAAGGTTACGACGTAACTATATTAGGTCAAATGAGTTTCCAAGCCGCTGATACTTACGCTGTAACTGCTGCATCAACTACGACGTAACTGAGATTATTGAAGACTACGGCGTAACCACTCATAAGGTTACGCTGTAACCAGCAGATCTAGTGCATTATTCGAATAAATAGAAGGTTACAGCGTAACTCCTATATTGGTTACGCCGTAACCCAGATCTGGCCTATAAATACCCCACGAATTCCAGCATTTCTATTCCATTCCATTCCACACACAACACTCAGAGAACGTGGGAAAAAGCTCAAGGTAGGTCTAGAGGAGCATACGGAGCTGTCTCCAAGGGAGAAATCACTCCCCTACGATAAGCATTAGCATTTTATATTTCTTTTACTTTCAATTCATGTATTTCGTACCTTTGAATATTGAATTGATTTGCATGATTAATATGAGCGGCTAAGCACCTTTTGGTGCTAGCCTGGTTATGATTCCTTAATTGTTTTGTTTGCGTTTACTTTACTTCCGTACAATTATTCCTTGGTTCGGTAGTTTTGAATGGCGATAGAGGCCAATTGCCTAGGAGATATTACCAACTGACCCTAGGTGAGCGGACTGAGACGGGAAGGGTAAGATATGACCAACTGATCACCTATCGTTTGGATGAACTTAAGAATTAGGGGGTGCGTGTCTAAGTTCCTAACGGCCGGGCATTCACTATTATAAATCTAGCATGTAGCGGTACTTAATGACTTGGCTTAGGGGACCAGGAACAACAGGACTTATGACGGTGTGCCTAATTTCTCCTGTGGTGGCATCTTTGCTGGTAGGTTAGGGCGAACTGACCAAATGATGTCCTCTCGAATTTGACCCCACCTAAAGTAATTGGAAGTAAGTAGACGTAGACATAACTAGCTAGGAGGATTAACTAGGTTAGCACCACTTTCCTCTATTGATTTCCCTCTACCATTTATCTGCTTTATTTTATTCTATTTCAGTAGTTTAATTAATTAAATCCCTATCAAAACATTTATTAATCTGTGACATCTAGACTTAGTAATAATCCAACACACATAGCTCTTGGGACGACCTCGGCTTTACCGATTACTACACTACACACGACCGGGTACACTGCCCGTTAGTGCACTAGGGTAGACCATAGGTATAACGAGACACTATAAATATTAAGACCTGGTCAGTAAAAACCTGCATCAGGTCCCCACATTTAAAACAAGCGCGTTCATCCCTTGCTTTCTTGTCGTCTTTGCCTTTCCGGAACCCTTTCTTGTCGTCATATGGTTGCTTGACATATCTTCCCTTTCTTCTAAAGAACTTCTTGAAATCCCTTACCGCCATGGCATATTCTTTCTCATCACTATCCGAAGAAGAGTTTTCTTCATCTCTTGAGACCTTCTTGGCTTTTAAGGCAAGAGATTTTTGCTTCTCCTTCTTCTCTTTTTAGGCTTCAGAATCTTTAGCGAGGACAAGCTCATAGACCTTTAGATTGCCTATGAGTTCATCGAGGGTGAGGATTGACAAGTCTTTTGATTCTTCGATGGCCGTCACCTTAGATCTCCACTTAGATGGAAGTGCCCTTAGATATCTCCTAACATGATTACGACTAGAGAAAGACTCATCAAGTGCTTGTAATGATGTAATTATAGTATTAAAGTTAGCAAAAGAATAATCTATTGTATCCTCATCCGATATTGAAAATTTTTCATATTGTTGAACAAACAAATCTATTTTATTGTTTTTAACTTGTTGATTTCCTTGATGAGTTACAACTAAAGAATTCCAAATTTCTTTAGGAGGTTTTAAGCATGGAAATTCTTTTGAATTCCTTTTTGGGTAAAGCATTGTATAAAACCATTTTAGCTTCACTATTTTTGGAAAGCCTTTTCTTATGATCATCGGTGAGTTGATCAAGAGGTGTGTTTACTAAATTTCATGTTTCATCTTTTGTAGTGGCTTCAAAATCGCCTTCAACAATGATATACCAAAGATCAATATCTTTTGACTTCACATACGTTTCGAATCTATTTTTCCAATAAATAAAACCATTAGTTTCAAGTAGTGGAGGTCGTTGCATAGATTGCCTGATAAGGTTTTAAAATGTACCTTTTTGAGAGGTCGTTTAAGCCCTTATTTGATCACTTTTGTATCCGTTATTACTTAATATCGTTCCTTTTCACTTTTTAGGTCTCTTGAAGGCAAATTGCTGTAATGGCACTTATTTGGAAGAAAAGGCGCGGATATACGAAGAAAATGGCCAAAGTCAAGGATCGAGACACTCAAGCTGCTGAAAGACAAGGTGACGGCGTCACTGCTTAAACGCGACGCCGTCGGAGCATTTTGTGACGGCACATAAGCCAAATTTCCTATTTTCAAGTGACGGTGTCAGGCTTTAAAAGAGTAGGCCGTCGCAACTCAGACGGCCTAGATTTGATCCAGACGGCGTCAAAAGCTGAAGAGGACGGCGTCACAAGCACAAGGTGACGCCGTCGCAAGACTAACGTGGCCAAGACGAAACCCTAATGACGGTGACCCGACGGCGTCACAAAACATAAGGTGACGCCGTCGCACATGTAATCTTATATATAGAATCCGAATTTTTCAGTATTAGAGAGTAGTCTTTTTGGAGTAAAAACCTAAACCGAACCAAGGCTGTCTTGTACAGTATTTTAGGGTTCCAAACCCTATCTTACATCAAGATAAGTGTTTTACTTCATTAATTCAATTATGTCTTTGATTATTTGTGTGTATGCTTGCTTGTTTTCCATGTCTGGCTAATTTACTTGTGTGTTTGCTTAGGGAATATGAAACTTAATTATTAAATATTGATTGGTTGTTTCTTATCTTAATTTTTAATGATCTAGTAATGTGATAGATCATTCGTTGTGTAATTAATGCTTGATTAATCTTTGTGAACCTTAGGCTATAGCACTTAGAGCGGTTGTAGGCTAAACCATCCAAAGAGGGCCTTAGAGTTAGAGTTTATAATCCCTAGTGGGTTTTGTAGACGAGACCCTTTGGTAAGTTCAAAGAGTTAGGGATAAACGCATACCTTACGACTTTAGACACACAACGCGATTAAGAATAAGGACGTGACAATTCAACCACCAATAGGAGATAATTAAGGAGTAATAAAACCTAAGTAAACACATCTTTAAACTATCATACGAACACACAATAATTAGACATAGACTACCCATTAGTTTAGATAATTAGATAAGTAGAAGTAATCGGTAGAAATACCAAAACCCCCAAACTCAAACCCCGAGATTCGTACCTTTCCATTTCCTAAAAAAACATAAAAAAGATAAAAAATAATCTTCCTCAACCCCAACCTTAGCGTAGTAACTTCTCACCAGCATTCCTATTCCCCTAGAGAACGATATCAATACCCGTGGCTTACCCTAATACTACACTACAACGATTAGGTTCACTGCCTAGGGTCTTATAAAACTTGCTCGAAGAAAAGGAAGTTCCTTTGACCCCGAACGACGTGTGTAGCGTTATCAAGTTTTTGGCGCCGCTTCCGGGGAATAGAATAGCTAGTTAGTAGTCCACCTCGTTTAGGTTTCTTTGCTTGATTCCTATCAAGTAAAATTTTCTCATTTTTTAGCTTTTTCGTAGTCTATCCCCCTTCTTCGTGACCTTTGTTCGTAACCCCATCACTTTTCATCATGAAAGGTGATAACCAACCACCATTTCCCCCTACCAACCCCCTTAGACAACTTAGAACCCACAGTTCCACAAAAACCCTTCTTGAACCATTTGTGATGCCTTTGAAGAAGAACTCGGGCAGTTTACCATAGAAGGGGCCACACTCTTAAAGGGTCTTGAGGGTTTTATTCAAGAGCAGCAAGCTAAATTAGAGAGTCAATTCGCCAACCTCTGCAAAAGAATAAGCGAATCTGGCCCAGCCCACCATGATCCAACTTGCACCATCACTACTCGATCAGGAATTACTACCAAAGATCCCCCGCATCCTAATCGGAATCCCACCACCAGGGAACCTGTGTTAGGAAATGAAGCAATTCCTGAACCTCCTTCAATTCCTCACGATCCCCCTCCACAAACACCAGCACCTGCCCAGCGACCAACCCTCGCACGGATTCCTTATCCCTCTCGTCTGAAGAGTCAAAAGGAAGAAGATAATAAGAGAGTATTGTCTTATTTAAAGCGAACTTCCGTCAACATACCACTTCTTGACGTATTCTATCACATCCCTAAACATAGCAAATACTTCAAGAGGTTAATATCTAATCGAAAGAAACTTGAAGGGTTGATTTCATTAGGAGAAGAATGCTCGGCTATCATCCATAAAGGCCTGCCCAAGAAGAAAGAAGATCCAGGCAGTTTCACCATCCCTTGTTCAATAGGGGCGCTCTCTATGAAAAATGCCTTGGCGGATCTTGGGGCTAGTATTAACCTGATGCCTCATTCCCTATTCCTCAAACTTGGATATTCAGGACTGAAACCAACCAGGATGAGTATTCAATTAGCTGATCGATCAATCAAATATCCCATTGGGGTTTGTGAAAATGTTCTTATAAGGGTAGGAGAATTCAAGTTTCCAGTTGATTTCGTGATTTTAGAAATGGAGGAAGATAACTCAGTCCCAATAATCCTTGGGAGACCTTTCTTAGCTACAGCTCGTGCCATTATTGATGTTCATGATGGTAAACTCACTTTACGAGTGGGGTCCGAAAGCTTAACCTTCGACATCAAGGATTCTATGAGTCACTCCTCCTCCTACGATCACCCTATTTATTTTGTTGAGGAAGTTGATGAATTTGTTGATGATATAGATGGCTGCATTGATGAGTATCTGTTAAACGAATTCAGAAATGATGATAACAACCCAATAGGCGACAACGAGGAAATTGAGATGGTTGGAGTTGTTTCCTTTTACCCGCGTAAGGAAGAAATTGAACCCCTTGAGCTGCAAAAGCCAGAAAACAAGCTAAAACCATCAATCAAGGAACCCCCTACTTTAGAACTAAAATATCTCCAAAGCCATTTAGAATAAGCCTTCCTTCAAGGAAAGGACCAACTCCCTGTCATCATAAGCTCATCGCTGACCACTGGACAAAAAGAGAAGCTCTTGGAAGTTTTAAAAGAATACAAGGGAGTAATCGCGTGGAGTGTGGCTGACATTAAGGGTATTGATTCTACATTTTGTACTCATAAAATCCTCAATGAAGAAGATTACAAACCTACCATTCAGCCGCAGAGGAGGATCAACCCTAACATTAAGGAGGTAGTAAAGAAAGAAGTCATCAAGCTCCTCGATGCCGGCCTTATCTACCCCATTTCAAATAGCCCATGGGTCAGCCCAGTCCAGGTGGTTCCAAAAAAAGGAGGAATGACAGTTGTAAAAAATGAAAAGGGTGATCTAGTGCCACAAAGAACGGTTACGGGTTGGCGTGTTTGTATCGACTACAGAAAGTTAAATGATGCCACCCGGAAAGATCATTTTCCTCTGCCATTCATTGACCAAATGCTCGAAAGGTTAGCCGGGCATGAATACTACTGTTTCCTTGATGGCTTTTCAGGATATTTTCAAATTCCCATTGCCCCTGAAGATCAGGAAAAGACTACATTTACATGCCCATACGGGACGTTTGCCTACAAGCGGATGCCCTTCGGGTTATGTAACGCACCCGCCAGCTTTCAGCGATGTATGATGGCCATATTCCATGAATTAATTGAAGACAGTATGGAAGTTTTCATGGATGATTTCTCGTGTTTGGAAATTCCTTCGACCTTTGTCTTTCCAACCTTAGGAAGATGTTGAAACGGTGCGAAGAAACTAATTTGGTCCTGAATTGGGAAAAATGTCATTTCATGGTGAAAGAAGGAATTGTCTTAGGACATAAAGTCTCTGGAAATGGAATAGAGGTCAATAGAGCAAAAATTGAAGCGATATCCAAACTCCCCTATCCTATCACCATCAAAGCCATTCGCAGCTTTCTAGGTCATGCGGGTTTTTATCGAAGGTTTATTAAAGACTTCTCGAAAATTGCCCGACCAATGTCACAGCTTCTTGTTAAGGATGCCCCTTTTGATTTTTCTGAAGAATGTAAAGAAGCATTCAACCGACTAAAGAAGGATCTTACTCAGGCGCCTATAATGGTCACCCCTGATTGGTCTCAGCCATTCAAAATCATGTGTGATGCTAGTGACTATGCTGTAGGCGCCGTGCTTGGCCAAAGGAAAGAGAAGCATTTTCAACCAATCTACTATGCTAGCAAAACCATGAATGTAGCGCAAGAAAATTACACAACTACCGAGAAAGAGCTTTTAGCTGTGGTTTTTGCCTTCGACAAGTTCAGGCAATATCTTGTTCTTTCTAAGACTGTCGTCTTCACTGATCACTCCGCCTTGCGCTACTTGTTTTCCAAGCAAGATGCAAAACCCCGACTAATTAGATGGATTCTATTACTTCAAGAATTCGACATTGAGATTCGAGATAAAAAGGGGGCTGAAAATCTTGCTTCCGATCATCTGTCACGCTTGGAAAACCCTGATCTTGAGAAACTCGATCACACCGAGATTCGCGACTCTTTTCCCGAGGAACGGCTAATGGCCATTAAGGAGATTGAGCCATGGTATGCGGATTATGCTAACTATCTGTCCAGTAGGGTTTTGCCAAACTACATGACCAAGCAAGATAAAAGGAAATTCTTCACTACGCTAAAACATTACTTCTGGGATGAGCCCTTCCTATTCCGCATATGCCCCGATCAAATCATTCGACGTTGCGTGGCCGGAAAGGAGATTGATCGAGTTCTGAAAGAATGTCATGCGGGACCGTCTGGAGGACATCACGGTGTAAATGTCACGGCACGAAAGGTTTTCGATGTCGGGTTCTACTGGCCTACTATTTTTTGAGACGTTAAGAGATTAGTTCAAACGTGTGATGCATGCCAACGATCGGGAAACATCTCGCGAAGGGATGAATCACCTCAGAATTATATCCAAGTCTGCGAAATATTCGATGTTTGGGGTATAGACTTCATGGGACCTTTTCCATCATCCGGAGGAAATGAATATATTCTCGTAGCTATTGATTATGTATCCAAATGGGTGGAGGCTCAAGCTCTTAGAACTAATGATGCGAGGGTAGTTATTCATTTTCTTAAAAAGCTCTTCGCACGATTCGGGATCCCCAAGGCATTGATCAGTGATAGAGGAACCCACTTTTGCAATGCTCAAATGGAGAAGGTAATGAAGAAGTACGGTGTTCCACATAGATTTTCTACCGCATATCATCCTCAGACGAATGGACAAGTAGAAAACACAAATAGGGCATTAAAACGGATACTTGAAAAAACGGTCCACCAGAATAGAAAAGATTGGGCATTCAAAATGGATGAGGCACTCTGGGCATTCGGAACTGCTTACAAAACACCTATCGGAACAACCCCTTTCCGCTTAGTATACGGGAAGGCGTGCCACCTCCCTATTGAACTTGAGCAAAAAGCATATTGGGCACTTAAGGCCTATAATATGGATTATTCTGAAGCAGGGTCAAATAGGTTCTTACAGCTTCAAGAATTGGATGAACTAAGGCTGGAAGCATATGAATCGTCGATCACATACAAAGAAAAGGCAAAGAAATGGCATGATCAACGAATAAAGAATCCTAAAGAGTTTTTGGAAGGAGATAAGGTGCTCTTGTATAATTCAACACTGAGGTTATTTCCGGGAAAACTCAAATCGAGATGGTATGGACCTTTTTCAGTAAAGAAGCAGATGAGCAATGGAGCGGTGGTGCTACTAGACCACGATGGGAGGGAATTTACCGTAAATGGACAACGTGTGAAACATTATCAGTTGGATAATAATGACATGGTGAACGATGAAGATATTGTTTTAGAAGGAGGTGACGAAAATGAGAAAACGTAAGGGCACGACTACGACTCTAGCTACAAGACTCTTAAATAAAGAAAAGCGCTTCATGGGAGGCAACCCATGCTTAATTGTTTGCTTGTTAGTGTCGTATATCTTTTATTAATTATTTATTCTCATGTTTAAATTTGTAAAAATGCTTTATTTTGTTTTTAACCTCATCTTAATTGCATATAAAGGTATTTTACATAAAGGATAAGTGTAGGGAGGATTACACACGTTTTTAAAAGAAACGTAAACATGAGAATAGCAATTCATTAAAAGATATATATGTGTATTTGTTCGAGTCAAATGCTTGTATCGAGTCATAATGGATGTTTTGCAGAAATTTTTCCAGATTCTAAAGATGTAAATTTTCCAGAATTTTTTCCAGAAAATCGCAGACCAGTTTTTGTCAGGATAACCTGATGGCGTCAGGATTGCAACCTGACGGCGTCAGGAAGGAGTAAAAACAACAGATTACTTTTTTCTCATTTTCTGAGCTACTTATGAATTTTTGGAATTTTCCAAGTCTTAATTTTCCAGAAATTCTGTAAACATCCATTCCACAAGCATTATATCTTAGTTTAGTAGAGTCTTATATATATTATTACCGCCGATTTTACGCGAAGGTTTCGTTTTTTTTCTTCGAATGCGCAAGTTTTATTTATCAAGAAGAAGAAACAAAAGATTAGAAGGAGCTTTTCACGCACACATTCTTCTTGGAAAGGATTTAACCACTACTGTACACGGATCCTACCGAGCTAATCACGGGAGTACTAGTTTCTTTCGTTTTTAATTACCTTCCATTATCATAACTTTGATAATTTCGGGGAACATTGGGGACAATGTTCAGTTTAAGTGTAGGGAGGGAAAATAAAACGGGAACTTTGAAACTATGCTTATCCTTGATTATTTGCCTTGTCCAATTGTATTTGTGTAATAAACCATGAGAAAATGTCGGTTAGGGTAATTTTGGCACCAAATTTAAAATTTTTCACGACATATAGGAGTGGGCCATTAGTCTTAACAAAAGCGTCTCACGGATAGGAAGTTGCATGACTAGCACAAAAACCCTTTACCACCTAAATTCCACCCAAAATGTGAGGATCGCCCTTAGATTAGTAGGAATTAAAAGCATTCATCTTTAATGCTTAGAGTGTGAACCGGTAGTATATTAGATTCTAGAACTTGTTTTGTGATGCATTCCGAGATCGCTAGTAAGACTACACTTGTGTAGTTAGGAATAACTAAATGATAAGAGGCATTAGGATAACCCTTGTTTGATACCCGTAATATAACTACTTCTTCCACATCGGTTGAGTAATTCCCCCACACCCTTTGCGTTGTACTCATCTTTAGTACACGATACCCCTAGTTAACCCCTCAGAGCCTATCCTTTTCGCGGTTCTCGTGATGTTTCGGTTTTTCTGGAATATCAATGAAGAGCATTGTTTACACCCCACCCCCAAATATACACCCAAATTGCCTTAGCCTACCCTGTATGCACTCACTTTTAGTGCATTATTGTTATCACCCCAAATCCTTAGTTCAATTATCTAGTTGCTTGCATGAGTTGCTAAGTCAAGTCATATCCTTTCTACACAGTTTTGGGATGATTGGGACTCATGGGAAAAAGTTAAAGTTTATAAAATGATTGGAAGGGAACGTTAAATTCCTTTATTTGCGTAATAACATACCCCAAGTGTTTTGATCTTTTCAATTCGGGTCAAATTAGTGTTAGAGTAATAAAAACTCAAGTGTAGGGATGTGCCTATAAATCCCTATCATTTTGATGTTACCGTAGAGGATGGTAGAGTAAAAGTGTAAAAACAAAATCGAAAAAAAAAAAAAAAAAAAAAAAAAAAAACATACGGGCTACCATCCTACATCTATCCTTTAAATTTATGTTTGTTTGTTTAAGTTAGCTAGAGTCTAGAGTGTCAAGTCTTGGCTTAGCAACGCCATTCTTCGTATGCTTGTAACAAAAAGATTTTTGACTTGCCACCACTAAATAGCCTATCCCCACCAAACCCTTTGTTTCCCTACCGTAAGCCTAACATTACAACCCTTTAAAGACCTCTTTGATAGTCTTTCCTAGGTGCTTACGCCAAAGCGATGGAGGTTTGATCTATTATCAAGCCTATGGTAATCTATGTACTAGGACCGGTTAATGAGTGTTTAATCTTCCATTTCCAACTTGTTATATTTCATATACACCCGAGAGAGATGTGAGTATCCAAACACCCCATGTGAGGTGCTAGTATGTAATTTCCGTGCTTGTTATGACTTTTGCGGGGCTTATATGTGTTGTGGACTGTTTTAAACCAATGCTTCATGACCCCTAACTTATAAATTAATTGGCTAAAAGCACATTTGCTTGAGGACAAACAAATACCAAGTGTAGGGATATTTGATAAGGTTTTAAAATGTACCTTTTTGAGGGGTCGTTTAAGCCCTTATTTGATCACTTTTGTATCCGTTATTACTTAATATCGTTCCTTTTCACTTTTTAGGTCTCTTGAAGGCAAATTGCTGTAATGGCACTTATTTGGACGAAAAGGCGCGGATATACGAAGAAAATGGCCAAACTCAAGAATCGAGACACTCAAGCTGCTGAAAGACAAGGTAACGGCGTCACTGCTTAAACGCGACGCCGTCGGAGCATTTTGTGACGGCACATAAGCCAAATTTCCTATTTTCAAGTGACGGTGTCAGGCTTTAAAAGAGTAGGCCGTCGTAACTCAGACGGCCTAGATTTGATCCAGACGGCGTCAGAAGCTGAAGAGGACGGCGTCACAAGCACAAGGTGACGTCGTCGCAAGACTAACGTGGCCAAGACGAAACCCTAATGACGGCGACCCGACGGCGTCACAAAACATAAGGTGACGCCGTCGCACATGTAATCTTATATATAGAATCCGAATTTTTCAGTATTAGAGAGTAGTCTTTTTGGAGTAAAAACCTAAATCGAACCAAGGCTGTCTTGTACAGTATTTTAGGGTTCCAAACCCTATCTTACATCAAGATAAGTGTTTTACTTCATTAATTCAATTATGTCTTTGATTATTTATGTGTATGCTTGCTTGTTTTCCATGTCCGGCTAATTTACTTGTGTGTTTGCTTAGGGAATATGAAACTTAATTATTAAATATTGATTGGTTGTTTCTTATCTTAATTGTTAATGATCTAGTAATGTGATAGATCATTCGTTGTGTAATTAATGCTTGATTAATCTTTGTGAACCTTAGGCTATAGCACTTAGAGCGGTTGTAGGCTAAACCATCCAAAGAGGGCCTTAGAGTTAGAGTTTATAATCCCTAGTGGGTTTTGTAGACGAGACCCTTTGGTAAGTTCAAAGAGTTAGGGATAAACGCATACCCTACGACTTTAGACACACAACGCGATTAAGAATAAGGACGTGACAATTCAACCACCAATAGGAGATAATTAAGGAGTAATAAAACCTAAGTAAACACATCTTTAAACTATCATACGAACACACAATAATTAGACATAGACTACCCATTAGTTTAGATAATTAGATAAGTAGAAGTAATCGGTAGAAATACCAAAACCCCCAAACTCAAACCCCGATATTCGTACCTTTCCATTTCCCAAAAAAACATAAAAAAGATAAAAAAAAATAATCTTCCTCAACCCCAACCTTAGAGTAGTAACTTCTCTCCAGCATTCCTATTCCCCTAGAGAACGATATCAATACTCGTGGCTTACCCTAATACTACACTACAAGGATTAGGTTCACTGCCTAGGGTGTTATAAAACTTGCTCGAAGAAAAGGAAGTTCCTTTGACCCCGAACGACACGTGTAGCGTTATCATTGCCCTTCTTTATAATTTTCAGAACCCATAGTGATCGAAAAGTTTTTAAAATACTATTTACTTTAAAACTTTTGTAAACTTAGCTCTTGATGCCAATTGTGGAAAACTAGAAGGGGGAGTTGAATAGTTTTACCGATTTTAACTTAGTTTCAAAAACTTTAGATTCGATGTTATGTAAAATCGTGTGGATGGAGAGAAAGTATAGATCTATAAGTAATGCAAGTATAGAAAACAAGTAAAGTAAAGGATATAAATGACACAACCGATTTCTAGTGGTTCGGGTACAAGGACACCTTTCTTGCCCTACTCCACTCCCCGAGTCACCTACTCGAGAGTTCAAGCACTATGTCAACAAACTCCTTCAACTCGGCGGAGAAGCCTTCACAACGTCGCTTACACTTTTTCCGGTACAAAGCTAAATACCGAGTCCTTAACACGGAGGACCAAACTAACACTACTATAACACAACAAATATGTGAAATATGAAATACAAGATCTTTGCTACAGACATCTTGTGGAGGAACAAATCAATCAAGGACCCCTTGCTTGGATGACTTGTAGAAGCTCGTGATCTCGTCTTAGAGAAGGACCTATATGAGAATCACAACAAAAGAAAGAAGAACTACTATCTAGATCAAAAGATATGAGATTAGAAGAATGTAAGAATATATGAGAGAGTTTGCAAGAAGAGGGGTAAGTTACAATGAAGAAATGGCTCTCTATTTATAGGCAATTTCTTGCTACTGTTGCACGGATCCCACGGATCCCTTGCCTGAGGGATCCGTCTAGTGTAAACCGAGGGATCCGTGAGACGCTCCTCTTTATCCATGGGTTATGGGTTTGGGTCATGGATTATGGGTCATGGGTCCTAGATTCTAGACCATGGGTATCCAACTAGATACAATGTATCTAGGAGATGCAGTGCGTCTAGTCAATGGGTTATGGGTTAAATCCATGGGTTATGGATATGCTCCATGG
Organism: Chrysanthemum seticuspe; assembly: GCA_019973895.1. NCBI lineage: Eukaryota > Viridiplantae > Streptophyta > Magnoliopsida > Asterales > Asteraceae > Chrysanthemum > Chrysanthemum seticuspe. Next base: position 244,525,871 of record BPTQ01000007.1, on the reverse strand, counting down.
GTATGGGTCATGGGTTATGGTTTTTACCCATCCTAATAAACTATTACAATAAATGAATTATTACAACAATTTATATTAAATGACTATATATGTAGATGCTTTACAAAAATAACATGTATCCTTATAATTTTACTTATGATAACATTATATTTTTTATCAAAAAAACACAAAGAGATCGCTAAATATTAATAAACATTTTTACGATTTATTTGTATTAACACCATAGATCCGATGAGCCTATTCACGGAATGGAGAACAGCCTCACAACCACTAGGAACACCGACACCAAATTGAAAATCCTGTGAATAAGTATTCATAGAGTTGCCAATTGAAAAAGAAGCGGCCTTAGAAACAAGCCTGCACCACACCGTGCCGACAGCAATAGGGCGTATGCCTCCATCCGGTTTGACCAAAGGGGTCAAAGAGGCACTAGCAATGTACTCCCCTAATAAAGCAGGGCACTTTCAACTAAGGAACAGGTTGACAACTCCGGTGATAGAACCCAGCAGATCATCAGCAATAGCAGATGCAGCCCCTCCCAAAATATCCATTAAGTATTGTGCTCTAAGCCCGTCCCAACCACATGATGTCCCTTTTAATGCGAAAATAGAGATTGACCTTTTAAGTAATCCATGTGAGATCGCTGCCCCCAAACTCATGAAGAAACTGTCAGATATATATTTCACAAGTGTTAACCAAATAGCTGAATCCACTTTTTCCCTATTTACTCGACGTATGACGCTACAGAAATCTCAAATGGAAGACTACACTTTGGTCTGGCTTAGGGTGGTTCCGATATCTGGATTAGGACAAACTATGAATGTTAGGACCTATCGATGTTGTTATGCTATCGGCTAGGTGTTCCCATATTCTCTATTCAGATGCCATGCTCAGCTTGCTACAAGGTCTTTACGGGGGATAATTATAGGGACCATACTATATCATGAGCTGGTATTATTGTCATCAAACATCGCCATAATGTGGTGCGCGATACCCTAGTTGACATTTGTTCTTCGTCTGAAGATTTCGGCTCATAAAGAAGTTGATATCGGGCTTAGTGGAAAAAAGGGACAAACCCTTACGTCCAGTTGATATGTTGTTCTACTCATGGGACGGAGGACTTGATGTATGTGCCGATTTGACACGGTCATTTCCCTTGACACAAACATGTATGGTTGATTTTGTGCCTAGTCGTGCAATGATTGAGGCCGCACAACGTCAACGCGTCAAGTATGAGGCTAAGTGCGTGGATACTGAATATGGGTTTCTCCTTTTTTCATTATCTTCTTTTGGGAAACATGAGAAGGATGCATTAACCTTATTGAAGCGGATCCGAAAGTTTTCGGTGAATCAAAACATTGGGCCACGTGTTGCTACTCATATCTATAGTAGGATTAACTTTGCTATAGCTAGAAAAGAGGGGCCCAGATAGTATCTCGACTTTCCACTATTTTTTTGTAAATCTTATAAATAAATAAATAAATAAATAATAATAATAATAATAATAATAATAATAATAATAATAATAATAATAATGATAATTATAAATAAATAAATAAATAATAACAAAAATAATAATAAATATAAATATATGATAAGTAAATAAAAATAAAAATAAAAATAAATTAAATTAATAATAACAGTAACAGTAACAGTAACAGTAACAGTCAGTAAGAATAACAACATAATAATAATAAAATGAAAAATATATCATTTTACAAGAAAAAAGGCAAAAATACCTCTCATGTTAGATCAACGTTAAAAGATAATGGGAATAATTGCATCGTTCGTCTTCAAGTATGTATAAATGTAATAATGTATAATGTTTAACGTTTATTGATGGATGGATGTATACGTCACAACTTTTCTAACAAAGATGCATGGTATGAAAATGAGCAAACCATAAAGATTTATTTGGAGTTTAGTCTGATAATTATAATATCATATGAGAATGAATTCATGAGTTACTTGCAACAAACAATCTTTACTCCAAAATGGAGAGAAAATACTTTCGTACATGAAATGAGTACGTAATGCCACACACACCTCACGTAAGCAACTACTACCCTAACTCATATCAGAGCAAACCAACCCAATGGTAGATGTAACTATTTCATGATGGGCTAACATTTCTGCACGTTTGAACTAGTATTTGTCGTCTGGAGGACAAAAAGCAGTTGCATATGTCTAGCTAACTTACACCACTTCAATTCTTCTATAGTTGCATTTGTTCAGCTAACTTACAACCGTTCATATAGATGTGGACCTTTAGATTCGAAATTTGAGCTATTACTATCGAATTCTTCAGTCTGAACTGATATCAAACTAAAATTTCTATATCTTAAAGGGGCTCAATGAATAGAGGATTAACGGTTACCTTCGTTGACTACCATGAATGGTGGTTTCCATTTTCCACTAAATGTTATTCAGTGGTTATGTGTTTTAACAGCCTGTGTAGCCATTGCGTTATCGAATTTCAGGTAATAAAGCTTAAGCTAAAACATAACACTAGCTAATATCTTAAAGGGTAAAAGCTATAAATGCTTAACGTACTTTCCCCAAAAACTCATTATGCTCTCTCTACTTCACTTATTGTCATTATACATAACCGTTTTCATTTTATTCGTTTATTTTCTGTCCGTTTTTATCCGTTTTCGTAAATCGTCCATTTTTATCCGTTTTCATTTTAATATGTCCGTATAAAAACAGATAAAAACGGATAAAAACCGTTTTGACATGGATAATAAAAAACGGTTTTAATCCGTTTTTATCTGTTTTTATCCTGACAGATTAAAATAAAAACGGATAAAAATGGACGATTTATGAAAACAGATAAAAACGGACAGAAAATAACCGAATAAAACGAAAACGGTTATGTATAATGATACTGACTGGAAACAACATTAAGTATAATGACAATAAAAAAAGTTGAGAAAGCACAATGAGTTATTTTGAGAAAGTACATTAAGCATTTATAGCTTTTACCCTATCTTAAATTTTGATCTCTGAATTTGGAGGAGCTCATACTAATATTAACTTTTTATTTTACCAATTCTCTTAATTCTAATTTGGTTAATTTCAAAAGGTTTGCCTAATTTCTGTAAACGCGTGCAGCTCTGAGATATTTCACAAGTTAAAGATCATGCTGGCAATCATGCTACTTGAGATGAAATTTCCCTGGCGATGTTTCTATCTTTTTGTATGCATTCTTGCATGTTAATATTACCCAATAGAAACATAATTGTCTACTGCCGATGCTAAATAAGTTGATGTGGACGCTATAAATTCAAGTAAGGCTTCAGAGAGTCTAGTAGAGCCGGACTCTAGTGCAACTTGAAAATATTTGTTGATAGTGGTTTTAACAGTTTATTGGGCTGCATGTATGCTCAATCTAGATCACAAATTTTTTTTGAACGGCGATTTGAATTAAAAATCTAGCTTTGCTAGAACAAAGTTACAACGAAAAATTGATACAATTAAACGGTGCAAGCCACTCTAGGGGTGTTGATCCATTCAAGCCAATTCAACCGGATGTTTTTGCTTCTATGAGTAATCCAAAGGTGTGAGAGAGTCTTGATTTCTTCCATGAGAGTGTCCCAACGAGGGGGTTTCAAGTCAAAGCAAACTCTATTTCGAAAGCGCCAAATGACCCATGTGGAGGCGTTGACAACAACATCCAAGCAAATTTTTTCCTTTCGGTTGAGATGCGCTGATTCATGCCAAGAAAGAATGCTATCGAGATTATTTGGGGTGCAAACCAGCCCGCACCAATCTTTAATCCTAGACCAAATATCCGCAACAATAGTGCACTCGACAAAGAGGTGTGATGTTGATTCGATGGCATCGTTACAAACCGGGCAACAAAGAGAATCTATATCAATCCCACGAGCATCCAAGTTCGAGCGAGTAGGCAATCTGTCTTTGCCCAACCTCCATGAGTGGATGTTTATCTTAATAGGGAGAGTTTTATTCCACTTCACCTTATCACTGGTAGAAATCAATGTCGAAGAATCAATAGCGTATCGCATGGAGGAAACAGTGTATGTGTTGAGGGAATTAAGGGAATAAGTCCATGAGTCCCTCACATCAGTAGGTTTGAAGCCTACAAGTAGATTCACTAAATCATCTAATTGTGCCTTTTCTATGCCATCTCTTGGACTTCTACGCCATGCCCAGACATGTGATGAGAGGTCCATTAAGCCACCACTAAAGCATCTCTCGGATATCAAGCAGTCTTTGTGAGTTTCCAAAGCATACATTCTTGGAAACAAAGACATAAAATTAGATGTCCCAAACCATAAATCATGCCAAAATATAAACACCAAACCATCGCCAATTTTCTTTAAGAAATTCGAATCAAGGTTAATGTTAACCTTTAAAAGATCCTTGTTTACGCCGTAGATCTCTTTCCATTGGCTTACATGAGAACGACGGATAGGAATTAAGATATTGGTTTCAAGACGTCCATGAGTACCAAAGATGGAAGTGATGACTTGGTGCCAAAGAGTTATATTCTGATTTGAACCGCCACCACCACTTAGTTAACATGGCAAGGTTTGATGCAAGTAGATCTAGACTACCAATCCCAAGACCACCACAATATTTTGAAGAACACACTTGCTTCCAAGCTACCCGTGCCAATTTTTATTGTCTAAAGAACCTCCCCAAAAGAAGTTGTGCCTAAGCAAGGATCTCTTAAAGATCACAAAATGAGTTGGGTATATTTGTGTATGGGTAATTGGATGACAGATATTCATGAAACTCGAGTCGACATTGCGTGAGTCTTTAGTTTTAAACACAATGCCACTATATGTTCTGCTTATTTGACCTTTGGAAGAGGACTGAGGACATATAAACAAAGACATAGTTGAGTAGTCCTACTTAAGGCAAGCCAGGGAAGCGTCGATTCTTACATTTTACATCCTCGATGCTTGACCTCTTGCAACCAAATATCTTCTTCAGAACTCCAGATGACATTGACATCCTATCGAGTACATCCTTTCTCTCCTCTAATCGCATGTATATTGGTATTTTTCATTTGCTACGGATCCTATCACTACAAAAAAAAGGGGCTATAGTGACGAGAATTTAATGACGACATATATTTTTTGTCACTAAAAACACAATTTAGTTACGATATAGAATTGTCGTCACTATATCTCGTCACTTGCATATATTTAGTGACGAAGTAATAAGTTGTCATTAACATACATGTTAGTGACGAAGTATCGGTCACTAAGTCAAGTACTTATCGTCACCGTGTAACTCATTTCTGGTTACGGTGCTTAGTCACGAAGTTTTCGTCACTAATTTTTGGATCGGTAGTCACGAAACTATTCGTCACTCACTTGAACAAATACATATTCTTATTTTGCTATCCAACACTTAAAAGCACAGGGACTTAAATTGACAAAATGCCTTAATAATTTAAAAACCGCTACATAATCACGGATACTATCATTTTCCTTCATTTTTCCTTCTCCCCCATTTCATAGCAAACATAAAAACACACACTAAAAAGACACAGTATCACTATTACGCCATAAAATGCACCATAAAAATCATTAAATTCTTCACAGTGTCACACACTAAAAACACACACTAGCACTATTACGCCATGGCTGACATCGATCTTCCGAATCTCATTTTCACTATTTTGCCCTAATTTTTTCAGAGGTTATATCTAATCCCTAATTATTAAGAGCTAATTTCATTTAATTAGTTAGATATTATGTTAATTGCCTGAAATTTTGTGTATTCATTGAATAATTGGTTTGTATTTGTGTTAAATTTACTTGTTTGATTGTTGATTTGATTGCGTATTTGAGTCAATGAACTTTAGGCCTAAAGGATCAGTTCGGAGCAAGTCTATTTAAACTGAAATTGCTGATTTGAGTTCGAAAAGTTTAGGTTTAGCGAATTATTTTGACTTAAATTTGATGAGGTTTACTGGATCATTGGCTACTAAATCACTGCATACCAAGTGTTTGATGAAATGTTTAGAAAAATTAATAGGAATGGCATTTTGTTGTAGTAGATAATTTGGTAGCTTGTTACTATAGGACTGGCATTTTGTTGTAAATAATTCGATAGCTTTCCTAGTTTCTTAAGCGCAATGGCTGATTCTTTTTTATTTTGTTGTAGTAGATAATTTGGTAGCCAAATGTTGTTTGATTAATCACTTGTCCATTCTTATCATCATCGACTTATTGCACTCATAGGATCAGTTTAATACTAGTAAAGTCAAGATCAATATTAGCTAGTCATGCTATTTACGAGTTTTGTTTATTAGTATTTATAGGCTTATTGCACTCATAGGATCAGTTTAATACTTGTCCATTATGAATACAATCATAAGTCTAGGAGACTGTGAAGGTTGGGCGATGGCAAAAAATGTATCCAACTGTTGGAGCAGGGAGCAGAAAGGGTACTAATTGGGTGATGGGGAGAGCAAAACGGGTACTAATAAGGAATAATGGCCATAATGCTCTAATTCGGATGGGAGTTCAATTATTCTTTATTTGTGCAGTAGTTAAATGATCTTCATAGTTACTTTTTGTTTTAATGCGGCCACAATGTCATTAAATAATCAATTACCACAAACGTTTTTTTGTGCAATGTATTTGAGTTATTGGACTATGGCATACATATAAAGCTAGTATTGATTGCATATATTATTGATAAGGAGTTCGGGTGTTTGTTGAAATTATTTATCATACGTTATTTGGTTGAGTATTATTTTCTGAAAATGATATGTTTCTTATATTTTTCGTTTATGCGTCTTTCTTAGACCGGGAATAAAGTGAGCATAGTGAGCATGCTGTCAAAACTGAAGGCTAAGATAACTAAGGTGAAAGGGTTAATACGGGTAATACTGAGAAGGTAGTTGCTTCGTTTTCATGATCTTTTATGTTCGGTCTTCACTAAAGATAGGCTAATTTTGTCTCTATGCACAAGTCCCTTATTTATATATAAATTCCCTTGAGACCATTACTGAGAACTTTATATATTTTTAGCTTAAGGTCTAGTTTATTCTTCATTGTGTCGCAACTGTTGTTTTGGATGGATTTGCTGATATTTCATATTTGTGATGACTTTGCAAGTCCCACATGAAGTCAGTTTCACATATTTAGATTAAGGTAATTGCTTTGCTATATTCAGTTTAATTCAAAAATATATATAATGCTAGTTATTCTGCTAGGCTGAGTTGCATGTATTTATTTTATCAAGTCAATTGGAACAGGTGGAATGGGCCTAAAGTAACAAATATTCATTCAAATTTTCAAACCATTTTTACTCACAAGTAACTTTGACTTGACTAAAGAATAGAGATTTGAACTCCTTGAGATGTAAGAAATAACCTTTCTCTGCTCATGCTTATAAGATATGCATGTCGAGGCATAATTATAGTGCAAGTGTAGAGAGATTAGAATGCTAAACTCATAATAGTTCTGTATCTGATAATGATGAGAGGGTTAAACAAAGCATAAGCATGATATCATACTCTTTGATGCTGGATAATTCTTTGCAAGTCACACGGTTTAAGCATGAAAATGATCAGAGGATATAAGGTACTCGGAGTTTGTTTTTAGTCCACGGATTAGTATAAAAAGTTATCTTTTAATCACTTTCCAGGGTTCAAGTTGATGAGGACTATATTGCTAAAGCATTTTTCACAAACAGTGGGTCAATTGCAAATGATACTCATGTTGAGCAACTAATTCATGACAAATTTGTTTATTTGTAGGTTAGCACAATTATAATTATTTACTCTATATACTCATAGATACCATCATACCATGGATTTACTCATGTATCAGTTTAGCCTTTTTAGGTATCTCCGTCTTAAAACAAGGGTTATTTGGGCTTGTGAGGTTAACCAGGCCAAATTTCAACTTCAAGGTCATTATTAATCTTATGTTTTTACTTTTACGAACCCATTTTTATATGGCCATATTCTTATGCTACAATTGTACTTTTCTAACTCAATCAAGTGCAACTTTAACTCAATATTGGTTTTTTCTTGTCAACAATGGTTACAGAAAGCAATATTACTTTGGATGCCTGATCCAGCACGAAGGGATGCAACTGTACTGCGAGAAGCCTTTGATCCCAAGCAGATGAATTAGGGTTATGTACCAAATACTGGCACGGTTTCAGTTTTCATGCTATAGAGTTATTATGCTTTGCCTAGTTGTTTTCCTGTTGTTTTGTTCTCTTAGTTATTTATTGTGTTTACTTTGCAGAAGCACGATGGTTATCCATCAGGATCAATGGTTGATTTTGCATGTGATGCCTTTGGATTTCCCATATTAGCGGTTAGCAGTTTGGCAGTTCATACCAAGGTAGTCAAACATAAGTAAATTTAGAGTCATGCAAACATATAACTAAGAAGTGTATTCTTACAACAGTCATAAACTTCTAACGTTCTATCTTTAAAGACCATCATTGAAGCTGGCTGCTTTTTGCAGGACCTTTTAGCTAATCCTAAATGCTCGTTGCTTGTGGCAAAAGACCCAAATGATAGAACCGACTTAATTATAACTGTACATGGTGATGCTGTTCCTGTAAGCTTATATTTTCGGCAAATCTTGTACCTTCCCTACTCAATTTGAATACTAAGTTGATTACTGATCTATTTGTTTTGATCAATTCTAAAGGTTCCACGTGAAGAGACAGATGTTATACGCATTGCATACTTGGCTAGACATCCTGACGCATTTTGGGTAAAAACATTTATAATCTAATCCTTTGCTTGTGATCTCTTCATGACTCATATTACATTTTCTAATGACACCAAGACTTGTTTGTAATGAAGGTTGACTTTGGTGACTTCCAATTTATGCTTGATTTAACATTCTTCTCGCCCTTGAATTGTCAAGTTATAACCTTAATACCATTAATTAGAGAGTTCATGAGGGAGGAGTTCGCAGCAGCTAAGGTAGATCCAATCTATCAGTTCTCTAAGCCTGTGACGGTATATTACCCCACCACTAATGCTAATTTGGGAGAGGGGTGAGGGGAAGAGGGTAACTCCTCAATATAGGTATCTTTTAATATGAGCCAAAATGGGTTGGGTTGGATTGAACCATTGGAGATAAATTATAAACCAAACTGGCTCTTTTTAGGTAAAGGGGTCGAGTACATACTGTTCATTCACCCCTACTGTGTTTTGCGCATCTCAATGTATTTTTTCTTTTTCGTTTATTTTTTATATTTGCGTCTGCTATATAAGTTGTGCTCCATATATTGTTTCCTATCCTTTTTATTACCGCTCGTAGATGCTAATTTAATCAGTGGGATCCATGATAAGTGCTTTGTTCTGTTTTCATAGTTTCATGGCTAAATAGTTGTAGCAATGCCATTAGTATACTGACTATACTCGAACATTAGGATCTATGTACGATGATCATCTAAGCTGCAATGAGTTCCTCACAAGTAAACATCCAATCCTCCTAAGATATACAGTAAACAATTATGAAAATATATATGCCTAGTCAAACATAATCATAATTGATGTAATATTTTAAGAGTTCCTGATAGATTGATAGCTCTTGCTTTTCTCCAGGATGATTTATTAGACAATCATAAAGCAGCAGACAGCTTCCCGGATTCGGAACCTCACAACATCGGATGACCTTTAAAGTCTCTCGTGGTAATAAAATTACCTTTTAAAACTAGTCGTATGATTGTCTATTGCTTCTACATTTGTACATCTGTAGTTTAGAATCTGCATACCTAATATATGATGTGTTTTCTGATCGAGAAGGTATAATGAGTCCTATGTTCTTCACAAGACTGTATACATGGTTTTTAGTAGTCAAAATGTTATTGGGATTGATATCAAAGTCTACCATATAGTTTACTAGGTGGGAGCTGTGACATGTAGTTGAATTGACCTTTCCTATGTCTTGTGTATGACTGGTCTTCATCTATTAATAGCATGCATATAGTCTAATAAGCAAGTTTGAGCTCTGTTTAACAAGCTAGAGTAGTGTCTCCCGCTACTAAAACATGACTATTTTACTCAATATCAAACACCTCGTGTGATGAGTATTGCTCAAGGCTCGAACCTGCTTGCATATAGGCAGAGCCTGTGTTAGGAATTAGAAATTCCAGGTATTAAAGAGTCGGTCACCTCAAGTATATGTAATCGTTAGAAAGCTCGTAGTCGTAGTTATTTTAAGTTAAGTAGTATTTAGTTAAGTAACACCGTGGAGGACGGACGGGTCTTTACCCACTGTATGCCTGATCCACAGCCCGTTGTGTGGCGTTTTATGTAAGACTATAAATACTCTCTACCTCCCAAGGTAGAGAGTTGGAGGTCATAATAATATCTTTCACTTTCTCTCACTAAGTTCCCTAAACCTCTAACTTTCTCTCTCTAGAATTCCACTTATACGCCCACTTTGTGTTTGGTTTGATGTGTATGTGAAATCCAATATCCTACAATTGGTATCAAGAGCCATGGTTAGATCATATCCTACACATCTTTGGATTTCTAGTGGTTTTTAGGTGGTTTTTGAGTTTGAAAAAGTGTAGTGGTTTTTGCATCATTTGGGTGATTTCTAGTGTTAAAGTTTGAATTTTGATAGTACTTTGTGTTTAGAATCATCACAAGTGTTTAGGTTTTGATTTTGAAGGCTTGAATCATCGTGGTTGGGTTGTTTTTGGATTGAAAAGTGGTGTTTTTGAGATTTTCTTGCTAGCGACTTGAGCCACGGATTGTTATTCTTGGTAGCGACTTGCTTTGTAAGTTGGTAGCGAGTTGCAGTTTAAGTGGTAGCGACTTGGTCCTAGTGACTTGTCTTTTGAGACAAGCCGACAAATAGTACAAGTTAGTGGATTCTCCACTACGGCTAGCGACTTAGTGAGGTTAGCGACTTGCTTCAGAAAGTGTTAGCGAGTTGCAGTGCAAATTGTTAGCGACTTAGTTTTCTTAGCGACTTGGACCTTAGCGAGTTGCTGTTTAGCGACTTGACTGTGTAGCGACTTGGTGCTTAGCGATTTGGTGATTTAGCGAGTTGCTCTTTAGCGACTTGACTGTGTAGCGAATTGGTGCTTAGCGATTTGGTGATTTAGCGAGTTGCTACTTAGCGACTTGGTGCTTAGCGACTTGGTTCAAGGGTTATAGCGACTTGGTTGAATTTTACGAAGAAGAAGTTTGACCAAAGTTGACTTTTTACGTCAAAACTTCAAACGGCCATAACTTTTGATCCGTAACTCCGTTTTCAGCGAAATACCTGTCAAAACGACCGGAACAGCCTGAATATTGTGAGATTTCACGATGACGTCGTGAAACGAATTTTTCGAGGCCCAAATCCTCTCCGAAAGGAAGTTATTGTGCTTTTAAGTTTTTAGACCTAAATTTCTCCATAAAATAGTGCAACAACCAACCCAAATCACAACCAAACAACATCTCTGCTTATCCCACAAACAATCATAAGACCTAACACACAATTGTCTATCATTGTGTCGATCCATCAGTCATCTTAACACATTCCATTGGTCATTGCTTAACGGTTTGGTCTTGATTTTAGTAAAATCCCGCGAAAGATTCTATTTCTCGGTTTAAATCATAGACTTGTAAAATCCCGTGCATTCTACCACATCATGTCTTACTCTACTGACCCAGTGATTTCAGAAGTGCTTAAATTATATGATGCTGTGGACAATAATGTTAATGAATGCTACACTGAACGATTAAAGATGTTTGAATTAAACAATGAGGATGTGAGATCTTCATGTTCTGAGTACAATGAGAATGAATTGCACCTGCTACAGAATGCCATGCAAATGGAATGCAGCATTGAGCCCTATCATCTACTTCATCTGCACCTCATACAGCTGTTATCCATAGCTGGGGATCGAACATGTAGTGCTCTTTTCCGCCAGGACTTACCTACATTGACAAGAAGCTTGCTGTTGAACTTAGAGCATTTAAAGCTGCAACTTACCAATGAAAAGGTTCAAAAGGATGGTTCCAGTGCAGCTCTTCAAGTAATCTACAAACAATTTCAGCCATTCATCAGTGGGGAATATTTTGCAGATTACGATCAACACTTGACTGGAATTTCCTTCAAAAAACATACTGGAATGGAAATTCAGGAATTCATTGAGACATTTATCCAACTCTTGGATAATGTGAAAAAGTACACTGAGGAAACTGCACAAAAGGATGAAAAAGTGAATGAGTGTCAGGTGCAGTTGATAGATTGTTGTGATAAGTTGGGTAATGTATCTGTGGAAGAATCGGGTGTTGCTGAATGCAGAATGTTAGAGAAAACAAATAATGATGAGTCGGACAATGCTAAAATAGAATCTTCATCCTCATGTTCACAAGAGAGAGAGGTGCACCAGTCACAACCCGTGCAAGCTAATGCAAAGGAACGCTCCATGGAAGCTTCGGATGTACCCAAGATAGAGATGCACCGGCCACAACCTGTGCACGTTAATGCTGAGGAAAGTTGCATGGAAGTTTCTGCTGTACCTAGGTATGCATCTTCTATTCAAAATGATGATTATGAATTGCATGAGTACACTGCATTTTTGCCTGATGATTCCTTGACCACTGAACTCAATACCTATAAGGATCAAGTTGCCATATACGAACAGCGTGCTAAGTTTGAACTTACCACTCGTGAGCAGGAGATGGATATCCAAATGCGTACAATTATTAGAAAAAGTAATTTTAGAGAAGAATTATTAAAACAAGAGTTAAACTCCTTACAAGAAAAGCTTTCCAAAACTGCTAAGCAAAAACACGAACTTTAAGAAAATGTTAAAATGCTTAAGCAAGAATTCAAGGCTAAGGAATCAAAACTTTTGAATGATTTTTCCAATCTAAAAACTTTGAAAAACAAGCTTGAAAATAAGTTGTACGTACAAGGGAATACCATTCAAACTGCTCACATGATCACTAAGCATCGAGTCTTAAGCGATAAGCATAGCACTCCCATTTTTGAGGAACCAAATCCAGAGGTAATTAAAAAGGCTAGAAATGCTCATAAGGTGCTTTATGATGGTAATGAAATCCTTAAGCCTAGGCAGAAACCTAGTTGCGTTGAGTGCACTGAGGAAGATAAGAAATCTGATGAAGTCACTAGGGAGAAAATGAATAAGAAGTTAGAAGATCCTGAGTGTAAAAAGAATAACATAACGATCAAACCCCATAATTACACTAAAGAAAATTGGATCTCCTTGAACAAGTTTAAGCCTCAGACCCTATTAACCCCTGAACAAGTGTTCTGGAAAAAGGATATGGAAATGCAAAAAGCTGAAAATCTTGTTGAAAAGAATCCTCCATGTAGGAAACTGCCTAAAGCAACTGTGTATCCTCCTAGTACACCAATGCACTTAGTTCCTAGATCTATTGCCACTAAAAGCAAGACCTTAATCAGTCAATATGTTATCTTTCAACTATTTGTTGATTTTGAGAAAACTTGTAAGAAAAGGATCACACCCACTGGTATAACTGAAGGGGAAAAGGGTTTTGAGCAAACTAAAGAATGCTATTTAACTGAGGTCATGCCTTTCTTTAAACAACTAAAAGATCAATTTGAGAGTCTTAAAAAAGGGATGCATTCTGATATTAAAGAAATGGAAAAGGAATTTGATGCAATGATTGTTGAGGTTAGTGACTATGACAGAGATTTAAAATATAAAGAGATTGAGAGGAAGAACTTGCATACACTGAATGAGAATCTGATTGCTGAATGTATTGCTCAAGATGTGTTTTTTACTGCTACAAATTGTTCCATTAATGCTTCTCAATTTCATGAATTATCTGTTGCTCTGAAAGTCTCCCATGATCGTGTCATTGAGCTTGAAACAACAAATTCAAAATTGCATGAGAAAATAGAACAGGATGATCATGATAACTTGGCCAAACATTATTCTAAATTAGAAGTTGAACATCTTGCTTTGCAATTATAACATCAACATCTCAAAGAAAATGTTAAAACCTCATATATCAAGACATCCTCTGATGCTCCTGAGTTTGATGCAGTTTTTGAAATTAGCAAACGTGATGAACAAATTCGAGCTCATTATAACACGATCAAAAAATTGAAAGCCCAAATTTCACAACTGAAAGGTGAAAAGAAGGATGTGACTGGTTCCCATATGCCTCCACCTTTAGATTCTCAGAATTTCCAACTTCAAAACATAATTGATAACTTGCAAAAGGAAAATGATTGTTTTAAAGCTGAAATTTCAAAGGTTAATGATCAAAACAAAGAGTTATGTGATTCATTTAAAGTTAATCATGATAAACAAATTGAAAAGATAACTTCTTTACTTAACGATATTGAGAATCTGAAGCGTGAGGCGAAAGGAAAGTTGCCAATTCCCAATTGCAAATACTCTGTTTCTAAGGTTTCTGCTTGTGATAAATATCCTATCGATATGTTATATATTCCCCCGCCCATTAGGAATAATGAACTTGCACATAAAGCATATCTCTCACACCTTAAGGACAGTTTGAAGGGTCTCCGTGAGATTGTTGAAGATGAAAGATTAGAAAAACCTTTTGATAGTACTATAGCCTATGCCTGCATGGATGCCAAACGATCTCAGGAACTCTTAGAGTATGTAATTGTCACAAGTCCGAAATCTAGCAATAGGCGAGATAGAATAGTTGTGCCTTGTTCTATGCCTAAAGCCAAGCATGTGACCCTTGATATGCCTGGTTCCATGTCAAAAATCAAGCAAGCAACCTTTGATGTGCCTCCTAGAATTTCATATCCCAGCACTTCTAGACCAGAAATGCAGAAAGCAGTGAAACCATGTAATGTTCCCATCGTTACTTCTACAGATGTTAAGATTGACACTAAAGTTAGCGGGTCAAAACCTAGAAGCAATGCAAAGAAGGATAGGATTACGCAAACTAAAAGTGTTAATGATAAGGAAGTGAAAGAACACCATAGGGACAAGAAGTTTGATTTGAACAAAAAGAATCGTGTTAGTTCTAGTATTAGCTCTAAGCTTACTGGAATTAATTCGAGGCCTTATGCTGTCTGCAAAACATGTAAAAAATGTTTATTTTCTGGTAATCATGATAAATGTGATGTGTTATTTCTGAAGTCTAAGATTCATAACCCAGTTAAGAAAGTTTGGAGAGCAAAACAGATTAAGCAATCCTGGAAACCTACAGGGAATGTGTTTACAAATGTAGGATTTCAGTGGAAGCCCACAGGTCGAATATTTACGAATGGCAAACCTTACCCCTCAGCTAGATCCACTATGCCTAGAATAGTGCCTGCTAAGGTTTGGAAGCCAACTGGTAGAATAATCCCATTAAGCACAAAATGTCATTTGACTAAGTCCGATGCTTCTACTAGTTCAACTCCTAGGAATAATGCCATTGCATCTAGGGTTTCTGCTGATTCAAAGATTGTTTGTGCTAACCAAAAGGAACCCATCAGTACGTGGGGATCCAATGTTTCCAATTCTCTGTCTTCGTCTGTTGTCCAAAGCAGGTCGTACAAATCGTCCCTTGGTATTTGGATTCGGGCGGCTCTAAACATATGACTGGGCTCTTAACAATGACGTCTGTTCAAATCAGTTCAGGCCTCGTACTTCATCATTATGGCGTCTGAAGATAACACTTCAGGCCCCGTTCCTCATAGAAAAGAAAAGTGTACGCTCTTCTGTGCGCTTTATCTTCAGCTAATAAGAAATTCTCTCGTAAATGGCCATACTCATCTACATTCTTCATCAACAAGCTTCATGTTTTTCCACGCTCATTCAGTCATCAAGTGGATCTACGTTCATTGGTGTATACTCTTATTCACTTGTTAAATCAAAAATGGCAACTTCGAATGCAATTTTTGAGGGGGAGAAGAGTGAATATACTACATGATGATGGATGTTTGAATAATGGTTATACAACTTAATTTTTGATGATGATGAGTGTATATTCCTTTTGATGAAGAGTGAATATACTAAGGATAACTGGGATTTGTTTTGATTTTTGATGACTCTCCTCCAACGCCTAATGCTTCACTTACTAAGGATAAATGGGAATCAATGTTTGGGATTCATTGTTTTTTCAAAGATATGTTTGATGAGTACTTTCAACCTCCGACGAATGTTGATCATCCAGCTTCTGAAGCTCATACTCCGGTTTCTATTGACTCAACTGGTTCACCATCTAAGAAGTACTTCTTGGAATTCTCAAGAAACCTTATCTCCAGTTATTTCACAAGGCGTTTATAATGACTATCATGATATTGTAAGTTGCACTATTGAATAATGATCCGCTCTTTGGTATTCCTGTGCCAAATCTTCACGGATTGTTGTTCATGGATAATGATCCGCTCTTTGTTATTCCTTTGCCAAATCTTTACGGATTATTGTTCCTCTCATTGTGCAAGCTATAAATCAACCACATGAACATTAAGGAAAATGACTACCTTATTCGCTCGAAGACATTTGTGGTGAATCTTCCAGATCAGTCTCTACATGTATACCTTTAGGAAGAATGCATTAATGTCGAGAAATCATTTGTTCCGGTTCATTCAGTGGATCGACGTACATCCGGTTGTACGTTTATTCACGTGTTGGGCATTTGACACAACCTGATTACTTCGGAGTTAATCAATTATCACTTAATTGAGATTGAAGTTAAATTTCAAAGGCGTGTTCTTATTTGATAACTTGCTCGGGTCTAAGAATTTTAAGTTGAAAACTTGGTTTATCTAGTTACCAGCTGTCGGGATGGATGGTTGAAGATCTGGTTAACTATCACTTTAAGGAGTTACGTAGTTTTACTCAGTGACACACGAATATGATGTTGTGGATAATCGCAAGAGGTGTTAAAGTCTCATACTTTGGTTGAGTATTGAGTACTTAGAGATTTGCTTGAAGCATAAATTCTCGACATTGTTCTTCCAACATTAGTGCAAGCTTAAGATGCAAATGCAGGGAATTCTTCTTCAGTTTCAAGTTTGGTATATCAGGTTTTCTTCTTCAGTGGTCACTTCAAATTGTCTACATATGAGTTGATAAAGATAGTCAGAGAGAGTTTCTATCGCAGTGGTCCTATGGCTCCTGGACAATCCAGTTCTGGACCCTTACTTCAAAACAGTCCCATTGGTTCATCCCTTGTACCAAATCCCTCTCCAACAGCTCCATATGTACCTCCATCAGAAGATGATTTAAGGAAATTGTTCGATCCAATGTTTGATGAACACTATGAAACAAATGCTGATGAAATGTTAAATCCATCAACAGAGGCTGCTCATATCCCTGTGAATGAAGTCAACCCTTCAGTCTCAATCTCATTAAGTCAAGAAGCACCTGCTGCTGATCACTTAGTCTCATCAACAAATCATCAATCTTCGATTGTACATCATGGAACTGTTTCTGGCATCAATGATGAAGTTAATCCCTTTGCTACTCCTGAAGATGCTCCATTTGAAAACATATTTGCTCCTGAATCTTCATCACAACCATCTTCTTCAGGAAACATCGACTCTGCTACTTCAGTCCCTCAACAACTACCACATGAACACCTCAGAAAATGGACTCACGATCATCCATTAGACAACATCATTGGAAATCCCTCTCGTCCAGTATCCACACGGAAACAACTTGCAACCGATGCCTTATGGTGCTTCTTCAACTCTGTACTCTCTAAGATCGAACCAAAATATGTTAAAACCGCCATGAATGAAGATAGCTGGTTCAATGCCATGCAAGAAGAAATTCATGAGTTTGATCGAATTGATGTATGGGAGTTAGTACCTGCTCCAGATTGTGCTATGATCATTGCTCTAAAATGGATCTTCAAAGTGAAACTTGATGAGCATGGTGATGTGTTAAAGAACAAGGCTCGAATAGTTGCTAAAGGATACCGTTAAGAGGAGGGTATTGACTTTGAAGAATCTTTTGCTCCTGTTGCTCGAATCGAGGCAATCAGAATCTTTTTGGCTAATGCTGCTAGTAAGAACATGGTAGTTTATCAGATGGATGTAAAGATGGCATTTCTGAATGGAGATCTTAAAGAAGTTGTCTACGTTAGCCAACCAGAAGGATTTGTGAATCAAGAGCATCCTACTCACGTTTATCGTTTGAAGAAGGCTCTTTACGGTTTAAAGCAAGCTCCAAGGGCATGGTATGATACGCTATCAATGTTTCTTCTATCTACCGGATTTAGCAAAGGAGCAGTTGATCCAACATTGTTCACCAGGAAGTCAGGCAAACATTTAATTCATGTTCAAATTTATGTTGATGATATCATCTTTGCCTCGACTGACCCCAATGAGTGTGACCGTTTTTCAAATGAAATGGGTTCAAAAAATCAAATGTCAATGATTGGACAAATGTCATTTTTCTTAGGACTACAAATTTCACAAAGTCCCGGAGGCATTTTCATAAATCAATCTAAATATGCAAATGAGATTTTAAAGAAATTTGGATTTGATTCAAGTGTCCCTGTTGACACTCCCATGATTGAACATAAAAAACTAGATGAGGACCACTCAGGGATCATGGTAGACCAAACGAAATATCGTAGTATGATTGGATCCCTGATGTACCTCACAGCTAGTAGACCAGACATCTTGTTCGCTGTTTGCATGTGTGCTAGATACCAGGCTAAGCCTACTAAAAAGCACCTTGAAGCGGTTAAACGGGTCTTTCGGTATCTCAAAGGAACCATCAATATGGGAGTTTGGTACCCGAAGGACATCGGTATGTCACTAACAGCCTATGCAGATGTTGATCATGCAGGATGTCAAGATACTCGTCGAAGTACGTCTGGAGGTGCACAGTTTTTGGGTGATAAGCTTGTGAGCTGGTCTTCAAAGAAGCAAATGAGTACTTCTATTTTCTCTACAAAGGCTGAATACATAGCCATGTCATCTTGTTGTGCTCAAATCCTATGGATGAGATCTCAATTATCTGACTATGGCTTTGAATTTAACAAAATCCCTCTGTACTGTGATAATAAAAGTGCTATTGCTCTCTCATGCAACAACGTACAACACTCAAGAGCAAAGCACATCGGCATTCGACATCATTTCATCAGGGAACAAGTGGAAAACGGTGTGGTGGAACTTTACTTTGTGAGGACTGAATACCAGTTAGCAGACATCTTCACCAAAGCTCTTCCTAGAGAACGTTTTGAGTTTATTCTTCCACGACTTGGCCTTAAAAGCCTTCAACCTGAAACACTCAAACGTCTTCAGGAGGAAGAAGAGGAGTAAAAGGTTTCCTTCATCTATCTCTTGTATATATCTATTCGAAAAGCAAAATACAAAATTACAAAACCTTCAAAAAGCAAATAGAAAAATATAAAACTTTCAAAAATCCATAAAAATTGTAAAATCTTGAAAAATTCCAAAAATATTGTCTTTTTTGTCATGTTTTCCTCGATTCGATAATATCTACGGTCTTTGTGATGTCATTCAAAGAATGACACGGGACTTTAGATGTTCGAATGTTTATAAAAAAAAAAAAATTAAAAAATTAAAAAATCAAAAATTATTTTTGGGAGAAAGTAAAACAATGGTTTATTGTCATTTCAGTCAGTAACCCGCTTTTCAAAGAAAGAACAGAGCCATGCTTTACCATGTTTTCAAATTCCATGCTCTGATTCCATAAACATTTATCTGCTGAAAACTAACTGCTTTGAAAAATAACTCGGTCTCTATTTTTGATAATCATCAGGACTTATTTGTCAAAATCTCTATCTCTCAATCAACAACCTATGTCATTGATTGAGGGGGAGAATGATTTCAATTAAATTAAAAAGTTATTTGGCATTAAATTGTTTTCAAAAGATGTGCATGCATGTTTTACCAATGGAGTTTTAAAGTCTTAAAATCCGATCCTTATCAGTTAAAACGCTTTCATAATCAAGTCACAATTCTCCTTAAAAGCTTTCAAAATCAATTTAAATCTATAAGAGATCACAAATCTCAAATGATTTGATAATTGTGATCGGGGGAGAATGTGTGATTTATATTGGATTTAAACTGATAACTCGGTAAATGGTTTTATGAGGATGTACAAGCTCTTCTTCCCGCATGTGACAAACGATTTCAAATTTTCCATTCACATGTTGAGGGGGAGCATCTATCTTACACCTATGATTTGAAACGTGTTCATTTATCTCAATGTGCAGGTTCCCTCTAGTATGTGCAAAACTCTTTTCAAACCTAGAAGCACATATTGAGGGGGAGCAAAATCATGAAAATCTCATCCTTCCCCAAAATGCTTTATCTACTTGATTCGATTTGGGAAGTGATGTTGATATCTTTTAGAAAATGGTAATCAAAGAAGTTAATTCTTCCTCTTGCCTCCGTGTGCAAAACGATTTCAAACATTTGATGCACATGTTGAGGGGGAGCACTTGTTCTAAAAAATATCAACAACAATTCAGGTACAAAATGTTTTGATAATATATCACAAGTATCTGGATTGACTTTCAAATGGTTTTTCAATTGGTTCCAATGGCAGATGAACAATACCAAATAGACCGACCAACTTTACTTTATGTACGGTGATATAAGGATGATAAGGTTAGGTATGTGTTCCCATGATCCGCCAGAACCGGAGGGATCTACCCAGGGACTATCCACTAGTTAGTGTAGAGTTCTTAGGTATGATGATAAAAGGAGAAAAATGAGATATGGGAAGAGTGCGGTCTGAGACTGAGCTAGTATTGGAACAAACCCAACAAGGTTCTAGCTATGAAGTCTCGGTAAGCACTGAAGGGGTTGAAGAATTAAAAAGAATTGAATGAGAAAAGGGTGAAAACAAATAGCCCTCCATTTATTCAACCTTAGGGCAGAAACCGGGTTCAATTCATATGCTACTGATGGTAACATCGGTATTGAAGACAAGACGTCATGGACCCAGTGACGCACTGCACTTCAACTTTCCAAACCACTCAAGTTGCTCTCAAAAGGACTTGTTTCATTCTCACGGGGAACCGACATTATCTATCGACTTTCTCTTAGAGATTGTTGATATTGAAGAAGGAGACCCTCTCCCTAGTCTCCGGCACAGGAACCAAATATGCACAAATTGAGTCTAGAGCCACGAGATCATCAATAAATCTCATTAGGACACTTTCAATGAAGACTCTCTGTTTCACACAATGTGGAAAGAGAGATTATATCTTGAGTCCTACGCATTATCCTTGTGGTATTGCCAGAACATCTGAGTGATGTGTATACATATTCACAATGAAGATGGAAAGCCTTCTCGAGCCAACATCAAACAAGCTCCTGGTAGGTGGCATGTGAGATCTATTATATAGATCAACCATGTGACAACTGAACAGAAACAATGGGGCGATTCAATCTCTTGAATCAATCCTGGTTCAGGTTATGGATTGACGGATACCTTTGAAAAACCGATCTTTGTGCTTAATAACTCTTTCCTTAGCACATCGACCGTGTACTAATTTTTCAAACCAAAAGGTGTCTTTTTTATTGATAATTGATTTTCAATAAAACCTTCGTTGTATTGCAAAAACAATTTCTATTGAGCAATACACGATTGTTCTTTTTAATCTCTTTTCATCAATCAGTGGACTTAACTTCGCTGGTTCACTCACTCCGTGTTGTCTTCTTTGAGACGTTCCGGTTTGAGAACAGCTAGAGCAGCTGCGAAACCCTGTCAAGGAAATTCTTCGAAATTATACCTGATCACAGGCAGTACATGTACTGATCAACGGGGAACCGTGGGCCGTGTACCTCAATTCAACTAAAGTGGTCAAAGACACTTTTGTACGCTTTATTGCTAACTGTTGTATGCAGGTACGCCCGACGTTTGCAGCTGATCAGAATGAAGCGGTCTATCCATAGCCGCATGCTCACACGATACATTCATCTCTCAAGAAATCATGATAAGTGCATCAATGACTCTGATATTTTCACTCCATGCTTCTGCTACGCTGCTGCCAATATCATGAATCAACGAAAGCTTTCGCTACTCTGATGAGAAGATATCATGATCCAGAATGTGAGCATGTCGGTCCGAAAGTCACAACATCACATAATACCAACACCACAATGGATGTCTCAGAGATTTTTGTTAGCTGATGGTCTCAAAAGCTGGCTCAAAATTATTATCACGTGGATCAGTAAAAGACCTCCACTTGGATTAACCAAACATGCAATAAGAAGAATCAATGACTACGAGCTTCGGAGCAAAGTACTACATCAAGAATGCAAGAACAATTTTTGTAATATCTGTTTGTATTCAATGTAATTTTAGTACATGATTGAGGTGACCTCCCTTAGGGGGAGATTGTTAGGAATTAGAAATTCCAGGTATTAAAGAGTCGGTCACCTCAAGTATATGTAATCGTTAGAAAGCTCGTAGTCGTAGTTATTTTAAGTTAAGTAGTATTTAGTTAAGTAACACCGTGGAGGACGGACGGGTCTTTACCCACTGTATGCCTGATCCACAGCCCGTTGTGTGGCGTTTTATGTAAGACTATAAATACTCTCTACCTCCCAAGGTAGAGAGTTGGAGCTCATAATAGTTGGAGCTCATAATAATATCTTTCACTTTCTCTCACTAAGTTCCCTAAACCTCTAACTTTCTCTCTCTAGAATTCCACTTATACGCCCACTTTGTGTTTGGTTTGATGTGTATGTGAAATCCAATATCCTACAGCCTGATTGCACTCGTGTTGCTGGTGGTCCATTTAAATTTGGCCAAATGGCACTAATCTGAAAGCATATAGGCAGAGCCTGATTGCACTCCTTTTGGTATCACCAGACAATAAGAAGAATATTAACTGCTTTTGGAGGTGTTAGGATAATGACTGAGTTGGTTCTAAATATAAAAAATATATGTAATTTAGGATAGAGAGATGAACGTGAGGATGCTTTTTTTAAGAAAATTTTGGTCCAAAAATCAGAATTAGTCTCGATTTACCTGTCTATGTAAAATTTGCAATAACCGAATTTATTTTGACATTTGCCTTTTGACCCAGTCTAGTGTGGCGCAATCAGACCTTATTTTGTTTCAATTGAAACCATGTTTAGTTCTCTAAGTTTTGTATCTAAAACATGTGATGTTGTCTGTTGCCTCTTAGTTTTATGCAGGGGATGGAGGAGACTGAGGATTTTGATGAGCCTGAAAATTATGAAGATTATGTTGAGGCACGAGATGTGTGTAATCGAAGTCTAGACTGAGGATGTATGGATTCTCCTACAGGAATCTTGTTTTTGTTTGTTTCTTTACTTCAGTGCCAACAACTTACTCTTTTCTTTTCTTTTGTACTTTTATTGTTGGAAACAAATGGGATAATTGGTTGAAACATCTAAGTATGGATATATTATTCGCATTTCCTCTTTGGTTGGTATGATGTAATTATTGACTAATAGGATGTAGCCTTTTAAAGGTGATGGAAACAATAGTTAGAGACGAGGTATTTCGTCACTATTGAACGTTAAGGTTATGTTTGGTTCAACCAAAAATGACACATTTCTTTCGTCACTAATCGCATCAAATAGTGACGACTTTAGCCACTTCAGTGACGAAAATTAAGTGACGAAATGTGTTGTCACACACCTATAAGTGACGACTTTAGCTTGTCACTAAATTTAGTGTCAAATTCCAGTTTCGTCACTATTAACTTAGTGACGGAGCTATAGTGACGACAAGTGACGACCTTGATTTTCGTGACTAAACCGGTTTAGTGACGACTTTTCCACCTTTAGTGATGATTTTCTTGTCGTCACTATAGCCCTTTTTTCGTGTAGTGTATTCTCACGCGTCTGCTTCATGCTCTGGTGGAACTATGAAAATATTGAAGGGACCTTGAATATATATGCAAGACCACGTGAAGCTGATGCCAAAATTTTCGACTTTTATCTTTATAATCTTATTAATTTATTCATTGGTATACATTAGTTGACGTACACATGTTATTATCACCAAATTAAGTTCTTAGAATAAAAATGAAGACGTGCGTCCTGACTCATGTATTTAAATAGATCAGTTACCTATTTTTTTTTTTTTTTTTTTAAAAGTCCAAATTAGTAAGCTAGGTACCTAGCGAACCGCGATCCCGACCTTCAACCCTGTACGGGAACGTTCCTTGTTCGACTGATTATGCAGGTACCTGTTATCCATCCAAGATGTCATGTCTGAAAACCAGCCAGGTGAAGTAGTTTAGAGGGCTAGAGGCTCTGTTTAAAAAATCAATAGGACAATAAATTACAAACTTTATGCCTAAGAGTACCTACTGCCTCTCGTTAGGGCCGGCCCAGAGGGGGTGCAAGGGGTGCCATTGAGCCGGGGCCCTTCCCCCTAAGGGCCCATATTCAGAGGCGGAGCAATTATCATCATCGGAAAAATTATCATCATCGGAAAAATCACTGCAGATGTAGATGTAGAAGAAACAGTTGACTAGTCAAAGGTTTTATATATTCCACTATAGTTTATTTTAAAGGATGGCCCAACTAGTAGTATATGAGTAAACTTAGTTTTCAGGCCCATTTACCGTTTGGTTTTCTTTTATACTTAGTCTTTTTAGTGCTTTTGCAAAGTGTGAAAGTTTTGTTCAAATTTATATATGTTCTTAAAACCATGTGGTGCTTATACGGTTTTGTTCTTGTTTAGTTAAGTGTAGAACATTAATGATTTTAATAACCAGTCGAATAGTTGGTCACTTGACATTTGATAACCAGTCTAAATTATTTGGGTTTTTGATCAAGCAATTATTTCTCTTGAAAGGACTAAGGAGATTCGAACAATACTAACCAACAATATGAAAATTTATTTGGGTTTTTGTTTCCTAAAAGGTTGAGAGAACTTGAAGAAAATGATCTTAAGTCACGTTGTCAACTTTATTTTTAAGGTTGAAAACATTTATCGTCATAATATTATGTTATTGCATTTTACTATTGATTTTCTAGGGGCCCATTTTTTATTCTCGAGCCGGGCCCCAAATATTTTTTACATTTTCAAAGACGGCACTGCCTCTCGTAGTTCGATTGCTGTACTTGTCCCATAAACCGTCAGTTGAACCCATTAACCAAACTCTCGTGAACCAATATGTCCGTATTCAGCTGTCTTTTTAGTGGGCCTGGAGTCATTCTATAAGAACCGAATCAGAAACAACAAGACTAACTGATGTAATCTGTCTTAATCTCTTAGTGGCCCAGGAATCTTGGGATTGTTGTTTAAATGATACAAGATCTTTATCTGTAAACTCGATCACAACCCTCGCTCACAATGTGGAACAAGCAAAAGTGACTTACGGCGTTTGGTAAATTTAGTATTTAGAGATCAATGTCATTAGTTTCTTTATACTTTGAGATTAAAATTTGGTACCTTTGAATTAGAATTTTGTATTGATACATTTGAATTTGATTTTGTATTTAGTTTGGCAATTTTGAATAAAGATTGCGCTTGATTTGTTCGATTTTGTTGTTTATTTAGCTCTTTGATTAACAAGTGTTACAAGAGCTATGAAAAAGAAGTTCTTTTAACGTTTGTTAGGATTGAAGTTCAATTGCTTCTGATTTGATTACTTTTAGGACTTGATTTAATTGGGAGTGATTTGTTTGTTTTGTTCTTGTTTTGGTTCGATCAATATGAAGGTTTCAACATGGCTGTTTGGGATTTTGTTTAGTTCGGCTGATGTTGTGGATCAGGCTTGTGACTTTGGGACTTGGCATACCACTGCATCCGTTTGGTTTTCTTTTGTCTCGAATTTGTTAGACACTAGGATCACAAAGTTTGAAAATTTTAGGCTTTTTTGAATTTGTCTTTTTGATTGTTTGGTATT
The DNA here is from genome assembly GCA_019973895.1 of Chrysanthemum seticuspe. Classification (NCBI taxonomy): domain Eukaryota; kingdom Viridiplantae; phylum Streptophyta; class Magnoliopsida; order Asterales; family Asteraceae; genus Chrysanthemum; species Chrysanthemum seticuspe. The sequence goes on along the minus strand of BPTQ01000007.1, from coordinate 244,500,106 downwards.
CGAATTTGCATTTATTTGAATTTCAACCGTAACACTTATCTTATGTCATCAGAATTATCTATATCTATACTACATATAAAAGAGGGATGGCATCTCTCTTAAAAATCTTAATTTTAATCGATACAAAGCTTAAAGCAAAAGATACAATCAATTTATACACAACACATATAATTGGGTTGATCCTTTCTCTTCATTTAATGTAAAAATCTGAATTTCAAGCAATACAAGACTTAAAAAGCCAAAGGTACAATCAATTATGTACATCACATATAATTAACTACCTCAATTAATATTTTTTTTAATATAAATATAATCTTAATATGAGATACAATTAACTAAACCTATTGTACAAACCAATCTAGCAAAAAATCATATATACTTTTGACGCTTGGACTAAAATAATACAATACTCACTAACTAAGGTTAAACAAAAATTGTCAAAGCTTTTACAAGCTTCATCGCGATGAAATAGTACACTACAATAATAATACCGTGTTCATATAGTCATTATATCACGATGCAGGGGTATCTTACAAAATTTATATGAGATGATATGCAATAAAATTATTCCTTAAAATTCTAGCCATGCGTAAAGTTATTATTATGAAAAGTATATAATCGAATAATATTGTTCAGGATACTCGCCGCTGCAATACGCGGATACCCTGCTAGTTATATACTTATATTTATGACCTTTGAATTATAAGAGCTCGTTTGTCAAGATATTTATTAACTTAAATTAGTTTGATATTTGGGTTGTAAGTTTTAAGTTGGACTATAATACTTATTAAATAAGTGGGTCATTAGAATTTGAATTCGATATTTGGTATTGGAAGATCGATTTGGTGTTTGAAGACTTGGTTATCATCAGGTCGTTTGGATTTTGTTCGATCGTTTGGAATTTGCCAATTTGGGAATTTTGGATCTTCATTTGTCAGGATTTTTAAGTTTGTTACCTGAATTTGATTATCTTGGTTGAAGATCATTTGAGCCGATATGATTTTGTTTGGTTGACCGTTGTGATTTCTCGGTTAGCATTGATTTTTTATTTTTATTTTTATTTTTATTTTTTTGAATTCATTGGCGTTTGTTTTTGCATCGATTTGTTTTGAATCGTTTTTGTGAATCAATTGTTTGTTTGAATTAGGTTAGTATTTTTAGCATTTAGAATTTTGAATTTGATTTGGTACATGTGGAGGAGTTCAAGTCAAGATGGAGATTGTTAGAAAAGTGACTTAAACTCTAAGGGGCGTTTGGTAAAGTAAATTTGGAATTTAGTTTTCGGTATGTTTCTTAATTTCAGTCGGTTTAGGATTTGAAAATTAGGTCATTGATTTCTTATAAATAGATACCATTGGCATTAGTAGTTTTTTTTTTTTTTTTTTTTTTTTTTTTTTTTTTTTTGTATTATGGAATTTGAATTTGGTATATTTGAATTAGAATTATGTATTGGTACCTATCACACCCCCAAAATGGGTCATAGCGGAATAGTACTCGGGGCGTGACTTTCACGGATACAAAGTATAAGGTAAAGAGGATGACCTCTAGTAATGATGCTCTAGATGTGAACCATGCAACGCGTCTAAGATCCTGAGAAAATACATGCTAAAGAGGTCAACATAACGTTTGTGAGTTAATAGGTTTAAGTATTTAAAAGCAGTGTGGCTCACAAGATTTTTAACGATAGTTGCATTTAAATACGAATTTATAAAAGTAATACTATTACTCTAAGCTCATGTCATCAATCCTTTTCTGTTAGATCAAATATTATACCAAGTACGTTAGTTCAACACTACACCCAGTCCGTTAGTTCAACATTATACCAAGTCCGTTAGTTCAACTTTGTACCAAGTCCAATAGTTCAACTTTATACCAAGTCCATTAGTTCATCAAATGGTTCATGACATCAAAAATTTGCAATGGCAATAGTGATAACTTAGGCAATACATAAATGATTAAGTATTTATGTCAAAAAAAAGTAATTGGAAGTTATAAGTAATTTCAATACAACAAGTATTGGATTTAAATAATCAACCAAGTATTTAAATAACCAGTAAGGTATTTGAGTAATAAATCATAACTAAGTATTTGAGAAATTGATCATGTATTTGAATAAAGCAAGAATTGGTTTAAATAATCAAGCATGTATCCTCACCCCAAAGTGATTCAAAACAAATTAAAATAGAGGCCATCAACTCACCTTAAATCCAAGCTTTGCTAAAAGAAATGTTCAATCTTGGAGGGATCAACCTATATATTAAGTGATTCCTAATAATAAGTAAATTTCAACATACTTGTACTACTAGTTTGTATTTTATGTCCCATGATCCGTCTTTCCTCAAAAGTCCAATATTTATTAAATCTTTTTCGTAATAATTATGTCTTTACTTCACAAAACGAATCTAAAAAATGCATCTCAAATTTATAATTATGCGTACTGAGCTTGTTCTTACTTTGTGTAATATTTCATAAAATGACCACTACTATTATATTGCATAAAACCATGACAATGTATTCCTCACAACTTAAAGAAATCTTGTGAATCTTTTACGTCAAACATGTATGAAATGATGTATTGGCTTTTGAACTCTAAAATGATGATTCTCACATATGTTTGATAAGTCCTTATGTAGAGACTATTAATTAAACATTTACTTTGAGAAAAATGAGAATGTACAATTCACTTAAAGTTTTCCAACAATTTGCATTTTTTTAATTAATATTTAAAGATTTAAGATCATTTGAGGACAAAAGATTATTTACATACCAATGGATTAATCTCTGCCATCCATTTTTATTTGATCTAATGGATGAGATTAATCTCAACAATTTAAAAAACGCACTTTCATCATCTTTTTCAAATATTAATAACTTTCAAACCGTTAATCGTTAAGCGGAAAAAAAATCATTGCGACGAGTATTTAATTATCTTTCTATAGATAAGCACTTTGATATACTTTCGACAAAAAAAAAAATCGTATTTTTCACGTTTTTTTTTTTTTAAGTTTTTTCGTTTTTTTACGTTACTGAAATTTGCATTAAAAAATCATATATGATTAAACACTAATTTAAATATCACATGTGATATTATTGTTATATCATATATGATATTAGTGTTATATCATATATGATATGTAATATCACATGTGATATTAGTGTAATATCACATGTGATATTAGCGTAAAATCACATATGATATACATATCATATCACATGTGATATCACATATCATATATGATTTAACACTAATATCACATGTGATATTCAAATTAGTGTTTAATCATATATGATTTTTTTTTCATGCAAATTTTAAGTAACGTAAAAAAAGACGAAAAAACGTGAAAAAAACAATTTTTTTTCTTTGATTTAAGATCATTTGAGGACAAAAGATTATTTACATACCAAGGGATCAATCTCCGCCCTCCATTTTTATTAGATCTAATGGATAAGATTAATCTCAACAATTAAAAATCCCACTTTAATCTTTTTTTTTTTCAAATATAAGTATTTTTCAAACTGTTAATCGTCAAGCGAAAAAAAATATACCATTACGACGAGCATTTAATTATCTTTCTATAGAAAGGCACTTTGATATACTTTCGACAAAATTTTTTTTTTCATGTTTTTCACGTTTTTTTTAAGTTTTTTTTATTTTTTTACGTTACTGAAATTTGCATGAAAAAATCATATATGATTTAACACTAATTTGAATACCACATGTGATATTAGTGTTGAATTATATATGATATGTATATCATATGTGATTTATCATATATGATTTAACACTAGTATCACATATGATATTACATATCATATGTGATTTAACACTAATATCACATGTGATCTTCAAATTAGTGTTAAATCATATATGATATTTCATGCAAATTCCAGTTTCGAAGAAAAACGAAAAAAATAAGACGAAAAAGCGTAAAAAAAAAACGTTTTTTTTTTCTTTTTTCAAAAGTATATCAAAGTGCCCGTCTATAGAAAGATAATTAAATGTTCGTCGTGATGGTGTTTTAATTTTTGCTTAACGATTAACGGTTTAAGAGATATTTAAATTATAAAAAATATGTGAAATAATAAAATCTTAGCCATTGATTTCTTTTTAGATGGATGGTGGAGATGAGTCCCTTGATATATAAGAAAAGTTTGGTATGTAAAATAACTCTCCTCTTAAATATTTATAAAAAAAGTTCTAGTATGTAGGCTAATTGATATAAGAATGCATGCTTTCCTTCTTTCTTTTTTCCAAATGTGTCGTGGGGTTATGAAAAAGGGGAAATTGCATATGTACTCACTAAAACTCAAAAATTTGCATATTTCCCCATAACACAAGTTTTTAATGTATGATGTACAATGCAACTTAAGCATGTTTTGGGTATATATGCAAATATGCAAGTTTTAGTGGGTATATATGCAATTGCCCCTATAAATAAAAGAACAAGACTTTTAAATAATATTGTTTGGGTTATAAAAGGTGGTATTATGTTTGGTTTAAATTAAGTAAAATGTATAGTTTGTGTGTATGCCGAAATTATCAAGGAAGGAGAGAGTATGTATTTTTAAATTTTGTAGCTTTGTAAATGTAGTGTTGGGTTGTGTTGGGTATTTAATGTGTTGAGTGTATTCATGCATGCATGGAAATGTCGAAATGGTATGTTTATGTATTAAACGTAAATGTTTCATCACCGTAAATGTGTAAATGTATAAATGATAAAGTTGGCTTGCAATGACTGTAATAGGTAAAAAATGTGTACACTAAATTTAGTCTGAAGCCGTTGAGCATGAATTGTTGTTTCTTGGTTTAAGCAATTTAACTAAAAAGTTATACGTAAAATGTTCTCATGTTGATGAGTGTGTAAATACTCATCATTTTTAGTCAAATCTGAACTGCAAAACGTCTAAAAATGTTCAGAAATGCATCAAAATACTGAAAATATTCCAAAATCGCATTTTATATGTTTCAGATGCAAAATGTTCAAAATCAGATGAAAAATGAGCAAAGTTTGCATAAATGGCAGTTTCAGTCCCCCAAGTTTCAAAAGTTGTCAAAAACAGTCCCTGAGCACAAAATTTCAAAAGAAAAGTCACCAAAGGTCCTTTTAAAATCAAAAGTTGTCAAATTTAGTCCTTTGGTGAAAAATATAAAAAGTTTGAGAAAATTACAAGTTTAGTCCTTCAACTTTGAAAATTGGCAGAAATGGCCCCTGGAAAACTGCAAAGTGGCAAGATTGGTCCTTGTACTTTTTTGAGATTGTCACTTTCAACCCTTGGATCAACTTGGAGATATTGGCAGCATAGGTCCCTTAATTTTCTGAATTTACAACAATGGTCCCTATCATATTAGACCTTTAACACCCTTTTTGGACCTTGAACCCAATTGTGACCCTTGTCATAAGCCATTTTGAACCCCCTTCATTATCACTGCCAGTCAAACACTGGTCAAATAAAGACCCCTACCCGCCCTTTTGTTTTCTTCAACCTCTAGCCCTGCTAAACCCAGAGTTTCCATCCCCCCAGCTCACACTTCTCCACTTTATCACTCCACCCTCAACTACAATCCAAGATACAATAATTTCACCCTCCCCCACACTCAATCTCAACACAACTGTCAAAAGCACTTTTTCCCGCCAAAAGTGATCCTGTGGCTATTATCCCCTCTGCTCAACCAATGGTCTTGATTTCAAGTGGGATTCAATCAGGGAAGTGAGAGAAAGCTTTTGGCATATAAAAGGAAGAGGAAGAAGCAGTAAAGGAGGGTAGTTAGTTTTTTTTTATTTTCATTAGATGTCGTTTTTTTTCTTAGACTGTTTTAATTAGCTTTTAAAATGTAATCTCAAGCTTTTATGTATTAAACATAAGCAACTTCATCATTGTAACTCACTTTCAGTTATTAATTCCAAGTTTGAGTAATTTTCATAATTAGTCAACGAAAGTCAACCATTAAGCTCATCTTAATCTTAGTGCAAATCGTGTTTAAAAGTTTTAGAGTAGAAGTAATCCAGTTATAAGCATACCTTTTCAGCAAAAAAAAAAAAAAAAACTCTCAAGGCTTGATACTAAAAATCAATTTCAGAATCTGTTTAGAAATCCACAGGGGTGTTTGGATAAAGCATTCTTTTGGGTCAAAAAGAGGTTTTTACCCAGTTTGACTTGGTTAGTCAAGCTGTGTTAGGAGTTATAGAGCATATTCAAGAGTTTAGGATAGTAGAAAAAGGTTTTGAAAAGGTTTGGGTGTCAAAAGTAATTTGTCAGTTTTTCTTTTAACTTGAATTTGCCAAACTTTTCATGAGCAATTTAGTGAATTTTTTGTTGAGATAAAAAATTGTGAAAAATAAAAATCACCAGCTCAGTAGCTTGTGAATCTTGTGTGAAAAGGAAAAAAATTAAAAAATTACTTTAGTAGGGCTGCTATTGGGTTAAAGTGGGTAGGTTTGTTAAAATTCTATCCTGTGCAGTTTTTCTCTATTCTTTCTCAGCTTATTTATAAGCTAAAAACAGCTTATTTAGGCTAGATGTGTGGGGCAAAGGGTAGTGTGCTTGGTGGACTCTAAGTGGCCAAGAGCTCATAACCTAACTCCTACTCTAGCTTATTCTGCATAAGCTCAAAATAGTCCACCTTGGACTGATCTGGATTGCATCACAGCAGTTAAGTAGTTTCTTTTGCTTTATTTCAAGTGCTTATTCAGGTCTAGTATTACTTATTGATGCCCATGTAGTGTAACAGTTAGGTAATGCTTAATGGAAACCTCTTTGTTGCCTTTTTCACCTATCTAGCTTCATAGTGCTTAACTGTAGGCTTTTAAATTGCTTATTTCCATTTTTTTTTAAACCTTAAGTTCCCCCTAGTATAGCTAATTCCCATTGCTTATTTGCCTTTTATTTAGTTGCTAGTTGTTGTTAATAGCTTATATTTGAAATTGTAGTTCACCACTTTGCTTATTCATCCTTCCTTGTGCTTAATTAGCTTAATTACTTAGGACTCCCCTAGATAGATTTATGCCAACTGTTTTCCCTTTTTGCTTTGCTTATTTTCAGCTTATCTAGGCACATTTTAGTTAAAATGTTATTGCTTTATGCTCAAGAATATTTCCCAACTGCTTGTTGCTTATATCAGTTCATAAAGTGTGTTTGGTTGGTACTAATTGTGGACTGCTGCAATAAGCAGTCTCAACCACTTGTTCTTGCGTTAATTTCTTAAATATATTCAAGGTAGTCTAGTTCACTGTTAGCTTATTTAGTGCTTGCTTATCCATTTTCTTAATTTAGGATCATACATTGCTTTGTTCCATCAGCTTATCCATAGTTCTTTTAGCTCAAAAACAAGCGTAAAGGTGTGTTTGTTTACTGCCCATATCTGTTCCTGTAATAAGCTGTTACCAGCTTATTCAGTAGGTTTTAGAAGAAAAGTTTTCACAAAAGTCTTTTATTTTGATTGCATCTTCAACTTCCAAAAGAAAATTTCCAAAAAAAAAAATGATTGTGCAAAAAGGGAGAGGCAGGGGTCGAACCTGAGACCTCTCCCTTGGATGAGAGTGATAGCAAATGTACCTGTACCAATAGCGCCCTTGGGTCTTTCTTGTAAATGTTTGCAAAATCTAATATATAAGGTCATTAGGCAGTTTGTGGTTTAAGCTCTTTTGAGCTTATTTCCAGCTTATTTTCCAAAGCAACCACCACCTTTTTAATTTTTCTTAGGACCAGTACCCTCTAAAGTAGTTTTTGTGATTTTTTCAGATTTTTCTCAAAATGTTTAGTATTTTTAATTAATTAATTAGTGTTAAATCGTTTTTAATTCATAATAAAAAATATAAAAGTCAAAAAAATATAAATCTTTTTTCTAAAAATTTCTTTTGTCTTATAGTATGTAAAAAAATTGTTTTTACACTTTTAGGACTTTTATTTCATAAATTTTACGTTTTATCTTGCGCTCCAGCGTAATTTTTGTACATAACGTACGTTTTCATTTTAAGTCACGTTTTTAAGTAATTTAAGTTTACGTTTTAATTAAAATAGTTTATTTAAGTCATTTTGTTTTATAAAATCACAAAAACATCATTTTGCAAATAGTGATAGCGTTTATTTAATTTTTTTTTATCTTTTTAGTTTTCTTTAATTTGCATTTAAGCCGTTTTAATTTGTTGGCTTTTCTGTAGTTATAATCTCTATCACAACCCTCTTTTCCGTCCAAATCTCCCGATCACTTTTCGTTTGATAATCCATTGCATAGCTCGCTGGGACATAACGACCCGGGGAAACACTGTACTCCTCAGATCTTAATTGCATCTGTGCTTAAGCTGTTTTAAGTTTCTTGCTTGCGTGAGAAAACTTGACGGTTTTGCGCGGATCACATGTAAACTTCAAAATAAATCATTTGAGTTTAGTGAATAATATTGACCGGGAAAATAGCGGTTTGTCACAGTCTATCACCCTTAAAAGAAATCGCGTACTCGTAACTAAGTCAGTGTTGGTCGTCGAAGTGGTGTCAGCGATGAGGTGTGAATACTTTTGACGGATTTGGTCTTCCCATTCCTAAGTGAACTCGGGACCTTGTTGAGAATTCCAGCGAACTTTGACGATGGGAATTCTACTTTTTTTTTGTAGCGGAACGTTTCCTATTTGTAGGTCTACGGGCTCTATTAGTGCATCCAGACCACCTTTTGTGTCTTTGGATGGCTACTGATGAAATTTGACTTGTCGGCTCGGAATGTGGTGTGGAATGAGGCTAGTCGTTCAAGATAGGGTTGAGTTAAAAGTTTATTTGGTTAATGTGTTTGTTGGTGATAATGTTTATGAATGGTTTAAAAGTTTTGCTCATCATGAGTTAGAGTAAGAGTTTGTTTTTAGATAAGGTTTAAGGGTAACTATCCCCATCATGACATGATTCTTCCAGAATTAGATATAGGTGATCAGGTTATGCATAATTAAGTACAAATGATGTAACACTCGGTCTAGTTAAAATAAGTTTAATAATATTAATCATTTGTTTATAAAAGGTGGTCGAAACAGTTTTTTTATTCTTTTTTTTATTTATTTTTTATTTAAAGGAGTATTACAGTTTATATGATGATAGCAAAAATAGTTTGTAGGATAGTTATAAAATAGATTGTAAGATGGTAACAAAAATAAATTTATACGGTATTTAGTAAAACATTTCATAAGGTGGTAAAGGTCTATAAGGATAATAATAAGACATTTGTAAATGAATTGGTTTATAAAAGAGTAGTGGCAAATTGATGCAAAGTGGTTGGAAAAGTGGTAGCATAGTAGGGAGAGAAATGGACGAGAGTTGTAATAACACGAGGGTAATAAAAGATAGGGAATCCATTATATAGAGATGTACGTAATACAACAAGACTACACAAGGAAGTACTTAAGGTAGAACACTAAAGAAATACAACCCAAGAGGGCTTAGACTTCGGTTTTATTAAGGAGAGGATCTCTATTCAAGCATTATCATCACCCGTGACGATGTTGAGGTCCTGACAAGCTTCTCCTCCTCCAAGTGTTTTAATACAAAAATAAGTCATAAAAACGTTTATATATATTTTACGATCTTTTAATCTTTTGTCGATAACAAACGTAAAATCATTTTAACGAAATAAAAAAAATACGTAAATCTTTGAGCCAAAAGTTTACTAACTCATTTCACTAAAAAAATAAACCTTCAACATGTTTAGTTAAATAGTTTTCATAAAACCAAAACCATTTTTATAAAACACTTAAAAGTAACTTTGGTTACTTACATTTTATAAAAATACATGCTAGAATATAACTTGTTAACATATAAACATGTTGGACTATCCATAAACCCAAAGTCCGAGCCCAAAACCCATAACCCAAGAAGCTTGACCCAAAACACATAACCCATTTCATGACATCTAAAATGGGTAATATCCATAAAACTTACATAAATGAGATGAAAAATAACATGTAGGCTTTAGAAAATATCTAACTTATTGAGTAGACATGGTATAATAATCATTCGGTCATATTAGCCCAACTGTACAATTTCTAAGCAAGAAAGAAAAGCCCAAACATTCTCTTAACCTTAAATCATAATTTCGAAATACATGAATTGCTAACCTTTTTGGATAAAAACAATTTTCTAAGTCAAGTCACAGTGGTCAACTTTCGGGTTTCAAATACCCATTTTCGGACTTTTAATAAAACCGAACTAAACATCACAAATTAGACAAGTAATCTTTATTATGGACATAAATTGATGGGGCCATCATGTTAGGGACATAAAAACTTGTTAGGATTTAGTAAATCCGTATAGAAGAGTTGGTCACTGTGAAAACTAGAATGGGGGGTTAAATAGTTGAGAGAATTTCTAAAATGAACCATTTCAAGTACGGTCTTACCAAATCGAACTTCGCCTATATTATTTACGAAAATGAACTTTTAAATGTGAACCGTTAGATTCATTTCAGGATATGTGTTTAACCATACACGTGTGCATGATCTTCTCGGGCGAGGGACGAATGATGCTAGGCGAGTGTTGGGCGAGATGATAGGCGTTGGGCGTGGCCTGGGCGAGAAGGTGAGCTGGGCGTGCCCTGGGCGTAGAGCCTGGGCGTGCCCTGGGCGTGGAGCCTGGGCGTGGCCTGGGGGTGGAGCTTGAGTTATTAAGGCGAGGCTTGAGTTATTAAGGCGAGGCTTGAGTTATTAAGGCGACAGTGCTGGGCAAGTGTCTTTGAGGAAGTTAACCAGCAAAAGATGAAGTTATGGTGGTGACTTTGAGGAAGATAACAGTGTGTTTGTTTCACTGTGAAAAAAAATTATGGTGGTGTCTTTGAGGAATATAACCGGAAAATATAAAGAAGTTATGGATATGATTTTGGTATTTGTGTTGTCATATATGTAGAGTGGTATTATGTGGTGAGTAGCTAGCTACTAGAAAGAAAAGTCAAAGATTTTAAAAGATATGAAATCATTAACTATATACATAAAGTTAAAAATACTCAACTAGTACATTGTGTCAGTTTGGTAAGATGATAGAAAAGAGTTCATTCTCGTAAAAATAGTATGTAGATGGTTCAGTTCTGTAATTCACTTTAAATAGTTTTGCCAATTAAAACTCGTTTTAAAACATTTAGATCGGCTTATGTCAATCTATTTGGATGTGTGTTGGATGTTGATAAACAAACATATAGAGATATAAATATGTAAAGAGAATATAAAGAGTAAGAAGCACAAAACCACAACGCGAGTATTTATAGTGGTTCGGCTACAAGGACACCTTCCTTGCCCTACTCTACTCCCCGAGTCACCTACTCGAGAGTTCGTAATCACTACACAACACCGACTCTTTATGGTGGAGAAACCTTCACAACGTTGCCTACTCTTTTTCCGGTACTAGGCTAACCACCGGGTTCTTTCACACCAAGGTGAACCACACCTATTACAACGTCGCCTACCCTTTATCCGGTACTAGGCTAAGTACCGAGTTCCATTACAATGGAGGAACTACTACCCAACACTACACCTAAGGAGACCAACTCCTTATTACAACATCCTCAAGGATATCAATATCATTGGATCCAATACTAATCTATCTTGTACATCTAAACACCCCATATCGAATGTACATCTTAGGCACCTTTCACTAATGCCTTTAACTAGATCTTCAAGACACCCTTCACTAATGTCTTGTGACTTGACTTCTAGGCACCCTTCACTAATGCCTACAATACAGACGATAGACACCTTTCACTAATGTCTTCGTCTTGACACTTGAGACATCTTTCACTAATGTCTTCAACACTACACTTCTTAGAAGAAAGAAAAGAACCATCAACAAGAGGACTTCAGTAGTCTTGATGATGAGGAAGCATGGCAACTCATGGACTTGAGCTTGCTTGACTTCAAAGGTGGTGATCTCGCCTTGAAGAGGAACCTAGAGGATCCCACACAAAAACAAAACTACATACATAGATCACTTGGATCTGGGGTTAGAGAGTTTTTAACTCAAGAAGAAAGTATGTTAGAAAGGGGTAAGAAACAATGAAGAAATGGCTCACTATTTATAGAGAGAAAATGCCTACTGCTCCCCGGATCCCATGGATCCCTCCCACAAGGGATTCGTCTAGCGTAAAGCTAGGGATCCGTGGGACGCTCCTCTTTGCCCATGGATATTTTGGTTATGGGTCATGGGTCATGGGTTATGGTTGATCCATGGGTCTCTTATTAGATACAATGTATCTCATGAGTGCAATGCACCTAGTCAATTGGGTATGGGTCAATACCATGGGTTATGGATATTATCCATATATGACATAAGCATGATGTCATGCAATGGGTTATGGGTCAAGCTCCATGGATATGGGTCATGGACTTTGGGTTGTACCCAACTACATTCAATGTATTTGGTCAATGGGTTATGACACTTAAGTTTCTACCCATTTATATTACCAAATATACTACATACTAAGAAACTGACCACAAACAGCAGCGACGAAAAACAACATTTCTGACCAAAACTGCAACGACAAACTAAACTTGAAACCCAGAAATTGTAACAAGCATGTTAAAAACCAGAAATACTCAAGTCCCAACCAATATAAAACTTGTTAAAATTCATAAGCCCAATAATTTTATAACAATCAACATAAAACTTGCTTTGACCAATAGATCCACATGACACCAAAACAAGATTTAAAAGACCATATCAAATATCAAAGTGCATGACCATCATCAAAACAAGTTTCTAAACACCATTCGTATCAAACCGCATCCACACACACACAAACCGCATAACAAGACCATATAAAGAACCATTCGAATCACCAAAATCAACCTAATCTAGGCTCTGATGCCAATTGTAGGATCGTATATTTTATGTTGTTTAGATAATTCGGGTGGTCTAGGATTATGATTAAACAAGAGAGCCATGTTTAGAGAGATGAAGAGAGGAGAGGGTGATTCTAGAGAGATAAACAAAATAGAAAAGGTTAGATTATCCAAGAAGCACCACCCCTTCCAAGGATGGAAGGGGTATTTATAGTTACAGACTAAACGCCCTCATGTCGGGTTGTGGATCAGGCATATAGTGGGTAAAGACCCGTCCTTCCTCCACGGTGTTACTCTTAACTAATCTACGCTAATAACTAACTAATTAACTACTAAACAACGTAAATAACGATATGACTGCGAGCTAACTTATGCTAGATTATATTTGGGGTGACCGACACTTCATTATGGAATTTCCAATTCCTAACAGGTAGGAACCCGCATACATCATAGAAACCCTTATTATCTAAAGATCTCATGCAAAATCGGGTTCATCGACTTTCACCCATTTATTGACACTACTTCCCCAGTCAACATCATGTCGAAAGAGTGCTACAACCGAGTTATGAAGAAAGAATTATAATATAAGGGAAATAACTTTCTTGGGTTTGCTACTAACATCCATGTCTTTGTTGGAACTCATTCATTGTTGGTGGACTTTATGGTTTTAGACGACGTAAGCGAATTTGTGGAAGATGGACTTACGGGAGTAATTTTAGGAAAGCCTTTTCAGGAAATGTCAGGGTTAGATAAAAATGAAAAAGAAGGGTTAGTATGGTTGAAGATAAACAATTATAAGGCTATTTTTAAAATGCCGAGAACGATTAAGAATTTCAAAATTTGGACCAAGAGGCAGTTAAGCCAAGCCCAACCACTGCTCGATATCAGTGAGGAATACAAAGAAAAAGGTATTGACCACCCTTACCTGAAAATCAAGAGTTTCTATTTGGGCTGTTTAGAATTAGGGGATGACTACAAACGGGATGAGAATTTGGTAAGTTGGATCCAACGTGGAGATTGCCATATCCACGAAATGACCAACAAACACTGGAAGTCCCACGACTCTGAGTCTAACTTAAATACTCGTAAATAAAGAAAAGTGCTATTTCGGGAGACAACCCGAATTATCCCTTTCTTTTGTTTTATTTCCATTTCTGTAGGGTTTTGTGTTTTCTAACCATTTTTGCAGGAAACGAGGAAGTAATTACAGCTGCAGTTTGCTGATCTGACCATAGTTACGGCGTAACTCATCTATGGGATTACGGCGTAATACCATCTCTATGGTTACGCCGTAACCACTCGCTTTGCAGCTTATGTCAGGTTTTGCCAGTTACGGCGTAACTCCCTCAAAGAGTTACGACGTAACTTTCCTCTGCTTTAATTCTTTAATTTTAAAACACAATAACCTTGTATTAGTATTTTAAATGAACTTTGTGGGTGTGTTCCCTGTAAGCCCTCACGAGACTTCACTCGTCCACTTGGGACACCAAGTGGTTTAAAAGGCTTGTTGCATATGCTAAATGCAACCGTGATTCCTACCAATCTGTAACACCCCCAAAATGGCTCAGCGGAAGCACACAAGTATTGGGGTGCTACTAAATTGATATCACAACATAAGCATAGAACAACCGATTTTCATAAGAAACTTTTATTCATTCTTGGAAACTATGTTTACATTATTGATTTAGTGCGGAAATTGGCCCATTATAAAAAGGTAATCCCAATACATAAATCAGAGTCGTCTATGACCATGCCATGCCTTTGCCTTGCGCCTCCAAAGATAAGCTATCACCTCAAAACCTGAAGATACATGCTAAAAGGGGTCAGCTTACGCTGGTGAGTTCATAGGTTTATTTAAAAGGCACTTCAATATACCATTTATCATTTGGTTTTTGATGAACATTACGTCTTGCATAATGTCATAAAATTTATGATTTCATTTCATAAAAGAATTTCATAAAAGAATTTCATTAGTGGACCATAAGTAGGGTATATGTACATTACAACGAATATAATGACACATATTATAAATCTATTACGCTAGCACTAAGTTCGTGCAACCGAAGCTACGACAGTTTCTGTATGCACAAAGAAGTCATACAAATAAGGAGCCCATGGCGAGTGTTTATCCCAATACACTCGGTCCCGACATGCTATATGTTTCGCCTTGACCCAAGCGGGGTCAACCGAACAGGGGATTCACCCCCAATAGATCTATTTATAACATTCGCGCTTCCCAGCAGGAATTGACTGTTCATGAAAAGGGCAATATGGGATCTAAGGACTTAGGCTAAGCTGCGTAATATTCTAAGTCAAACATTTTGGTATGGTCCATAAAACATCAATGTATAATGTATCTTTAAACATATCAATCATTAAGCATAGTATGCATGGAAATGTACCATTAAAATCATTTAAGTAAAATGAGCATGTATCTTCCCCCAAAACAAGTATAAAACAGATTAAAATTAGGGGCTATGAAATTCACCTTGGCAATTGGAATTCTAAAGGGAATTAAATCAATTATTGGTAGTGCACGGCTCCGACACGCAACCTAATTAATATGGCAATTTAGTCTTTATGTTTAAGACTCGATAAAGTTTACCTAACTTTATAAATTTTAAATGTTTATGTTGTTGTTGTTGTTGCTTATGTGGCATCATTGATCTTAGAACAATTTACAAGGAATTTAGTGGATTTCGGCTTAGGAAGGATGACATGGAAGGAATTTCGAAGAAGGAATTACGACTTTGGTTTAATGATGAACAATGATAATACTTGGAAGAATATTAAGAGCGGCTGAGACCTTGGCTTGATGATAACCAAATGGTGATAACCGAGGAGGGAAGTTCATATATTATGAGACGCGTGCGGTTTAAATGATGAAGATATGTTTAGATATATTATGCGTACACACATATATATATTTTTGTGTTCTTTAATATCTAAATAAATATACTTAGAAAGTATATGTATAACCCATCTTGAATATATGTTTGAAATTTGAAAACTAATGTAAGTCTCAAAATCTTCTCATGCATTACAATGACTTATTTAAATCAAATGTTTTTATTTAAGAAAAAATCAAGTTTTAACTAAATTTTTATTCAAGTTGTACAAGGTACGTTTCGAATATTTCATTTGTAAAATTAATTATATTTATCAGAAATACGATACGCCACAATTGAATATTTGGTTTGCTCAATAAGACTACGTCATAGTATATTTTACTAGGTCTTGCACTTGGAATCAAAAATTATAAGTTTTTGTCTAAAAGCTTTTTATATAGTTTATATAAAAAAAATATTGCTCACATGTTTTGTGTACATCTTGTTTTATAGTATGTTTTCAAGTTTCATTCAACTTTTACATTTTTGCTATTTGGATTCGCGTCATCCGTTTTGGATGATGATAATAATTTATCACAAGACATTTGAAAAGTTGTGGATCATGGATGGGTAAGGATCTATGAACTGTGTTCTTGATGTATGACAAGGGACGGCGTCATGAGTGACGGGTCGAAGTAAGATGAAATAAGATGAAGAGTAGCTTGAGTCGACCAACATTAAACACCCTCCGAAATAAGCTGGAACAAACGCCCATGAGGGGCTGAAAACAAGCAAGAATGAACAGCCCTGGTGGGCTGGAAACAGCCAAATCAACACCCCTTAATTAGGCTGAATTGGAGCAAAACAAACACCCTTTTTGAGCTGCAAATCAGCGGCAAACGGACCTTTTATGACCTGAAAACCAGCGGGTAAACGGACCCTTTTTGAGCTGAAAATTCAGCGGGCAATCGACCCCTTAATGAGCTGAAAATTCAGCGGGCAAACGACCCCTTTATAAACTGAAAATCAGCGGGCAAACAGCCCCTTAATGAGCTGCAAATTCAGCGGGCAAAGGACCCTTTTTGAGCTGAAAATTAGCGGGTAAACGGACCCTTTTAGGGGCTGAATTCAGCAGTTACAAATGCACTTTTGGTGCTGAAAATAAACAAACAAAATGCACCCTTTTAGGGGCTGAAAACGCACCCTTTAGGAGCTGAAAACGCACCCTTTAGGGGCTTGAATAACATGTTCAAACACACATTATTTGGAGTTGTTTAATAGCAGAATAAAGAGAAAAACCAAGCACCCTTGTGGTGGTTTTTCTTGGCTAAATTGACTAACAAAACTCAACCATTCTTATAGTTTTCATATTACCGAAAGACATTCGCACAACACTCACCTTCGGGGTGAGATTTTAACTATGGCTGATTGAAGTGAGAAATGTTTATGGATGACACTCCGTTACTTCATGGTATAAGCCGAAACAATGACTACCGTGACAAGTTCTAACAACCAGGGATCAAAATATAATGCAAGTATATACTTTGAGAAGATAGCATAAGGATAGTAGCTATGCTAAGCTCGTGCCTATCGAGTACAACTCGATCCGAATTAGACTTGACCATAACATTACCCTTATGGGTTTTATGTTGGCTGTCGAGTCATCACAACAAATGAAAAGAAACATCACTCCTCGAGTGAGACTAACCTCAGCCGAGGCGACATTAATAATCAAATACGACTATAATAATCGTGAGAGAATGGGTCGAACAATGCCTCGATTAAGCATTTGAATAAGTTGAATACCACTTTAGCCAAACACAAGGTTTTCAAATGGTTTTATTAAGTCTTTACCATACTAAACAACAACAACAAAACAAGAACATCACTACTTTCTTTTTATATATATATACTCGATTGGTGTAACAATTCATAACCAGTATCAAAATTACAAGTTAACTCATCAATAACAATTTATTAATATGACGTAAAAATCAATATAATCCTTACAAGAAAGTGATGATGATGTCGAGTGGGGTGGGATGAACCGAACAAGGAGAAATCCAAATTGGACTCGAATCTCTTGAAATTGGTGAGATTGAAACTCGAATTACACTTCTAACACTTCAATTTACAAAACCCCTCTATCAATTTCAATAACCCCTTTGATTTATGGAACCCTAATTTTCAGATTTGATAGAAAGTAAATGAAAAATCTTGAGAAACTTGACCCTTCTATAGAATGTGAGAGTGGTAGCTTGATTGTGACAATCCAAGTTCATCAAAACATGCTTCTATCTATTCTTGGCTTTGGTCTCCTTCTTCCCTGTCACACATGGTACCCTTTGTGACTACTAGGGTGTAGCTTGGGTATTTAGAGGAGAGTGATAAAGATGGTTCTGAAGGTTGACTCAACAGAGGGATGAAAAACATCTTCTTTGATGTTTTCTGTACGCATGGGAATCAAAGAAGGAAAAAAGGTAGCAGATATAGGGAAGGGGCGTGATTAGAGTAGGAAAAGATCGTAAAAAAGAATCTGTTAATACAAATAAGCCTTTAAAACGTTTATTTATATTTTACGATCTTCTAATGTTTTGTCGATAAGAAACGTAAAATCATTTTAACGAAACAAATAAAATACGTAAATGGTTTGAGCGAATAGTTTACTAACACACTTACGTTTTCATATAAAACACTAAACAAGTAATAGTGTTTTCAAGTTATAGTAATGCATATGTATATCAGCTAGTGTTTACATAATGGGTAGATAAATATATATATATATATATATATATATATATATATATATATATATATATATATATATATATATATATATATATATATATATATATATATATATATATATATATATATATATATATATATATATATATATATATAAATTTAAGATCATTTGAGGACAAAAGATTATTTACATACCAAGGGATCAATCTCCACCCTTCATTTTTATTTGATCTAATGGATAAGATTACAACAATTTAAAAAACCCACTTTCATCATTTTTTTCAAATATTAATAACTTTCAAACCGTTAATCGTTAAGCGAAAAAAAATATATCATTGCGACGAGCATTTAATTATCTATCTATAGATAGGCACTTTGATATACTTTCGACAAAATTTTTTTTTTTCGTATTTTTCACGTTTTTTTTAAGTTTTTTCGTTTTGAACGTGTAAAACTTCCTTTTAAACTATTTAGATTGACTTATGTCAATCTATTTGAACGTGTGTGTTGGATGTTGATAAACAAGCATATAAAAGTATGTAATGAAAAGATAAGAGTAAGAAGCACAAAACTACAACGCGAGTATTTATAGTGGTTCGGCTACAAGGACACCTTCCTTGCCCTACTCCACTCCCCGAGTCACCTACTCGAGAGTTCGTAAATACTACACCAATCTCCTTATGGTGGAGAAGCCTTCACAACGTCGCTTACACCTTTTTCCGTTACAAAGCTAAATACCGAGTTCTTTCACACCAAGGCGAACCACACCTAACACAACGTCGCCTACCCTTTATACGGTGCTAGGCTAACCACCGAGTTCTTTCACACCAAGGAGAACTAATCCTATCACAACATCACCTACCCTTTATTAGGTACTAGGCTAAGCACCTAGTTCCATTGCAATGGAGGAACTACTACCCAACACTACACCAACGACTAATCCCAAATGAGATCCACTCCTTTTTACAACATCATCAAGGATATCAATATCCTTGGATCTAGTACTAGTCTATCTTGTACATCGAAACACACCATATCGAATGTACATCTAAGGCACCTTTCACTAATGCCTTTAACTAGATCTTCAAGACACCCTTCACTAATGTCTTGTGTCTTGACTTCTAAGCACCCTTCAATAATGCTTCTAGTCTTGACTTCTAAGAACCTACCACAAGTGCTAATGATGTGGACGATAGATACCCTTCACTAATATCTTCGTCTTGATACTTGAGACACCTTTCACAAATGTCTTCAACACTTCTTAGGAAAAGATAAACAATCATCAACAAGAAGACTTCAGTAGTCTTGATGATGAGGAAGCATGGCAACTCATGGACTTGAGCTTGCTCGGCTTCAAAGGTGGTGATCTTGCCTTTAAGAGGAACCTAGAAGATCATACAAAAACAAAACTACAAACATAGATCTCTTGGATCTGAGGTTAGAGAGTTTTCAACTCTAGGGGAAAGTATGTTAGAAAGGGGTGAGAAACAATGAAGAAATGGCTCACTATTTATAGAGGAAAAATTCTACTGTTCCCTGGATCCCTTCCACAAGGGATCCGTCTAGCGTAAAGCTAGGGATCCGTGGGACGCTCCTCTTTACCCATGGGTATTTTGGTTATGGGTCATGGGTCATGGGTTGATCCATGGGTCTTTAGCTAGATACAATGTATCTCTTGAGTGCAATGCACCTAGTCACATGGGTATCGGTCAAAACCATGGGTTATGGATATTATCCATATATGATATAAGCATGATGTCATGCAATGGGTTATGGGTCAAGCTTCATGGGTCATGGGCTCTGGGTTGTACCCAACTACATTCAATGTATTTGCCCAATGGGTTATGATACTTAAGTTTCTACCCATTTATATTACCCAATATACTACATACTAGTTATGTGTATATTTTACCCAAATATGTAAACACTAGTTGTTGTACATATGTAATATTAAATTATAAAATCACTTTACTTGTTTTAGTGTTTTATGTGAAAATGTGAATATGTTAGAAACTATTAGTTCAAACCATTTACGTATTTTATTTGTTTCGTTAAAATGATTTTACGTTTGTTATCGACAAAACATTAGAAGATCGTAAAATATAAATAAACGTTTTTACGGCTTATTTGTATTAACAATCTCCCCCTTTTTGTTGATGACAAAACATAAAATTATTTTAAGGAAAAGCTAAAATGCGTAAAAGTTTGAATTTGTAGTTTTTACTTTCTTGTCCCCCTTTTTGTCGAAACAAAAAGAGCTTCGAAAGGAAACTAACACATTGTTTTTAGGAAAAACATGTGAAAGAAATAAAAAGAAGTAGAGAGCAAGTAACGGGAAAGAATCTCGTCTTTACTCCCCCTTGACGAGTCCATCCCTATGTAAGGGCGTCAAGAAAGTAATACTAAGCTAGTTTGTTTGCAACTAAGTTTGCAAAAGATTTCGTCTAAGTGACGAATGTGCTCCCCCTTGATGGTTGCAATTTTGCAAAGGGTGTCAAGAAATGTAATCCTAATATTGCAAGTAATTTGCAATGTATTGCTTTGACACAAAGCTCCCCCTAGCTTTAGGGTGTCAAAGTCTTCATGTGTAAATTGAATAACTACAAAACAAAGATTAGAAAACAAGTATAATGCACAATTTCCTGCATACGTGATCCAAGTTAGTAGAAAAATAGTTTTCTGTCTCACGGATCCCACGGTTCCCTCCTAGTAGGGATCCGTCTAGGCAAATTAAAGGGATCCGTCTGGCTGATGAAATAAATTCAGTAAATGGTGGTATAACAAATAATGTTATCACCAAAGTAAGATATGTATAATACAACATAATCATATAACAAGTAGCACGTAATTTCATTTAATAAAACTATAGTTATGATATACATGACTCTAAAATTACATGACTAGGAATTTCTAGACCAACTAACGCTTGATATTAGGACACCACTAAAATCTTCTAGCTCAAGTTTGTTTAGGTTTAATCTCGTCGAAACGTTCGAGGAGGTGATAGAACATGAAACGTTGGTCTTCTCGTACTTCATGTAACAAACTTTCAACATGTTGACAATGATAACAATCTTTGTCATGGCTAGATAGTGGTGGTGGAAGAAATGAAATGGCTTGATGCGAAGGATCAAGTGAAGCGGCTTGTGGAGCCTTAAACGATGGAGGGATTGGTGTAGGCGCATTTGAGAATGGCTCGACCAAGAATGATGGTGGTGGCAGAGAAGTGTCAACTTCCATATGATCGGGTGGTTGACTTTGATGATTTCTCATAATCCAAATTGGATTATATGATGGAAACGGCGAAAAGGAAGCCGGAGCTAATGTTGACTCAACACCTTGATTTTGTATCATTATTCCTCCTAATGAGGAGAATGTTGTCGGCGGAGGAGGATGAGACGGCCTAGGAGGCTATGGTGGTGTTTGGCATAGGTAGTTTTGTGGGTACTATCCTTCTAGGGATTGGTTTGATTGGTTGAGGAGCAATCCTTGCATTTGTTGGCTTGACCGGAGATGATTCGGTTGAAGAGATTTCGTGTACAACACGAGCAATTTTCTTGGGTGGTTCTTTGGTGGATAAGTTACTACTTGGAGTTTTCCTCATGATGAGATGATTTCAAGAAGTTTGTAAGGGTTTCTTAAGTGCTGAAAATTAGGACGAAGGTGATGACTATGGAAGTCCTAACAATGTGGTTTATAAAGCATGAGATTTGGCAAGTGCATTTAAACCTTAAGCCCCTAAAATTCATTGGAATGTGATGATTAACATGCACAAGAGTCAACTCCAGAGTTTGTACTGATCTAGGAACTCATTTAAGATGAGATGGAGTGTTTGAGTTTAGAAGGATGAGCTTGAAATGATTGATTTAGCTAGAGTTGACATAAACTGTCATCCGGATCCCACGGTTCCCTTCTCAGAGGGATCCGTCTAGGCTAATCCTAGGGATCCGGCTCTCAACAACTATGAAAGAGTAGAAATGATGTTTCTAAAGTCTAAGATTTATATCATCTTGAGTGTTCTAGTCCTCCTAAGTGTCTTAAATGAAGGGGTGCTTAAGTACTTGAAGGTAATGAGTGATGTAGCTTAATGATTGCCTTTTATGGAAGGAATTAGAACTTTCATGAGTACCAATAGATGAACAAGGATGACACTAAAGATTTTTAGAGTGTCAAGTGAAGCTAAATGATCCTAGAGATCAGATAGTGACTTAGATAAATCCTTTGGAAAATATCCTAGAGGCTTAAGATGGAAAAACTAGGTTTTGATCAATTTTGACCAATTTTGTCATAAGGATGATTATGATCAATTTTGCTATAAAAGGTTTCCAACGTTTA
This sequence comes from Chrysanthemum seticuspe, assembly GCA_019973895.1. Taxonomy (NCBI): domain Eukaryota; kingdom Viridiplantae; phylum Streptophyta; class Magnoliopsida; order Asterales; family Asteraceae; genus Chrysanthemum; species Chrysanthemum seticuspe. Next base: position 244,477,397 of record BPTQ01000007.1, on the reverse strand, counting down.
GATATGAGGGATCATTGTGAAAAATGATGTGTGAGCTTAAGAGCGGAAGAGTAATGGATTAAAATGAAATGATAGATCTACAAGCATCTTTGGGTGTGATCTAGGTGAGTTTAAGTGTGAGTGGGAAGAATCTACTTAACTTGATAAGGACTTAATTTGCCTTAAGACATTATGTTTAGCTTAGTGTGAGGTGTTCTAAGGATATGTTTGAAATACAATGCTTGCAATTGCATTTTCTGTTTGCCGGATCCCACGGTTTCCTAGATGTAGGGATCCGTCTAGCACAAACTTTGGGATCCGTCCATCTGCTCAGCAAAACCTTTACTAAAGGTATACAATGATCTTGACAATGAATTATATTCCAAGGTTAGTTTAAAGGGGTTCTAACACTAAGATATCAAATGTAAGATGTTTTATTTCATGAAGGAAATATGATTACATTGATAAAGCACGAGTACAAGAGGATTGATCCTATTTGAAATACTACTAGGTTCCTTGAGTGTTTTCGCTAGGAGGATCATCATGTTGTTGATGAGTGTTGGTGGAATCAAGAATGAAGAAAGTCTTCATGAGAGATATGTTTAGCGGTTCCATCATCTTGTTCACAAGTACGTAGAACAGACTTTGAAATTGAGGATGAAAGTGCATAACGTTATGATAGAGGCGCGTCAAGAACATTCCATAAGGGATGAGTTTATTCTTGGAGCCTTGAAGATTTACAATTCGCCTTGCGAAGAAGTAGGCGAGATTGTATGGTTGTTGTGTTAGCAAACAATACAATATGTGAGTACAACAAGCGGGAAGGATTTCTCGATTTCCCCTAAGACTCCAAACATTTTCACGTAGGATGAGTGCAAGGGGCTTGTACTCTTCTCGGATGTCCCGTGTGAAGATAATGTTTGGATCGGAGTAATATGGTCGAGGTTTGCATATTATGCGATGTAAATCTTCCGGGGAGGGTATGTGAGAACAATATGGACTATTTTCTTCACGAAAGTTGAAGAGAGAATCAAGTGACCAATCTTCGGTGAAGGCACATTGTCCATGATTTAGAATTTGGAGGATGTGAGCAAAATGCCCAAGGGTTAAAGTAAACTTTTGGTTTTTGATATAAAACCAAAGAGATAGAGAGCGATCCTCGTTACGAACGAGTTCAACTTGACGGAAGAATTCCATTATGAACCTTGGACATACCTTCTCATTGATTTCAAGAAGACATTCTAGTCCTATGGCTCGGAAGGAGGTATTGATACTTCTTCGAATTGTAGAGAGATGTCTACAATACGTCCTTCGTGGAAGTGATGGTTTTCGAGGTTATTGAACCCATGGACATGAATGCCATGTGTGTTGGGTTCAAGGGAGATGTTCGGAGAGTAGACGCTAGTGAGTGAAAAATCAAACTCATATTCATGTGTCATAGTTGAACCTATAGAAATGAAGAATTAATAGAAAATGATGTTTGTGGTCAACCTATGATTATCTAATGTTTTTACTAGATTTTTATTAACAATGGTTTTTAACAACAATGACACTTAACTCACTTATGGTTTTGACATTCAAGTGGAATATTTCTTTTAGAGAGAAAGTGGTTTTTATTTTGCATGAAAACTGTTTTCCAGTAGGACGGATCCCACGGTTCCTTTACAAAAGGGATTCGGCTAGTATATCTTTCGGGATCCGTAGATCTGTAGTTACAGAAATAGATTTTACAAAAACATAGGTTTTACAATTTGATTTCCAAGATATGTGTTTTAGCCTACATTTTCTTTTATCATGCATACATGACTTCTAATGTATCACGAAAGAGTACGAAACATATGAAACAAAAGAAATGACAAACACATTATGATAATAATAACCTAGATAAACTAGACTATTAATAATATTTCATTTCAATGCTTAGAATGATACAAAGGATTGGGTATATAACCCCAATGTAGATTAACAACACAAAGTAAATGTCTCCGTATGTGAACTTCATCATAGGAAACACAAGTGCGATGAGTGTTAAGACGATGAGTACGAGGGCGATGTAAACCATGTTGAACATGATCCTTCTTGGTTTCGGTTGGGATGAAATGGAGAGGAAGATGAAGTTTTGAATAAGAGGAAATTTTTGAAATTGGAAGATTTGAAAAAGTGAGGATTTGTTGGAATGAAGGACGGTGGGAGTTTTTATGGGGAAGGAGGAATTTTTGATGTTTGTGTTTTTGTTTTATTATTAGAAAGATATATTTTTAAAATAAAACACAAGTTTTATAAACCACGACTATAGACGAAAGAGTGACACGTATGTGAGAAAAAGCTTCCTAATGAAGCTACATGTAAAGCATGTATATGTACAAAAATTAATCAAATAAATACCTAGGTAAGCATACTTGTTTATCAAGCTATTGTCATTTAGAGATAATTGGAAATTTATACCTCGAATGCACTTAGGAATGTCTTTACAAATGACCCAACTAATGTCAGAAGAAAATCCCAGCTCCTTTGTGCTTAAGATACCTTCTTAGGGAGGGTATTGTTGTTACCAAGCGATTCCTATGGCTTGGTAGATATGAGATTTGACTAATCAACATGACAAAGCGGATTAGTGCAATTAAATAAAAATAAGTAAGAAAAAAAATGTTTTCATCTAATCAACATCCAAACAAAAAGTTTTATGAAGACATGGTGTTTGTTTTTATGAAAAACCTTCTTTGTAGTTTTCAATTAACCATGGATCGTATCAAGTTTTTAAAGTACAATATACTTTAAGAAACTTGGTAACGAAGCTCTGATACCCAATTGTGGAAAACTAGAAAGGGGGGGGGGTTGAATAGTTTTGCCAATTAAAACTTCCTTTTAAACAATTTAGATTGGCTTATGTCAATCTATTTGAACGTGTGTGTTGGATGCTGATAAACAAGCATATAAAAGTATGTAATGAAAAGATAAGAGTAAGAAGCACAAAACCACAACGCGAGTATTTATAGTGGTTCGGCTACAAGGACACCTTCCTTGCCCTACTCCACTCCCCGAGTCACCTACTCGAGAGTTCGTAAACACTACACCAATCTCCTTATGGCGGAGAAGCCTTCACAACGTCGCTTACACCTTTTTCCGGTACAAAGCTAAATACCGAGTTCTTTCACACCAAGGCGAACCACACCTAATACAACGTCGCCTACCCTTTATACGGTGCTAGGCTAACCACCGAGTTCTTTCACACCAAGGAGAACTAATCCTATCACAACGTCGCCTACCCTTTATTAGGTACTAGGCTAAGCACCTAGTTCCATTGCAATGGAGGAACTACTACCCAACACTACACCAACGACTAATCCCAAAGGAGATCCACTCCTTTTTACAACATCATCAAGGATATCAATATCCTTGGATCTAGTACTAGTCTATCTTGTACATCGAAACACATCATATCGAATGTACATCTAAGGCACCTTTCACTAATGCCTTTAACTAGATCTTCAAGACACCCTTCACTAATGTCTTGTGTCTTGACTTCTAAGCACCCTTCAATAATGCTTCTAGTTTTAACTTCTAAGTACCTACCACAAGTGCTAATGATGTGGACGATAGATACCCTTCACTAATATCTTCGCTTGACACTTGAGACACCTTTCACAAATGTCTTCAACACTTCTTAGGAAAAGATAAACAATCATCAACAAGAAGACTTCAGTAGTCTTGATGATGAGGAAGCATGGCAACTCATGGACTTGAGCTTGCTCGGCTTCAAAGGTGGTGATCTTGACTTTAAGAGGAACCTAGAAGATCACACAAAAATAAAACTACAAACATAGATCTCTTGGATCTGAGGTTAGAGATTTTTCAACTCTAGGGGAAAGTATGTTAGAAAGGGGTGAGAAACAATGAAGAAATGACTCACTATTTATAGAGGAAAAATTCTACTGTTCCCCGGATCCCACGGATCCCTTCCACAAGGGATCCATCTAGCGTAAAGCTAGGGATCCGTGGGATGCTCCTCTTTACCCATGGGTATTTTGGTTATGGTCATGGGTCATGGGTTGATCCATGGGTCTTTAGCTAGATACAATGTATCTCTTGAGTGCAATGCACCTAGTCACATGGGTATCGGTCAAAACCATAGGTTATGGATATTATCCATATATGATATAAGCATGATGTCATGCAATGGGTTATGGGTCAAGCTCCATGAGTCATGGGCTTTGGGTTGTATCCAACTACATTCAATGTATTTGCCCAATGGGTTATGATACTTAAGTTTCTACCCATTTATATTACCCAATATACTACATACTAGTTATGTGTATATTTTACCCAAATATGTAAATACTAGTTGTTGTACATATGTAATATTAAATCATAAAATCACTTATACTTGCTTTAGTGTTTTATGTGAAAATGTGAATATGTTCGAAACTATTAGTTCAAACCATTTAAGTATTTTATTTGTTTTGTTAAAATGATTTTACGTTTGTTATCTACAAAACATTAGAAGATCGTAAAATAAAAATAAACTTTTTTACGGCTTATTTGTATTAACATATTTGGATACCCATGATCCAAAATCCATAACCCATGACCCATGATCCATGACCCATAACCCATGTAGGAGGAGCGTCCTACGGATCCCCCAGTTTACACTGGACGGATCCCTCTTGTAAGGGATCCGTGGGATCCGGGCAACAGTAGCATGTTTTTGCCAATAAATAGAGAGCCATTTCTTCATTGTAAAACACCCCTTTCACACACATTCTCTCTTAGTGTTGTAAACTCTCTAACCTTAGATCTAAAGGATCTTTCTATGTAGTTTTGTGTTTGTGTGATTCTCTAGGTTCCTCTTAAAGGCGAGATCACCACCTCTTGAAGTCGAGAAAGCTCAAGTCCATGGGTTGCCAAGCTTCGTCATCATCAAGACTACTGATGTTATCTTGTTGTAAGATCTTTTTTCTCTCATTAGAAGTGTTGTGTCAAAGACATAGGTGAAAGATGTCTAAAGGGTCAAGAAGAAGTAGTGAAAGGTGCCGAAGATCCGTATCGAAGGCATTAGTGAAAGGTGCTGAAGATCCGTATCGAAGGCATTAGTGAAGGGTGCCGAAGATCCATGTCAAAGGCATTAGTGAAAGGTGCTGAAGATTCGTATCGAAGGCATTAGTGAAAGGTGCTGAAGATCCGTGTCAAAGGCATTAGTGAAGAGTGCCTAGGAGTCGTGTCAAAGGCATTAGTGAAAGGTGCCTATGGTGTACATTCGATATGGTGTGTTGATGTACAATATAGATTAGTATTGGGTCAAAGGATATTGATATCCTTGTTGATGTTGTTATAAGGAGTGGATCTCCTTTGGGATAAGTTTTGTGTAATGTTGGGTAGTAGTTCCTCCTTTGTAATGGAACTCGGTATCTAGCCTTGTACCGGATAAAGTGTAGGCGACGTTGTGATAGGTTTGGTTCTACCTCGTGGAAGAACCCGGTGTCTAGCCTTGTACCGGATAAAGAGTAGGCGACGTTGTGAAAGCTTCTCCGCCACAAGGATTTTGTGTTGTATAGTGATTACGAACTCTCGAGTAGGTGACTCGGGGAGTGGAGTAGGGCAAGGAAGGTGTCCTTGTAGCCGAACCACTATAAATACTCCCGTTGTGGTTTTGTGCTTCTTACTCTTTATCTTTGCTTTACTTATTTATATGCTTATCTATCAACATCTAACACACGCATTTAAATAGATTGACATAAGTCGATCTAAATAGTTTAAAACGAAGTTTTAAATGGTAAAACTATTCAACCCCCCCTTCTAGTTTTCCACAATTGGTATCAGAGCTTCGTTACCAAGTTTCTTAGAGTATATTGTACTTTAAAAACTTGATATGATCCGTGTATGATTGAAAACTACAAAGAAGGAAATCTTTTTAAACAAATCTTTATGTTTGATAATGATAGATTATTCTAACAATTTCTTCTTAAGAAATTCTCTTGCTAGGACTCTTCCAAAGTCTTCATTTCTATCCAAAGAAAAATGAAGTCAACACTCAAGGAAGAACCCAAAAGTAATCACAACCTACTTCTTCTAAGTACAATGGATTACTTTCAAAGCTCATGAAGTATTTCGGGTATATGGTCTCTAAAAACCATACCAAAAGGTTAGAGGTATGTTCACTTACCCACAAACTAGTTGTTTTATCTATAGTACGTTTATGTTGATAATATATGTTTTTCTCCTGATTAAAACCTTGCCTGTTAATATTGTTTTTTTTAAACACATGAATTAGGACGCTAACTTCAATAGTTGTTAGTCTCTAAAAAGTCTCTCTTCTCTACTGTCCCTACTTACTCATCATCGGGAATAGTATTCCTCTACGATTTTCTATCGTCAAACCTATGTCGGCGTCATAAAATAGATCCTTGATAGTTAAACTATCAAAACATGTTGACCAAAACATCTATTTAATTAGGAACACCATTCTACAAAGTTCTTTTCGTACTATAAGCTATTGTATAACTTATTACAAAAATAACACCAAACACTCCTTTTTTCTGTCCACAGTAGCCGGATCCCACAAGTTGTACAAGCCGGATCCCTGTTACAAGGGATCCGGGAGACCGTGTGACAGAAAGCTGATATACGCTTTTCAAAACAAAAATAATTCTTTTCTCTCTCCTCACAAACACAAAAACGACCCAAATCGTGCTTCCATCTCCATAGGGCTTCATCAAGCATCTCCTTCTTGAACATCATTGTAAGTAATTACACTCATATGTTCTACTCATCATCATCTTCATCCTAGGGTTTATGGTTTTAAAATTTTCAATTAACCACCAATTGATGAAATTAGGTATTGCAAAATTTATCACTAGAAAGGGTTTTCATATAATTTCTATTGTGTCTTACAACATTGTTAATACAAATCAAAACCATAAACCCATCTCGACAAATTTTACCTAATTGGAATATTTGTTTTTCTAGGATCAACCATGCCCAAAGCAACCCAACAAGACCACCATGACACCGTCCACTACCTCTCTAGATACTATCGAAAAGAGGAGCTCTCAAAAACCGATTGTAAAATTTTCAAAAAGCTTGAAAAACGACTTATTCACGAAGGTCGTGTGGTTAAGGAATGTTTTCTTGAAAACACCGATATTCGTCAAGTCTTTTTGGAAATTAACTTTGATTGTCTCATAGATATTGATGAACATATTTGTCCATTTGTAATCTTTGAATTTTACAAAAGTGTTAGGATCATTTGTAACAATGACGAAAGCATTTCAATCAATTTCATTGTCAACAACCAAACCATCACCTTACCCCTCAACACCTTTGCACAAATTCTTCGCATTCCATGTGAAGGTATTTGTATGTACTCCCAAGATTGGGCAATATCCACTCAATCTTTTGCACTATACCCAAAACCAATCTATCACACTCCTCTCGATGACCCCACACTTGTTCGAGACACCATCTTCAAAATTAGAGCCGACCAATCTCGCCTCAACCGCAACAAATAACTCATCCACCGTGATCCCTTTCAAATGGAACTCTCCGAAACGAATCCCATCTATAGAAAGTGGGAAGAAATTCTTAGAGAAAATGTTATTTGTTTGGTCGGGAACAAAGACCATCCCAATGCATGTCTTGTCCAAATGATCTATTACCTTATTTACCAAAGACCATTTAACCTTGCCTATTACATGGTGAAATGAATGTCAGGTGTATTCAAAGTCAACACCATTGTACTTCCCTATGGTATGCTCTTAACACGACTCCGTAAGTATGTTAGTGCAATGCAACCTTCTCATATCAACAATAATCATTTCCTTGCCGATCACGTCATGTTACCACTCACCAAACAACCCTATAAACAGCTCATGATCAATGGAAAAAGGCCTCGTGCTCTCTCGAACTCCTCAGACGAAGAAGAAGAAAAAGTCAACCCCGTTGCCAACGTCCACATGGACCCCATAACCTACTTTGAACAACTTCCAACTCTTCCAAACGAGTCCGAAGAATTCAAACAATTGAAGGGTATGATCCAATGCCTAACTAACTACCTCATGACGTCGGGAAAGAGGAAGAGAAGAGATTGACAAAAGAGACATTATGCTTATGGTTGTCTTAGACATTTCTATTATCACTTTACAATGAATTCTTATGTTTGTACAAGATTTACCTTGTTTGTTTGGATATTATCACTATTACTCATATTTGTGTTATGAATTATGAGATATTTACTTATTTTGTTGTACTCTTACAGTAGAAACTCATAGCAATTAGTATGCATAATATAGTGCAAAAACTGCACACCTTCTGTAATGCCACTGATCCGCAGTAGCCGGATCCCTCACTTTATACTAGACGGATCCCTCCATTTAGGGAACCGTGGGATCCGGGCAGACAACAATGAATTTGCAGACCTCCACACATCAAACCATTCCACTATACCACTTCATACAAGCTAAACATAATGCCTTAGGACCACTTAAGTCTTCCTCAAGCTCAGTAGGTCTCACACTCACTCATAGCTAACTTAGGATCACATTCAAAGTTCTTTTGATTTATCAATTCACCTAAACTCACCATATTTCCGCTCTAATGCTCACACATTGTTCCTCACATCTCAAAACACTTAGCTTGATATTTCTCTCAATTTTAGCAAATTGATTTTAGTCATCCTTACCTCAAAATAGGCCAAAAACTAGTTTTTCATTTATCATGATTTTTAAAGAATTTTCCAAATTTCTCTTGAGCTACCATCTGATCTCTAGGATCATTTAAACACCACTTAACACTCTCAAATCTCCTAGTGTCATCTTTGATCACCCATTGGTGCTCATAAAGTCTCATTTTCTTCCATAAGAGGTAATCATTAGCTACCATCACTCATTGCTCTTGATCATTTAAGTCCCCTTTCATTTAAGACACTTAAGAAGACTGAAACACTCAAGATGTGTAGGTACTAGACCTCACAAAACATCATTTTCCTCTTTTCTTGGCTGCTGAGAGCCGGATCCCTAGGATTAGCCTAGACGGATCCCTCATTGGAGGGAACCATTGGAACCGGCTGACAGATTCAGCTAATCCTAGTTAAAACAATAATTTCAAGCTCTCCTTGCTAACTTGAACACTCCACCTTGCCTTAATTAACCTCCTTGATCAATGCAACTCTGAAATTGACTCTTGTGCATGCAAATTATTGCATTTCAAAGGATCTTACTGGCTTGAGCTTTAAATGTACTTGCCAAATCTTTCCCCTAATAAACCATCTTGTTAGGACTTCTTAGTCACCATCCACAACTTAATTCTCAGCAACTAGAAGCTTCTATCTCACTAAACTTTATCATCTCATCATGAGGAAAGCTCCTAGTGCTAACTCATCCACCAGAGGACCACCTAAGAAACTTGCTCGTGTTGTTCATGAAATTTCTTTAACCGAATCATCTCCCGTTAAATCCACAAACGCTAGGATTTCCCCTCCACCAACTCAACCAATCAAACCAATCCCCAAAAGGATTGTTCCCACAAAACTACCATTGCCAAACACCATTATACCTTATAAACCAAACACTCCTATTTCCACTAAACCTAGAGCCTTATCATTCACCACTCCACTTTCTCTCCACACCTCTATAACTTAGAGGACTTGCCCTCTAGACCATCAAATCCTCCACCATTGCCAACATTCTCCTCAATAGAGAGAATAGCGCAACAACAAAACCAAGGTGTTGAATACACACTAGCACTGGTATCCTTTTCTCCGTCACCCTCAAATAGTCCCTTTTGGATTATGAGGAATCATAAAAGTCAACCACCCGATCACATGGAAGTAGATACCTCTCTACCACCATCCTCGTCACATATTCCACTACCACCACCTTTGGTTGAAACACCTCCACAAATCCCTCATTCTTTTGAGAATTCTCAACCTTCCTTACTTAACCCTCCTCCTTTTGTAGAACCTCAACCAAACCTTCCATCTCAAGCCATTCCATTTCTACCACCACCATTTCTGAGCCATGACAAAGATTGTTATCATTGTTAATGTTGGAATCGCTCCTAACTCGTAAATGGAACGACATTGACGGGATTACATTTCTATCTTTATTACCTCAAACACAAGGGCTTGTTATATCATTTAGTGATAGATGTAAGTGTTTGGGTATATAAACCCCTCCATACTTCCATGGAGGGGTGAGATTTCTTAGTGTAAACCTTTCACCTTTCAATAATATTCACATAGTTCTCTCCCTTCTCTTTTGTTTCTCTCTCTAACATGAAGATGATGTTCTTTCATCTTCCCCGACCTCCCGATTCACCATATCACCCATATATACGATCCTAACATTGGTATCAAGAGCAAGGTCCGATTTTTATCATTGGTTGATTTTTGGTGATTTTTCTTGTCAAAATCTTGTTTTAAAATCTGTTTTTTATAAAGTTCTATCCTTTCCCATATACTTTTATATATAACAGATTTGTTACAAGTGTTAAATGTATCGTTTATGGTCAAAAGTTGTATTGTTGAACAAAAATTGTCATAAGCCTGTTGGATTGGTCTCGACAGTTTTTTTATGCATTTTTTACTCATATAATATTTTCTTTGTTACCATATTCTGTGGAAAGTATTATGGTCAAAACGGTCAGTCCTCATGGTCAAAACGGGTCAAACAAGATGTCTTATGCAGTTTTGTTTCTGGGTTACTATGAATCTGGACAGATTCTTGGTCGAAATACATCGCCGGAAAAAGTCAACACGGGTCAAAACCCTAAACTTACGCATAAGGATCCATCTACAGAGGTGTTACGCGTAGCTGTGAAGTTACGCGTATGAAAAGTTACGCATATGTTTACGCCTAAGACCAGGTTACGCGTAAGGTCCTTTACGCATAAGGCTTGGCTTACGCATAACCATGACCAGGTCTACGCTTAATAGGCTACGCATAAGCAATGTTACGCGTATGCCTACGCGTAAGCATGTTACGCGTAAGAAATTAATGAGCAGAAATGAAAGAATGGTTACGCGTAAAAATGACCTTGACCACAACATACCATTATACCTAAACATATCTCAACCTTATCGACTCAAACATAATCAAGAACTAAACGGATCTCAGTCCACTTCTTTTGCACCATCACAGATTCATGAGGACCATTGAAGGTCAATCATTCGAAAGAAGTTTTTCATCATCAATCCATGTATGAAGCGTAGCTTCTATTTGTTTTTCGAATTTCAACAAGAAAAAGACAATAACTATTAAGTTATCATCTTTCTCTCTTATTCGAGTTAATACTAAACAAATATTATGACAATATCAAACCTACCCGAGATCACATAATGATCTTGAAGCCTTCTTAAAGGATTTCTTGACATGGTTGGAGCTAAATTTTTTTGATTATTTGTAAGATGGAGAGGGAAGTATGTTGTCTGCGCTTGGTGATGAGAGGAGATGAGTTTGGGGGCGCTGGTGTTAGAATAAGTGTGATTAGGTTTTGGTATTAGGGCAAATGAAACAATCAAACGTTCTTTTATAATCTGATCCGTGTCTACTTGTATGGATCAGACTTCACGGTTTGTTTGTTGGGCTTGGTGGGGCCGAGTATAACCATATCAACATGGGCTGAGTTATTCCAATTTATTTTAATTGGACCAAAACGTGGAGTATTGATTTTGGACCTATTCAAGGATAGGCATATGTATATCCGTGATATTTTGTCTAAAATCAATATATGTGCTAATATTTGAGTAAGATAAAGTTATGGGATAAGTATTGGATTATGGTTGGATTTTGACCTAATATTCACAAGGATACAATTTTTTTGACAAGATCGGGAAACCATTATCAAATTCATTTAAACCGTTAATGAAGGCTAGTTTTGAGGGTTTAACAGCAAGATGTGACTACGGCGTTAATTCTCTATTATTTATTTGAGGTTGAAGTGGGATATCACGGGTGCGTGTACTTAGTATCTGAAGATATCGGGGTTGGTTGGATGCATGATTCTTTGAGATCCTTGTTCGAGCTTTAGCCGTTACGAATGACAAAGACTTAAGTTATCTAGTTGAACCTGATGTAAGGAGTTACGTTGTTGTGCTCACAGCTTATAACTATCACTTTTAAGGAGTTACGTTGTTGTGCTCAAGTGTCACACTAAGGTGTGGATAATTTGAGAAACTTTAAGTTTACCTTTTTTCGATGGTGTTAAGAAAAAGGGTTCTTCGTCTGACAATAGTGCAAGTTTAAGTCACAAGTTCGGGTTATTTTACTTCAGTCTCAAGTTCGTCATATTGGGTTTTCTCCATCAGTAGTCACTACAAAAAGCCGTCAGAATGATAATGGGGTCGGTAAAGAGTTAGCTGAGAAGAGTATACACGAGTAGAGAAGTTTTTATCAGCAGCTGATTCTCACAAGATATTTATGGTACTTCACACTTGTTCGATTAATTGAACATACATGGTTTCGATGTCTCCAATTTCATCATCAACATACGTGGTGTATGATTCTGATTCGTTGAAAACATCGGGGGGAAGAGAGTATAGGTGTTCCTTGCTTCTTTGATGTTTTTGGATTTTTTTCGAAAACCCGTTTCCTTTCATGAATTTCTTCAATCAGGGGGAAGAAATGAGACGATTTGTGGTTCAAACGTCTCACTCTGGTGTTATCGTCTCACTTTCACAGAGTTATCATGTGTGAAGAGTACCTAAATAGGATGTTATGATGCCTCACACACGGTCATTTTATCGAGTAATTGCAGATTAACAGGTAACTACTATTCCGATATACCGCAACATTCAGGGGGAAGTCGTTTCATTTCGTCTTTCGTGGTCTGTTTGGTGTGAAGCATTTACATACGTGAGAAGATCTTGTTGATTTCTTGCATGTTACCCCCGAACGGATTTTCCGCAACAAGTCAGATTTACCTTGTGTGGTTTACTGCTCATCTACAAATTCCGCTGCGTACTGAAACTTCAAAAGTTAGAGGAAATGTTCACTACATCAAAGTTTCGAATCTGCTGAAGACAGTTGTCAGTTTGGGGGGAAGCTGATTCAGAAACTTCGCCAAAAAGGAGTGTACGGATAAGCTGCTAAAGACATGCAGCATGAATTGGGGGGAAGTTAATCCAATTTATGCATATTACATCATTTGCCTACAAGTGAAGAAAACGGTTCTCAAGTCAAGGTACCAGAAGAAGACAAAGAGCGTAACCTTTCATCATCCTCAGCACTTGAAGAGCTTATGAAGACCTTTCTTTATTTGTTTTCTATATTTGTAGTAAATGTTGTAAGTAATCCCTTATGTCGTCCCATTGGGGGAAGATTGTTGGAATCGCTCCTAACTCGTAAATGGAACGACATTGACGGGATTACATTTCTATCTTTATTACCTCAAACACAAGGGCTTGTTATATCATTTAGTGATAGATGTAAGTGTTTGGGTATATAAACCCCTCCATACTTCCATGGAGGGGTGAGATTTCTTAGTGTAAACCTTTCACCTTTCAATAATATTCACATAGTTCTCTCCCTTCTCTTTTGTTTCTCTCTCTAACATGAAGATGATGTTCTTTCATCTTCCCCGACCTCCCGATTCACCATATCACCCATATATACGATCCTAACAGTTAACATTTTGAAGGCTTGATACATGAATTACGTGAAGAGCAACGTTTCATGTTTTATCACCTCCTCGAACGTTTCGATGAGGTCAACAAACCTAAACAACCTTGAGCTTAAGTATTCAAGTGGTGTCCTAAGCTTAACTTAGATGATTTAGGAATCTTAATCCATGTATTATTCATTTTCTTAGTTTTTAGAGTAATGTACATCATTTCTCTAGTTTTATTTTAATGAAATTACATGTTATATGCTATATGATCTTGTGTATATGATTGATGTCTTAATACATAACTCATTTTGACGATTAACATCACATTTACGTCACAACTACTGTCTTAAGTATGCAGGGGAACAGATCCCTCATTTTAGCCTAGACGGATCCATCCAAGGGAGGAACCGTGCAACAGAAGCAGTGTTGCAAAAATCGGCCTAGGTGGCCGATTAATCGGCGATTAATCGCTAGGCGGGGATTAATCGCCACGATTTTCACTAATCGGCCTTATTAATCGGTTTGGTCAAAAATCCGTCAACATACTGATTAATCGGCTAAATTCGGTCAAATCGGGCATAAATCGGCCAAATCGGATAAATCGGCCAACTCGGTTATGGATAGAAATCAGCCAAATCAGGGATAAATCGGTCAAATCGGAGATAAATCGGCCAAATCGGAAAAATAGGCCAAATCAGGCATATAGTTCAAAAAATTTTAACTTTATATATAAAAAATCCAATCCGATTAATCCCCGCCTAACCGATTAATCGCTAGGCGGTACCCGGCCGCCACGCTACCGCCTAGCGATTTTTGCTACCTTGAACATAAGACATTTTTATTACTAATTTGAGTCTTATTTGCAGGAAATTTTGCATCATATACTTGTTTTCTAACCTTTATTTTGTAGATTTTTAATATACACATGAAGACTTTGACACCCTTAGCTAGGGGGAGTTTCTTGTCAAAGCAAAACAATTGCAAAATCATTTGCAATACTTTCACATAGGATTACAATAACTGCATGACGTCCTCCTTGCAAAGGAGCACTCGTCAAGGGGGAACATGTTGGCAAAAAGACGAAACCATTTGTAAACATAATTGCAATGCACTCGCTTAGTGTTTCTACTTACTTGACGCCCTCACAAAGGGATGGACCCGTCAAGGGGGAGCTAAGACGAGAATACTTCTCTTCCCTTACTCTTTATTTTTCATATTTTTTCTTTTCACATGTTTTTCTTAAAACAATGTGTTAGTTTCTTTTCGACGCTCTTTTTGTTTCGACAAAAAGGGGAATAAGAGAGTAAAAACTCCAATTCAAACTTTTATGAATTTTAGTTTTTCCTTAAAATAATCTTATGTTTTGTCATCAACAAAAAGGGGAGATTGTTAATACAAATAAGCCGTAAAAATGTTTATTTATATTTTAAGATCTTCTAATGTTTTGTCGATAACAAATGTAAAATCATTTTAACGAAACAAATAAAATACATAAATGGTTTGAGCCAATAGTTTAATAATACACTTACGTTTTTATATAAAACACTAAATAAGTAATAGTGTTTTCATGTTATAGTAATGCAAATGTATAACAACTAGTGTTTACATAATGGGTAGATATATATATATATATATACATACTTAGTATGTATTTTAATGGGTAACATAAAGGGTAGAAGTCTAAGTATTTGACCCATTGACTAAATACATTGAATGTAGTTGGGTAAAGCCCAAAGTCCATGACCCATACCAATGGAGCATGATCCATAACCCATGACCCATTGCATGACATCATGCATAAGTTATAATGGGTATTATCCATGACCCATGGAACTAACCCATGACCCATTGACTAGATGCATTGCATCTTCTAGATACATTGTATCTATTTGGATACCCATGATCCAAAATCCATAACCCATGACCCATGATCAATGGCCCATAAACCGTGTAGGAGGAGTGTCCTACGGATCCCCCAGTTTACACTGGACGGATCCCTCTTGTAAGGGATCCGTGGGATCCGGGCAACAGTAGCATGTTTTTTCCTATAAATAGAGAGTTATTTCTTCATTGTAAAACACCCGTTTCACACACATTCTCTCTTAGTGTTGTAAAATCTCTAACCTCAGATCCAAAGGATCTTTCTAGGTAGTTTTGTGTTTGTGTGATTCTCTAGGTTCCTCTTAAAGGCGAGATCACCACCTCTTGAAGTCGAGCAAGCTCAAGTCCATGGTTTGCCAAGCTTCATCATCATCAAGACTACTGATGTTATCTTGTTGATAGTTCTTTCCTCTCTCATTAGAAGTGTTGTGTCAAAGACATAGGTGAAAGATGTCTAAAGGGAATGAAGGCATTAGTGAAAGGTGTCGAAGATCCGTATCGAAGGCATTAGTGAAAAGTGCCGAAGATCCATATCGAAGGCATTAGTGAAAGGTGCCGAAGATCCGTGTCAAAGGCATTAGTGAAAGGTGCCGAAGATCCATATCGAAGGCATTAGTGAAAGGTGCTGAAGATCCGTGTCAAAGGCATTAGTGAAGAGTGCCTAGGAGTCATGTAAAAGGCATTAGTGAAAGGTGCCTAGGGTGTACATTCGATATGGTGTGTTGATGTACAAGATAGATTAGTATTAGGTCAAAGGATATTGATATCCTTGTTGATGTTGTTATAAGGAGTGGATCTCCTTTAGGATAGGTGTTGTGTAGTGTTGGGTAGTAGTTCCTCCTTTGTAATAGAACTCAGTATCAAGCCTTGTACCGGATAAAGTGTAGGCGACGTTTTGATAGGTTTGGTTCTACCTCGTGGAAGAACCCGGTGTCTAGCCTTGTACCGGATAAAGAGTAGGCGACGTTGTGAAGGCTTCTCCGCCATAAGGAGTTTGTGTTGTGTAGTTATTACGAACTCTCGAGTAGGTGACTCGGGGAGTGGAGTAGGGAAAGGAAGGTGTCCAGTGTCCTTGTAGCCGAACCAGTATGTGAGAATCGATGCTCAAGGTTGTTTAGACCTTATCTAGGATCACAATAACATTTAACAATAATACGCAGCGGAATACATCAAAACATAAATGTTATTGCTACAAGGTTTCTTCGTCATCATCTCTACTCTATTACAAATACAACCAACACAGCCCCAATCCTACACGATCAACTATAGGACGTGTTATCTATCTATAACAAGGAATCATGGATCCTTAGGGCTAACCAACTAGTCGACTATCACCTAGTCTAGGCGTTTACAAACTCACGCCCTAGACACACACACACCTTTTGTGTTTCACATCTTGACACACAATAAAACCAATTCCCTGTATCTCTTTATAAACTAGACATACTAGGGTTACAAAGAAATCTTTCTAACATATAAAATATTTCTTGTAATCTCCATCTTTTTGTAGAATATTTCTTTGTCTTCTTAAATCCCTCAAGTTTCATTCTTTTTCATTGTTGCACATTAGTTTTGTATTATCAACTCAAAATAATAAACCCAACAATCTTCCCCTTGTTGATAATTGCAAAACTATACGATGAATCAAACTTCCCCTTAAGTCATGCTATACCATCAAGGATCTTCAAGTTGCAAATCTTCAACTAGACTCTTCTTCCCTTTTTTGCCATTATCCACAGGGAGAAGCTAAGTAGAAGCAACTTTGATCTTCAAAACCACGAACCAATATCATACGACTAATCCATCTTTCCAATGCCTCAAGATACACTCCATGAAGTTTTCCGCACTAAAAATGAAATTAAGGCAAAAGAAATCTGAACCAATAGTAAAATACCAACAAGTAGTAGCAAAAACCTTCACCTCGATGTAGCATATAAATGGTTAAACATTTAAACATTAAGCTTCCCCTGAAACCTATATGTTAACCATTTGAAGAATGTAGGCTCTATGTAATGATTACTGATGAAGAAAACCAAGTATAACCAATTTGATGAAGAAGTAGAACAATCCAAACCTGTGTCTTATATCTTGCACTAAAGATGACATCGAACGTATACCCCAAGGTTGTCAAGATCGGGATCCTACCCAGGATCGTTTTTGTCTTTGCAAGATCGTGATCGTAAGATCGGATCGGGATCTTAAGATCCTACTCTAATGTTATTTCTTAATAGTTTATGTAATTTTATAAAAATATACAAATTCTAATACATTATAACCACAAAATACTATGAATGTTTCATATAAATATTGTCCTAAATTATGATTATAAAATGTTTAAAAAGATTAACATGTTGTTTTTTGAATTCTACAAACAAACAACCCATAAATTTGTAGTTTTTTAGTTTGTAATCCGAGAAGAGTAAGATCGGATCGGATTAGATCGTAAGATCGTATGGTCAAGATCGGGATCCTATAAGATCTTATGATTATGGTTTGATGTGTTTGTGAAATCCTATATCTTTCAATTGGTATCAAGAGCCATGGTTTTATCACTCATCTTTCATGCTCTTTGTTTTGGTGGATTTCATAAGGTTTTTAGGGTTATAAGTGTTTAGGAGAGTTTTAATCATTTGGTCAATTTCTAGTTTAAAGTTTGAATTTTGATTGTACTTTTGTGTTTAGGATCATCATATGTGTTTAGGTCTTGAGTTGGAAGGCTTAAATCATTGTGGTTTGGTTGTTTTTGATTGATAAAGTGGTTGTTTTTGAAAAGTGTACGAAGCGAGTTGAGCCTCGGAGTTGCATTTCTTAGAAGCGAATTGCGTTGTTACTGGAAGCGAGTTGCTTTGTTATTGAAAGCGAGTTGGTTTATGCGACTTGGCTATTTAGCGAGTTGATTTTTTAAGCGACTTGAGTTCTAAAGCGACTTGGCTATTAAGCGAGTTGTATTGGCAGCGACTTGGTTTATGCGACTTGGTTGTTAAACGAGTTGTCTCTGTATGCGACTTGGCTAGTTAGCGAGTTGACTCTTTATGCGACTTGGGTTTTAAGCGAGTTATTTCTTTAAGCGACTTGAGTTTTAAGCGACTTGTCTCTTAAGCAAGTTGATTGTTTAGCGAGTTGATACCAAAGCGAGTTGACTGTTTAGCTACTTGTCTATTGAGACTTTTCACTTCTTCGTGCTACATTTTTACGGTTGTTCTTTTGGTTTAGTAAAATCCCGTGAAAGAATCAATTTCCTGGTTTAATCAAAGAATAGTAAAATCCCGTAGAACTTGTAATCATGTCTAACAACGTACCTACTATCGTTTCTACTATAGCTGAGTACGTTCAAGCAGCTGGATCAGACACTCGTCCACCTATGCTTGACAGAACTGATTATGACTCATGGGCTCAACGAATTAGGTTGTACTATTTGGGAAAGGAAAATGTGGTCAACATTCTCAAATCAATTGATGAAGGACCTTATCAGATTGAGACTACAAGGGACATACTTGAAACTGCTGCAGATGGAATAATGATCTTAGGATTGGACAGACCAAAGACGTATGATGAGCTCAGTGATAAGGAGAAAAAGAGATACGATGCTGATATCAGGGCTTCAAACGACATCTACAAGTTGATCAATCACAACACTGAAGCCAAGGCGGTTTGGGATAATGTCAAGATGCTTCTCTTAGGTTCTGAATTAACTAAGGAAGATAGAGAATCACAACTGTATGATGAATTTGAGCACTTTAAGATGAAACCAGAAGAAAGTGTCTATGAATATTACGTGAGATTCCACAAGCTTGTGAATGACATGAGGAATATCAAGATGACCATGCCAAATATTCAGCTGAAATCAAAGTTTGTGAACAACATGAATCCCAAATGGCACAAATATGTCACCTCTGTGAAGCTAACCAAAGGATTAAAGAACACAAACTATGAGCAACTGTATGCCTTCCTTCTTCAGAATGAGAGACATGCTATGTTTGAACGAATGATTCTTGAACAATTCAAAACTAAACAGGGAGAAACAAGCTCATCAAATGATTCAACAACATTCTACACCAATGTAGGGACTACTACCAAAGCTTCACAAGTCATACCTACTGGAAACGATAATCACAAACTCATTCCTGATCCGAGGTTCAAGCAACCGGATGCTGATGTAGTCATGGAACACTTCATAAATCAACTGGCTCTTATGGTTAAACAAAACTTGACCCTTACTCCACATACTAACAGTCTTCACACTAACAATGAAATTAGAACAGCATCCAATCTACACAACCATGCTATTGTCAGAGATGGAAAGGTTATGGTGCAACCTGTTCAAGGAAGGCAGTATGAACAGGGAAGAGGTGGAGTGGGTGGAGGGTATGTGGCAAATCATAATCGTGGAAGGAATGCAAATCAAGGACAAGCAAAGCCAATCAAATGCTACAACTGTGGTGGTGAGGGACATATTGCAAGGAACTGTACATCTCCAAAACGTCCACAGAATGCATAATACTTCAGAGACAAGATGTTGCTTGTGCAAGCTCAGGATAATGGAGCAGCTTTGGATGAAGAAGAGTTGTTGTTTCTTGCTGAGGGAAATGCCAAAACCTATGATGCTGATGTTGATAAACAGCCAATTCAGGAAATAGTTAATGATCATCAAAATGCCTTTCAAGTTGCTGACTGTGATGCATTTGACTTTGATGTCGATGATGAACCTACTGCCCATACAATCTTCATGGCTAGCATTTCACCAATGGTCTCTCCAAAGGTCTCGTCACCACAACAGGATGGTCCATCCAAGGAATCAATCATTTCAGAGGTATTAAAACTATACGATGAAGTTGATGAGCAAAAGATTCATAACGAAGTACAATCCCATGAAACTTATGAATCAGATATTGATAATGTGGATAATAGTAATATTGTCTCATATGATCAATATGTGATGCAAAGTGAAAGTGAAATTGTACCAAGTGATGCATCTTCTGCAGTCAATGATGACTATGTCTTTGAAGAATACACTGCATGTTCCCCTGATGATTCTGTTATCTCTGAGCTGAATGCCTATAAAGAACAAGTTGCTATTTATGAACAACGTGCTAAGTTCGAGTTAACTACCCGTGAGCAGGAAATGGATGACCAAATGCGTACAATTATTAGAAAAAGTAATTTTAGAGAAGAAGTGTTAAAACAAGAGTTAAACTCCTTACATGAAAAGCTTTCTAAAACTGTTAAGCAAAAGCAAGAGCTTCAAGATAATGTTAAAGTGCTTAAACAAGAATTTAATGCTAAGGAATCAAAACTTTTGAATGACTTTTCTAATCTAAAAACTTTGAAAAACAAGCTTGAAAATAAGTTGTACGTATAAGGGAATACCATTCAGACTGCTCACATGATCACTAAGCATAGAGTTCTTAGCGATAAGCATAGCATTCCTCTAGTTAAGGAACCCACTCCTGAATATGGTAAAGTAGCTAGAGAAGCTCAGAAAGTAATTTATGATGGTAATAAAATCCTTAAGCCTAGGCAGAAACCTAGTTGCGCTAAGTGCACTGAGGAAGATATGCATTTTGAAGAAGTCAATAGGGAGAAAATGGATAAGAAGCTAAAAGATCCTGAGTGTAAAAAGAAAAACATAACGTTCAAACCCCATGATTACACTAAAGAAAATTGGATCTCCTTGAACAGGTTTAAGCCTCAAACTCAATTAACCCGTGAACAAGTTTTTTGGAAGAAAGATATGGATAAGCAAAAAGCAAGTGAACTTGTTGAAACAAACCCTCCCCTTAGGAAAGTGCCTGCAGCTACTGTGCACCCTCCTAATACACCAATGCACTTAGTTCCGAGAACTATTTCCACTAATAGCAAGACCTTAATCAGCATGTATGTTGTTTATCAACTATTTGTTGATTTTGTGAAAACATGTAAGAAAAGGATCACACCACTGGGATAACTGAAGGGGAAAGGGGTTTTGAGCAAACTAAAGAATGTTATTTAACTGAGGTCATGCCTTTCTTTAAACAATTAAAAGGTCAATTTGAGAGTCTTCAAAAAGGGATTAACTCATATATCAAAGAAATGGAAAAGGAATTTGATGCAATGATAGTTGAGGTAAATGATTATGAACGGGAACTCAAATATAATGAAATTGAAAGGAAGAATCTGCATATCTTAAATGAGAACTTAGTGTTAAGTTGTGTGGCTCAAGATGTGTTTTATACTGTTACTAAGCATTCTATTACTGCTTCTCAATTTCATGAATTAACTGTTGCTTTGAAAGTTTCCCATGATCGTGTCATTGAGCTTGAAAACAAAAACTCAGAACTAAATGAGAAAATTGATCAAGATGATCACGATAATTTGGTAAAACATCTTTCTAAACTAGAAGTTGAACATTTTGATGTGCAACTAAAATATCAACATCTCAAAGAAAATGTCAAAACCTCAAACATCAAGACATCCTCAAATGTTCCAGAGTTTGATGCCCTTTTTGAAATAAACAAACGTGACGAACAGATTCAAGCTCACTGTAACACTATCAGAAAGTTGATAGCCCAAATTTCACAATTAAAGGGTGAAAAGAACAATGTGACTGGCACCCAAATGCCTCCTCCTTTAGATTCTCAGTGTTCTCAAACTTTTCATCTTCAAAACTTGGTTAATGCTTTACAAATGGAAAATGAGAGTTTTCTAGAAGAAAATGAAAAAGTTAAATGACACTTCAAAGAGTTATATGATTCAATGAAAGTCACTCGTGACAAGAACAACGAAAAAATAACGTCTTTACAAAAGGAAGTTGAGAATCTGAGGAGTCAGGTATAAGGGAAAATGCCACTTGTCTTTAATGAGAATGTTGCATCAAAGTCATCTGCAGACTGTAAATATACTGTGACCGTTAAATACATTCCTCCTCATCTTAGAAATAACGAACTGGTGTTTCATAACTATTTCGCTCACCTTAAGGATAGTCTAGAATGTCTCCGGGAGATTGTAGAAGAGGATTACATAAACAAGCCACTTGATAGAGAAATTAGGTTTACTTGCATTCAGGCCAAACAATCTCAGGAGCTGTTAGAATGTTTAAGAGCAACATGTCAAAAATCCTTATGTGAGAAAGATAAAGTTGTGATGCCTTGTTCTATGCCTAGTGCTAAGTATGCAAACCATTCTATGCCCAGTGTTAAGAAAGTGAACTTTAAAGTGCCCTCATGTAGTACAGATCCCTGCACTTCTAGTTCAGGAATGCAAAAGGTAGCCCAACCAACTAATATTCCCATAATTCCCTCTACAGGAGTAATCAGTGACACAAAAGCAAGCGGGTCAAAGCCTCCAGGCAATACAAAGCAAGATAGGACCTCGCAAGCTAAGAATGTACAATGGAAAAGAGTAGAAGACCATCTTAGGAATATTAAGTTTGAGTTAAATAAAACGAATCGTGTTGATTCTAGTATTAACTATAAGCGTACTGTAATTAATTCGAATTCTGCTACTTTTGGCAAAACATGTAATGATGATTGCTTGGTTTCTGTTATTAATCATGAATGTGGTGTGAATGATTTGATTAATGTTGTTAAATGCCCTGTTAAGATAGTTAATGCAAAAAATCAAGCTAAGAAGGCTAGAAAGCAATGGCGGAAGAAGGTTAGAAAACATTGGAAACCCACAGGAAGGAAATTTAGCAACATAGGTTATCAATGGATACCTACTGGCCACTAATTCAATCTTAATGAGATGTGCCCTAAATTATCTAGATCAATGCCCATTAGAAAATTGATGCCTACTGGTAGAACTATTCCTTTAAGAAGTGAACATACTTTGAATAGGTTAAATACGGACACTAGCACTGCATCTATCCCTGATGATTCCATTGTTTCTACTTCTGATGTAGGTGTTCCAATCACTGTTACTAACCAAATGGAACCCATTCTTGCATGGGGATCCCAATTATCCAGTTATCCATTCTTGTCTGTGTTCAACTGCAGATAGTTCAAATTGTTCTGTGGTACCTGGACTCAGGCTGTTCCAAGCATATGACTGGAGACCGGTCGCGGCTCATGAACTTCGTGAGTAAATTCATCGGGACTGTTAGATTCGGGAATGATCATTTCGGTGCAATTATGGGTTATGGAGACTATGTTGTAGGTGATAGTGTAATCTCCAGGGTATATTACGTTGAAGGTCTTGGTCATAACTTATTCTCTGTCGGTCAATTATGTGATTCTGATCTAGAAGTGGCCTTCAGAAAACATACTTGTTTCGTTAGAGAACTTGATGGTGCAGAAATTTTAAGAGGAACACGTGGTTCAAACCTATACACCATCTCTATCGAAGATATGATGAAGTCTTCTCCAATTTGCTTGTTGTCAAAGGCTTCAAAAACAAAGTCATGGTTATGGCATTGTCGTCTCAATCACTTGAACTTCGGCACCATAAATGATCATTCCAGAAAGGACTTAGTAATAGGCTTACCTAGACTAAAGTATGAAAAGGATCATCTTTGTTCAGCATGCCAATTGGGAAAAAGCAAGAAGTATGCCCACAAACCCAAACCTACAAACTCAGTTATGGAAGTTCTTCATACCATTCACATGGATTTATGTGGACCCATGAGAGTGCAAAATATTTTCGAGAAGAAATATGTGTTAGTTGTGGTTGATGATTACTCTCGATTTACTTGGGTAAAGTTCTTAAGGACAAAGGATGAAACTCCAGATATCATAATTAAACTTATCAAACAGTTGCAGGTTCGACTTAACAAAACTGTCAAAATCATCCGAACAGACAATGGAACTGAGTTTGTTAATAAAGAACTTAGTGAGTTCTATGAAAGTGATGGAATCAGTCATCAAAGAAGTGTTCCACGAACTCCTCAACAGAACGGTGTAGTTGAAAGATGAAATTGAACTCTTGTGGAAGCCGCAAGAACAATGTTGATTTACTCAAAGGTTCCAATGTTTCTCTGGGCTGAAGCCATTGCCACTGCATGCTACACTTAAAACCGATCCCTAATTCACACTTCTCATGGAAAAACTCCATATGAACTTGTCCACAATCAAGAACCTAATCCTTCATTCCTTCGTGTGTTTGGTGCATTGTGTTATCCAACGAATGAGGGTCAAGACTTAGGCAAACTTAAAGCTAAAGCAGACATTGGAGTATTTGTAGGATATGCACCAAGTAGAAAAGGATACCGAATCTACAACAAAAGAACCCGAAATATCATGGAAACAATTCACGTTGCGTTCGATGAGCTGACCAGTCAAATAGATCCAGGACAAACCAGTTCTGGACCCGCTTCTCAACCTTGATCAAGTAGTCCCATTAGTTCTTCTCTTGTACAAAATCTCTCACCAGCAACTCCTTATGTAGCTCCTTCAGAAGATGATTTGAAGAAATTGTTTGATCCAATTTTTGATGAACACTATGAGCCAATTGCTAATGATCTGTCAAATCCATCAACATAGGTTGCTCCTATCCCTGTCTATGAAGTTACCCCTTCAATTTCTATGTCATTAAGTCAAGAAGCGCCTGCTGCTGATCACCCTGTCTCATCAACAAATCTTCAATCATCAAGTGTACATCATGGAATTGTTTCTGGCACCTATGATGGAGATAACCCCTTTGCTACTACCGAAGATGCTCTATTTGAAAACATATTTGCTCCTGAATCATCATTAGAACCATCTTCATCAGGAGAAATCAACTCTGCTACTTCAGTTCCTCAACAACAACCACATGAACACCTCAGAAAATGGACACATGATCATCCATTGGAGAACATCATTGGAAACCTTTCTTGTCCAGTATCCACTCGTAAACAACTTGCAACTGATGCCTTATGGTGCTTCTTCAACTCCGTACTCTCTAAGATCGAACCAAAAGACGTTAAAACTGCCATGAATGAAGACAGCTGGTTCAATGCCATGCAAGAAGAAATTCATGAGTTTGATCGACTAGATGTATGGGAATTAGTACCTGCTCCTAACTGTGCTATGATCATTGCTCTAAAGTGGATATTCAAAGTAAAACTTGATGAGCATGGTGATGTGTTAAAGAACAAGGCTCGATTGGTTGCAAAATGATATCGTCAAGAGGAGGGTATTGGCTTTGAAGAATCATTTGCTCTAGTTGCACGTATCGAGGCAATCAGAATCTTCCTGGCTAATGCTGCAAGTAAGAACATGGTTGTCTATCAGATGGATGTAAAGACGGCTTTTCTTAATGGAGATCTTAAAGAAGTCGTATACGTCAGTCAACCAGAAGGTTTTGTGAATCCAGACCATCCTACTCATGTCTATCGCTTGAAGAAGGCTCTTTACGGTTT
Source organism: Chrysanthemum seticuspe (assembly GCA_019973895.1). NCBI lineage: Eukaryota > Viridiplantae > Streptophyta > Magnoliopsida > Asterales > Asteraceae > Chrysanthemum > Chrysanthemum seticuspe. Next base: position 244,451,623 of record BPTQ01000007.1, on the reverse strand, counting down.
GAAGCAAGCTCCAAGGGCATGGTATAATACGCTATCAACGTTTATTGTATCTACTGGATTCAGCAAAGGAGCAGTTGATCCAACATTGTTCACCAGAAAGTCAGGCAAACATTTAATTCACGTTCAAATCTATGTTGATGATATTATTTTTTCCTCGACTGACCCCAATGAATGTGACCATTTTTCTAATGAGATGGGTTCCAAATTTCAAATGTCTATGATGGGACAAATGTCATTTTTCTTGGGATTACAATTTCACAAAGTCCCGGAGGCATTTTTATCAATCAATCTAAATATGCTAATGGAATTTTAAAGAAATTTGGATTTGATACTTGTGACATCGTTGACACTCCCATGGTAGAACGTACCAAACTGGATGAGGACCACTCAAGGATCATGGTAGATCAAACGAAATATCGTAGTATGATTGGATCCCTGATGTACCTTACTGCCAGTAGACCAGATATTTTGTTCGCTGTATGCATGTGTGCTAGATACCAGGCTAAGCCTACTAAAAAGCACCTTGAAGCAGTTAAACGGGTCTTTCGGTATCTCCAAGGAACCATCAACATGGGACTTTGGTAGCCGAAGGACACCGATATGTCATAAACAGCCTATGCATATGCTGACCATGCAGGATGTCAAGATACACGTCAAAGTACGTCTGGAGGTGCTAAGTTTTTGGGTGATAAGCTTGTGAGCTGGTCTTCAAAGAAACAAATGAGTACTTCTATATCCTCTACAGAGGCTGAATACATAGCCATGTCATCTTGTTGTGCTCAAATCCTATGGATGAGATCCCAATTATCTGACTATGGCTTTGAATTCAACAAAATCCCTATGTATTGTGATAACAAAAGTGCCATTGCTCTCTCTTGCAACAATGTTCAACATTCAAGAGAAAAACACATCGACATTCGACATCATTTCATTCGGGAACAAGTGGAAAAAGGTGTGGTAGAACTCTATTTTGTAAGGTCTGAATACCAGTTAGCAGACATCTTCACCAAAGCTCTTCCTAGAGAACGTTTTGAGTTTATCCTCCCACGACTTGGTCTAAAGAGCCTACAACATGAAACACTCAGACGTCTTCAAGAGGAAGACGAGGAGTAAATGGTTTTTCTTCATCTATCTCTTGTATATATTTAAAAAAAATACAAAATTTCAAAACCCACAAAAGAAAATAGAAAAATATAAAATTTTCAAAAACCAAAAAAATTAGAAAATCTTGAAAATTCCCAAAAATATTGTTATTTTGTCATGTTTTTCTTTATTCGATATCATCTACGGACTTTGTGTTGACATTCAAAGAATGTCACGGGTTTTTAGATGTTCTTCTAATGTACATAAATTGCTTTAAAAAAAAAAACTGAGAAAAATGGTGGTTTATTGTCATTTCAGGCAGTAACCCGTTTTTAAAAGGAAAGAACAGAGCCATGCTTAATCTTATTTTTCAAATCTCATGCTCTGATTCTTAAAACAAATGTTTGTCACCAAAAAGACAAATGTTTTCTTTCCAAATATTTTTCCGTCTAATGATTCTTCTGAAAAATATTTGTCATCTTATGAAAACAAAATTGCTTTGAAAATACCTCGGACTCTATTCTTGAAAATCATCCGGGCTTATCTTTGTCAAAATCTCTATCTCTCAATCAACTACCTATGTCATTGATTGAGGGGGAGAATGATTTCAATCGAATCAAAAAGTGTATTTTTCAATCAATTGGCACTTAAACAAGCAAGGTCAATTTTGGACGATCAAAATGAACAATGTTTTATACAAATGGTTCAAGACCTTGGCTATTGTTATGTTTTTCAAAAGATATTTATGCATGATTGATCAATGGAGTTTAAAGTCTCAAACTCCGATCCTTATCAGTTAAAATGTTTTTTCAAAAGCAAGTCACTATTCTCCTCAAAAGTTCTCAAAATTTAATTTAAATCAATAGAGATCTCAAATCTCAAAGGATTTGAAAATTGTGATCGGGGGAGAATTTGTGATTTAAATTGGATTTAATCTGATAATTTGATAATGGTGTTATACGTGATTAACAAGCTCCCCTCCCTGCATGTGCCAAACAATTTCAAAATTTCCATGCACATGTTAAGGGGGAGCATTTATATCAAACCAAAATAGATTGAAACGTGATTGATTTGTCTCTAAGTGCAGGTTTTCCCTATATGTGCTAAACAATTTGAAAATATGATGCACATGTTGAGGGGGAGCCATTTTCTAAAAATATCAAAAACAGTTCAGGTACAAAATGTTTTGATCATGTATCACAAGTACTTGGATTGATTTTCAAATGGTTTTCATGTGGTTCCAAAGGCTGATAAACAATACCAAAAAGACCGACCAAATTTACTTTATGTATGGTGATATAAGGATGGTTAGGTTAGGTATTTGTTCCCACAATCCCGCCAGAGCCGGAGGGATCTACCCAGGGACAATCCACTAGATAGTGTAGAGTCCTTAGGTATGATGAAAAAAGGAGAAAAGTGAGATATGGAAAGAGTGCGGACTGAGATAGAGCTAGAACTGGAATAAACCCAACAAGGCTCTAGTAATGAAATCTCGGTAAGCACTGAAGGGGTTGAAGAATGAAAAAGAAATAAATGTGAAAAGGGTGAAAATAAATAGCCCTCCAATATTTCAACCTTAGGGCAGAAATCGGGTTCAACTCATATGCTACTGGTTGTTACTAAGGTAACATCGGTATTGAAGACAAGACGTCATGGACCCAGTGACGCACTGCACTACAACTTCCCAAGCCAATCAAGTTCCTCTTAAAAGGACTTGTTTCATTCTCACAGGGGGAACCTACATTATCTATCAACTCTCTCTTAGAGATGGTTGATATTGAAGAAGGAGACCCTCTCCCTAGTCTCTGGCATAGGAACAAAATGTGCACAATCGAGTCTAGAGCCACGAGATCATCAATAAATCTCTTTAGGACACTGTCAATGAAGACTCTCTGTTTCACACAATATGGAAAGAGAGAATATATTTTAAGAGTCCTACGCGTTATCCTTGTGGTATTGCCAGAACATCTGAGTGATATGCAAACATATTCACAATGAAGATGGAAAGCCTTCTAGAGCCAACATCAAACAAGCTCTTGGTAGGTGGCATGTGAGATCTATCCAATAGATCAACCATGTGACAACTGAACAGAAACAATGGGGCGATTCATAATTTTGAATCAATCCTGGTTCAGGATATGGATTGACGGATATCTTTGAAAAACTGGTCGTTGTGCTTAAAATTCTTTTCTCTAGCACATCGACTGTGTATTAATATTTCAAAATTAAAAGGTGTTTATGATTGATAATTGATTTTCCTTAAAACCTTCGTTGTATTGCAAAAACACTTTATTTTGAGTAGTACACGATTGTTTTTCAAATCTCTTTTCATCAATCAGTGTATCTCAAATTCGCTGGATCACTCACTCCGTGTTGTCTTCTTTGAGACGTTCCGGTCTGAGAACGGCTAGAGCAGCTGCGAAACCCTGTCAAGGAGATTCTTCGGAATTATACCTGATCACAGGCAGTACTTGTACTGATCAACGGGGAACCGTGGGCCGTGTACCTCAATTCAACAAAAGTAATCAAAGAAACTTCCGTGTGCTTTATTGCTAAATGTTGTATGCAGGTACACCCAACGTTTCCAGCTTATCAGAATGAAAAGGTCAATCCATAGCCGCATGCTCACACATCACATTCACTTCAAAAGAAATCATGATTAGTGCATCAATGACTCTGATAGTCTGTCACACCCCCAAATTACCTGTTTTGCAGCGGAATGGAATTCCTGGGGATTGACTGTCATAGCATCACAATCACAGTTATATTGAACGACCTAAAGTGTCGTTTGGAAAAATACATCGTTTGATTTAATAAAATAATTAGAGTTTACAAAGTAGGTCCCAAATGTAAATCAACTTGTGCGGAAATAAATTTGTTACAATTCATGTTACGGAAACGATGTATTTGCTAAAGCTTTCAGAAATGTAAAGTTGCTAAATGTTACGGAAACGCCGTATTTGCTAAAAACTTTCCGAAATGTAAAGTTTTGTTTGAGATACTTGAGTGAGTTGGAAACACAACTGTGAAAATCGTACAAAAATAGAGTCCATAGATTCCGTAAGTGAAGTACCGTACGTAAACCTGTGTAGTACCTCAGCACCACTGCTGCGCAGAGTGAACCCAAAATACATGAGATTTTGTAGCAAACTTAACATTGTTTAAATAAAGGCGTGTTCAACTAAATGTAAACCCTGGATGAAACATTTGAGATTAATAAAATAATTTAGTTTGCTACATAAAAAGGTTTGCTGTGAAATCCAGCAAGTTATATTGACACTAACACTACGATACTGTCAGTTAGGGGTCCTTAAGGTAAGGCGACGTTTTGTCCATTAAACCCCCACACTGTC
>BPTQ01000007.1:244342968-244434354 GCA_019973895.1 Chrysanthemum seticuspe | reverse complement strand
ATGCAATGATAGTTGAAGTTAGTGACTATGAGCGAGCACTAAAATATAATGAGATTGAGAGGAAGAACTTGCATACACTAAATGAGAACCTGATCTCTGAATGTATTGCTCAAGATGTGTTTTTCATTGCTACAAATTGTTCCATTAATGCTTCTAAATTTCATGAATTATCGGTTGCCCTGAAAGTCTCCCATGATCGTGTCATTGAGCTTGAAAAAACTAATTCTGAACTAAACGAGAAAATTGAAATGGATGATCACGACAATTTGGTTAAACATTTTTCTAAACTAGAAGTTGAGCATTTGAATTTACAACTAAAATATCAACATCTTAAAGAAAATGTCAAAACTTCAAATATCAAGACATCCTCAGATGCTCCAGAGTTTGATGCAGTTTTTCAAATTAACAAACGTGATGAACAGATTCAAGCTCAGTGCAACACGATCAGAAAGTTGAAAGCCCAAATCTCTCAATTAAAGGGTCAAACGAACAATATGACAGGCTCCCAAATGCCTCCTCCTTTAGATTCTCAGAATTCCCAAACGTTTCATCTTCAAAACCTAGTAAATGCATTACAAAAGGAAAATGAAAGTTTTCTAGAAGAAAATGAAAAGGTTAAACGTCATTTCAATGAGTTATTTGAATCAATAAAGGTCACTCGTAACAAAAATAACGAACAAATTGCTTCATTGCAAAAGGAAATTGAGAATCTGAAGAGTCAGGTAAAAGGGAAAATGCCAATGACCAATGGGGAGAATGGTGTATCAAAGGTTCACTCTTGTAATAAATATGCTTTGTCTATGAAATATGTCCCTCCTCATCTCAGGAACAACAAACTTGCTGTTCAAACATACTTCTCATCCCTTAAGGATTGCCTAGAATGTCTGCGTGAGATTGTTGAAGAGGATAAGTTAGAGAAACCTCATGATAATGCAATTGGACATGCATGCCTATATGCCAAACGATCTCAAGAAATCCTAGAATGCTTGATCACAATATGCCCAAAGTCCTTAGGTGAGAGAGTTAATCCTTTGATTCCATGTTCGATGCCTATTGCCAAGTATGATACTCATTCGATGCCCAATGTCTTGAATGTGAATCTTAGTGTGCCTTTAAGTAGTTCAGATTTCAGATCTGTCAATGCTATGAAAGAAAACTCAAGTGTGCCTTCTAGGAATCCCAGCACTTCTAGTTTTAAGAAAGTGAACCTTAGTGTGCCTGCAAGTAGTTCAGATACCAGCACATCTAAACAGGTGATGCAAAGAGTTGTAAAACCCACTAATGTTCCCATTCCCTCTACAGGAGTAATCAGTGACATTAAAGGGAGCAGGTCAAAGTCTCAAGACAATACAAGGAATGATAGGACCTCGCAAGCTAAGAATGTGCACTGGAAAAGAGTAGAAGAACAATCTAGGAACTTTAAGCTTGAATCGAATAAAACGAATCGTGTTGATTCTAGTATTAGCCATAGGCGTACTGTAATTAATTCGAATTCTGATACTATTTGCAAACCTTGTACTGATGTCTGCTTGAATTCTGTTTCTAATCATGAATGTGGTGTTAATGTTTTGCCTAATGATGTTAATTGTCCAGTAAATGCTGTTAATACTAAAAAGGCAAAAAGGAACATACGAAAGAAAGTTAGAAAACAGTGGAAACCCACAGGAAGAACATTTAGTAAGATAGGCTATTATTGGATAATGCCCACTAGAAAATGGATGCCTACTGGTAGAACTATTCCCTTAAGAAGTGAGCACACTGTGAACAGGGCTAATACAGACACTAGTACTGCATCAATTCACAATGATTCCAGTGCCTTAATTTCTGATATGAATGCTTCTTTTTCTGATGTGGGTGTTCCAACCATTGTTACTAACCAAATGGAACCCATTCTTGCATGGGGATCCCAATTATCCAGTTATCCACTCTTGTCTGTGTTCAACTGCAGATCGTTCAAATCGTTATGTGGTACCTGGACTCAGGCTGTTCCAAGCATATGACTGGCGACCGGTCACGGCTCATGAACTTCGTGAGCAAATTCATCGGGACAGTTAGATTCGGGAATGATCATTTCGGTGCTATTATGGGTTATGGAGACTATGTTGTTGGCAAAAGTGTTATCTCCAGGGTTTACTATGTAGAAGGTCTTGGTCACAACTTGTTCTCTGTTGGTCAATTCTGCGATTCTGATCTAGAAGTAGCCTTCAGAAAACATACCTGCTTCGTTAGAGAACTTGATGGTAAGGAACTTTTAAGAGGTTCACGTGGTTCAAATCTATACACCATATCTATCGAAGATATGATGAAGTCTTCTCCAATTTGCTTACTGTCAAAGGCCTCTAAAACAAAGTCATGGTTATGGCATCGTCGTCTCAATCACTTGAACTTCGGTACCATCAATGATCTCTCCAGAAAGGACTTAGTTGTAGGTTTACCTAGACTCAAGTATGAAAATGATCATCTTTGTTCAGCATGTCAATTGGGAAAAAGCAATAAGTATGCCCATAAACCCAAACCTACTAACTCTATCACAGAAGTTCTTCATATGATTCATATGGATTTGTGTGGACCAATGAGGGTGAAGAATATATTTGGGAAGAAATATGTGTTAGTTGTGGTTGATGATTACTCTAGATTCACCTGGGTCAAGTTCTTAAGGACAAAGGATGAAACTCCTGATATCATCATCAAACTCATCAAACAGCTGCAGGTTTGGCTTAACAAAACAGTCAGAATAATAAGAACAGACAATGGAACTGAGTTTGTCAACAAACAACTCAGTGAACTTTATGAAAGCGTTGGAATCAGCCATCAAAGAAGTGTTCCAGTAACTCCTCAACAAAACGGTGTAGTTGAAAGACAAAATCGAACTCTTGTAGAAGCCGCTAGAACAATGCTGATTTACTCAAAGGTTCCAATGTTTTTCTGGGCTGAAGCTATTGCCACTGCATGCTACACACAAAATCGTTCCCTGATTCATACTGTTCATGGAAAAAATCCATATGAACTTGTCCACAACAGAAAACCTAATCTCTCTTTCCTTCGTGTGTTTGGTGCATTGTGTTATCCAACTAATGAGGGACAAGACTTAGGCAAACTTAGAGCTAAAGCAGACATTGGAGTATTTGTAGGGTATGCTCCAAACAAAAAGGGATACCGAATCTACAACAAAAGAACCCGAAATATCATGGAAACAATTCACGTTACGTTTGATGAGCTGACCGGTCAAATGGCTCCTGGACAATTCAGTTCTGGACCCACACTTCAAAACAGTCCCATTGGTTCATCCCTTGTTCCAAACTCTTCTCAAGAAACTCCATATGTACCTCCATCTGAAGATGATTTAAAGAAATTGTTTGATCCTATGTTTGATGAACTTTATGATCCAAGTACTAATGAGGTGTCGATTCCTACAACAGAGGCTACTCATATTCCTGTGAATGAAGGCAATCCCTCAGTCTCAATATCTTTAAGTCAAGAAGCGCCTGTTGCTGATCCTTCAGTCTCATCAACAAATCATCATTCTTCAAATGTACATCATGGAAATGTTTCTGGCATCAATGATGAAGTTAATCCCTTTGCTACTCCTGAAGATGCTCCATTTGAAAACATATTTGCTCCTGAATCTTCATCAGAACCATCTTCTTCAGGAGACATCGACTCTGCTACTTCAGTTCCTCAACTACTGCCACATGAACACCTTAGAAAATGGATTCACGATCATCCACTAGATAACATCATTGGAAATCACTCTCGTCCTGTTTCAACATGGAAACAACTTGCAACCGATGCATTATGGTGCTTCTTCAACTCCGTACTATCTAAGATCGAACCAAAAGATGTTAAAACCGCCATGAATGAAGATAGCTGGTTCAATGCCATGCAAGATGAAATTCATGAGTTTAATCGACTTGATGTATGGGAGTTAGTACCTGCTCCAGACTGTGCTATGATTATTGCTCTTAAATGGATCTTCAAAGTGAAACTTGATGAGCATGGTGATGTGTTGAAGAACAAGGCTCGATTAGTTGCTAAAGGATACCGTCAAGAGGAGGGTATTGACTTTGAAGAATCTTTTGCTCCAGTTGCTCGAATCGAGGCAATCAGAATCTTTCTGGCTAATGCTGCTAGTAAGAACATGGTAGTCTATCAGATGGATGTGAAGACGGCATTTCTGAACGGAGATCTTAAAGAAGTCGTCTACGTCAGCCAACCCAAAGGATTTGTGAATCAAGAGCATCCTACTCACGTTTATCGTTTGAAAAGGCTCTTTACGGTTTAAAGCAAGCTCCAAGGGCATGGTATGATACACTGTCGAAGTTTCTTCTATCTACCGGATTTAGCAAAGGAGCAGTTGATCCTACATTGTTCACCAGGAAGTCAGGCAAACATTTAATTCATGTTCAAATTTATGTTGATAATATTATTTTTGCCTCGACAGACCCAATGGAATGTGATCGTTTTTCAAATGAAATGAGTTCAAAATTTCAAATGTCAATGATGGGACAAATGTCATTTTTCTTGGGATTACAAATTTCACAAAGTCCCGGAGGCATTTTCATAAATCAATCTAAATATGCAACAGAGATCTTAAAGAAATTTGGATTTGATTCAAGTGACCCTGTTGACACCCCCATGATTGATCGAACCAAACTAGATGAGGACCACTCAGGGATCATGCTTGACCAAACGAAATATCGTAGTATGATTGGATCCCTGATGTACCTCACTGCTAGTAGACCAGACATCTTGTTCGCTGTTTGCATGTGTGCTAGATACCAGGCTAAGCCTACTAAAAATCACCTTGAAGCGGTTAAAAGGGTCTTTCGGTATCTCCAAGGAACCATCAATATGGGTCTTTGGTACCCGAAGGACACCGGTATGTCACTAACAGCCTATGCAGATGCTGATCATGCAGGGTGTCAAGATACTCGTCGAAGTACATCTGGAGGTGCTAAGTTTTTGGGTGATAAGCTTGTGAGCTGGTCTTCAAAGAAGAAAATGAGTACTTCTATTTCCTCTACAGAGGCTGAATACATAGCCATGTCATCCTGTTGTGCTCAAATCTTATGGATGAGATCTCAATTATCTGACTATGGCTTTGAATTCAACAAAATCCCTCTGTACTGTGATAATAAAAGTGCTATTGCTCTCTCATGCAACAATGTTCAACACTCAAGAGCAAAGCATATCGACATTCGACATCATTTCATCAGGGAACAAGTGGAAAAAGGTGTAGTGGAACTCTATTTTGTGAGGACTGAATACCAGTTAGCAGACATCTTCACCAAAGCTCTTCCAAGAGAACGCTTTGAGTTTATTCTTCCACGACTGGGCATGAAAAGCCTTCAACCAGAAACACTCAAACGTCTTCAGGAGGAAGACGAGGAGTAAAGGTCTATCTTCATCTATCTCCTGTATATATCTATTCGAAAATCAAATAGAAAAATATAAAACTTTCAAAATCCATAAAAATTTGAAAAATTCGAAAAATCTTCAAAAAATATTGTCATTTTGTCTTGTTTCTCTCGATTCGATAATATCTACGGTCTTGATGTTGTCATTCAAAGAATGACACGGGACTTTAGATGTTGTTCGAATTTAAAAAAAAAAAAAAAAAAAAAAAAAAAAAAAAAATTAAAAATCAAAAAATATTTTTGGGAGAAAGAGAATAAATGGTTTATTGTCTTTTCAGGCAGTAACCCGCTTTTCAAACAAAGAACAGAGCCATGCTTTACCATGTTTTCAAACTCCATGCTCTGATTCTATAAACATTTATCTGCTGAAAACTAACTGCTTCGAAAAATAACTCGGTCTCTATTTTTGATAATCATCAGGACTTATTTGTCAAAATCTCTATCTCTCAATCAACAACCTATGTCATTGATTGAGGGGGAGAATGATTTCAATTAAATTAAAAAGTTATTTGGCATTAAATTGTTTTCAAAAGATGTACATGCATGTTTTATCAATGGAGTTTTAAAGTCTAAAAATCCGATCCTTATCAGTTAAAACGCTTTCATAATCAAGTCACAATTCCCCTTAAAATCTTTCAAAATCAATTTAAATCAATAAGAGATCACAAATCTCAAATGATTTGATAATTGTGATCGGGGGAGAATGTGTGATTTAAATTGGATTTAAACTGATAATTCGGTATATGGTTTTATAAGGATGTACATGCTATCCTTCCCACATGTGACAAACGATTTCAAGAAATCCTTGCACATGTTGAGGGGGAGCATCTATCTTAAACCTATGATTTGAAACGTGATCATTTATCTCAATGTGCAGGTTCCCTCTAATATGTGCAAAACTCTTTTCAAACCTCGAGGCACATATTGAGGGGGAGCAAACTTATGGAAACCTCATCCTTCCCAGAAATGCTTTATCTACTTGATTTGATCAAGGAAGTGATGGTGATATTTTTTAGAAAATGGTAATCAAAGAAGTAATTTCTTCCTCTTGCCTCCGTGTGCAAAACGATTTCAAACAATTCATGCACATGTTGAGGGGGAGCACTTATTCTAAAAATATCAAAAACAATTCAGGTACAAAATGTTTTTGATAATATATCACGAGTATCTGGATTGATTTTCAAATGGTTTTCAATTGGTTCCAATGGCAGATGAACAATACCAAATAGACCGACCAACGTTACTTTATGTACGGTGATATAAGGATGATAAGGTTAGGTATTGGTTCCCATGATCCGCCAGAACCGGAAGGATCTACCCAGGGACAACCCACTAGTTAGTGTAGAAGTCCTTAGGTATGATGATAAAAGGAGAAAAGTGAGATATGGGAAGAGTGCGGACTGAGGCAGAGCAAGTACTGGAACATACCCAACAAGGTTCTTGCTATGAAGTCTCGGTAAGCACTGAAGGGGTTGAAGAATTAAAAAGAATTGAATGAGAAAAGGGTGAAAACAAATAGCCCTCCATTTATTCAACCTTAGGGCAGAAACCGGGTTCAATTCATATGCTACTGATGGTAACATCGGTATTGAAGACAAGACGTCATGGACCCAGTGACGCACTGCACTTCAACTTTCCAAACCACTCAAGTTCCTCTTAAAAGGACTTGTTTCATTCTCACGGGGAACCGACATTATCTATTGACTTTCTCTTAGAGATTGTTGATATTGAAGAAGGAGACCCTCTCCCTAGTCTCCGGTACAGGATCCAAATATGCACAAATTGAGTCTAGAGCCACGAGATCATCAATAAATCTCATTAGGACACTTTCAATGAAGACTCTCTGTTTCACACAATGTGGAAAGAGAGATTATATCTTGAGTCCTACGCAGTATCCTTGTGGTTTTGCCTGAACATCCGAGTGACATGTGAACATATTCACAGTGAAGATGGAAAACCTTCTGGAGCCAACATCACTCAAGCTCCTGGTAGGTGGCATGTGAGATCTATTATATAGATCAACCATGTGACAACTGAACAGAAACAATGGGGCGATTCAATCTCTTGAATCAATCCTGGTTCAGGTTATGGATTGACGGATACCTTTGAAAAACCGGTCTTTGTGCTTAACAACTTTTTTCTTTAGCACATCGACCGTGTACTCTTTTTTCAAACCAAAAAGTGTTTTTATGATTGATAATTGATTTTCAATAAAACCTTCGTTGTATTGCAAAAACAATTTCTATTGAGCAATACACGATTGTTTTTCAAATCTCTTTTCATCAATCAGTGGACTTAAAATTCGCTGGTTCACTCACTCCGTGTTGTCTTCTTTGAGATGTTCTGGTTTGAGAACAGCTAGAGCAGCTGCGAAACCCTGTCAAGGAAATTCTTCGGAATTATACCTGATCACAGGCAGTACATGTACTGATTAACGGGGAACCGTGGGCCGTGTACCTCAATTCAACGAAAGTGATCAAAGACACTTTCGTGCGATTTATTGCTAACTGTTGTATGCAGGTACACCCGACGTTTGCAGCTGATCAGAATGAAGCGGTCAATCCATAGCCGCATGCTCACTTAACACATTTATCTCAAAAGAAATCATGATTAGTGCATCAATGACTCTGATATTTTCACTCCATGCTTCTGCTACGCTGCTGCCAATATCATGAATCAACTAAAGCTTCCGCTACTCTGATGAGAAGATATCATGATCCAGAATGTGAGCAAGTCGGTCCGAATGTCACAACATCACATAGAACCAACACCACAATGAATGTCATAGAGATTTTCAGTAGCTGATGATCTCAAAAGCTGGCTCAACTTTATTATCACGTGGATCTGTAAAAGACCTCCTCCTAGAGTAACCAAACATGCAATGAGAAGAATCAATGACTACGAGCTTCGGAGCAAAGTACTACATCAAGAATGCAAGAACAATTGTTAATGTCATATCTGTTTGTATTCAATGTAATTTTAGTATATGTTTGAGGTGACCTCCCTTAGGGGGAGATTGTTAGGAATTAGAAATTCCAGGTATTAAAGAGTCGGTCACCTCAAGTATATGTAATCATTAGAAAGCTCGTAGTCATAGTTAGTTTAAGTTAAGTAGTATTTAGTTAAGTAACACCGTGGAGGACGGACGGGTCTTTACCCACTGTATGCCTGATCCACAGCCCGTTGTATGGCGTTTTATGTAAGACTATAAATACTCTCTACCTCCCAAGGTAGAGAGTTAGAGCTCATAATAATATCTTTCACTTTCTCTCACTAAGTTCCCTAAACCTCTAACTTTCTCTCTCTAAAAACTCTCTTGTACGCCTACTTGTATTAATGGTTTGATGTGTATGTGAAATCCAATATCCTACACTAGCAAATGGTATTGACCCATAACCCATGGTTTTATATATACCACTTAACCAAGTTCATTGTATCTAGATAGAAAACCATGGATCAACCCATAACCCATGACCCATGACCCATAACCAAAAATACCCATGGGAAAAGAGGAGCGTTCCATGGATCCCTAGTTTTGTGCTAGCCGGATCCCTTGTGGAAGGGATTCGTGGGATCCGGGGAACAGCAGAGAATTTTCTCTATAAATAATGAGCCATTTCTTTCCTTTTAGCTCATCAATTTACACACATACTCACCCCAAGTATTCTAACCCTCTAACCTAAGATCCAAGTGATCTATGTAGTTTGTCTTTTGTTTTTGTGTGATCTTCTAGGTTCCTCTTAAAGGAGAGATCACCACTTCTTGAAGACGTGCAAGCTCAAGTCCATGAGTTGCCATGCTTCGTCATCATCAAGACAACGAAGGTTCTCTTGTTGATAGTTCTTCCTTTCTCCATAGATGTTGGGTTAAAGGCATTAGTGAAGGATGCCGAAAGTGTCAAGACGAAAGCATTAGTGAAAGGTGCTCATCGTTCGTGTCATGAGCATTAGTGAAGAATGCTATAGGTGTCAAGACGAAGGCATTAGTGAAGGGTGCCAAGCGTTGTGTCAAAGGCATTAGTGAAGGGTGCCAAGCGTTATGTCAAAGGCATTAGTGAAGGATGCCGAAGAATCAAATCAAGTAGCATTTGGGAAGAATGCCTAGGTCGTATAATCGATGAGGTGCATCGTTATACATATAAGTATTTGTTTATTTACAAGGATGGTGATATCCTTGATGGTGTTGTAACAAGGAGTAGATCTCCTTGAGATTAGGTGTTGTGTAGTGAAGGGTAGTAGTTCCTCCATAGTAATGGAACTAGGTGCTTAGCCTAGTACCTAATAAAGGGTAGGCGACGTTGTGATAGGATTAGTTCTCCTAAGGTGTGAAAGAACTCGGTGGTTAGCCTAGCACCGTATAAAGGGTAGGCGACGTTGTGTTAGGTGTGGTTCGCCTTGGTGTGAAAGAACTCGGTATTTAGCTTTGTACCGGAAAAAGGTTAAGCGACGTTGTGAAGGCTTCTCCGCCATAAGGAGATTGGTGTAGTGCTTACGAACTCTGGAGTAGGTGACTCGGGGAGTGGAGTAGGGCAAGGAAGGTGTCCTTGTAGCCGAACCACTATAAATAACTTGTGTCGTAGTGATGTGCTTCTTACTCTTTATCTTTCATTACACGTTTATATATCTATCTATCAACGTCCAACATAAACAACCAAATAGATTGACATAAGTCGATCCAAATATTTAAAAGGAAGTTTTAAATTGGTAAAACTATTCAACACCCCCTTCTAGTTTTCCACAGGTTTGATGTGTTTGTGAAATCCTATATCTTTCAGGGACCAATAGTACAAAGTTTCTGGAACCACCAATACATATCTTCGCATGACTTCAATGGTAGTATTAATCTTTCAACGTGAATAATACTAACTACTTCCCATCATTTTCACATTAGGGTACATCCTTACTGATGTTCCAAGCTGTCATATAACATCACCTTATAGCAACTTTATTAATTTCATCACAACGGCCAAGATCATTCAATTTTCTGAATCAGCAAACATAAGATCCAAAACCAGTCAACATGTAAAAGATTCTATAACACCATGAGATTTACCACTGGCCTTGATAACCGTAACAACATCAATCATTCATAAAATAATAAGATACATCAAATAATAATCCTCGCAGCCAAATCCATGCTACCCTCATTTCCAAGCAGCGTTGTACTCATGTTTGTAACAATCAGAAGCATCACAAGACCCTTGTCCCATCTATTTAGGGTTTCTAACCTTTTAGGGTTTTACAACAATGTACATTAGATGTCAAAAGCCTAATAATAATACACCAGAAAACCCTAATTAACGATTTATAAGAAACCCTAAAAGCCAAGTATACCTTTAAAGCTGCTTTCTTTAATGAATTTTAGGCACCAAATAACATTTATCCAACTTCCATAACGAATATAGAACAAGTATGCACAAAATCCAAGAAGTTGAGATCATAAACACCCTAAAAATCAACTTACAAAACCGTGTCAGCAGCAGTTTGCGAGCCCCCATAACTTTCTGTCAGACGCTCAGATCAATAATCCCTCCGGTGAAAAGTTAGATGGGTATATAGAGAAGCTCCAGTAAAAATTGTAGCCACATGTTAGAATCGATGCTCGAGGTTAGTTAGACCTTATCTAGGATTATCAATAAAGCACAATAACAATGATAAACATATATAGAACGCAGCAGAATAATCAAACTACCATAGTTATTATTGAGGTTTCTTCGTCATCATCTCTAACAACTACATACAAACACCACAGCCCCAATACTATGTGATCAAGGTAGTACGGTTACCTAACTATAACAGGATCAAAGACCTTGGGGCTAACCAACACAAACACTATAGTCTAGGCGTTTACAACTTACTACGCCCTAGACCACACACACACACCTTTGTCTGATGTTTACATTGTTTGACACACTAAAACATATTCCCTGTATCTCTTTATAAACTAGAGATATTAGGGTTTGTTAGGTCACCATATTAGTAACCCAAGCATCAATATAAGAAAGATAGATAAAGAGTGATCGGTTGAACACTTAACATACACACGAATGTATAAGAAAGGTTACGCATAGAGTGAAATGATAAAATGAACAACCAACTCTCAAATGGGAGTTTACAAGATTATTTATAGGAGGGAACTAGGGCAACACACCAAGTTCCCATCCTTTCCTTATTGGGCTTTGCATAGGCTCATGGGCTTTCTACATGAGCCTAGCCTTGATTACTAACATAAAAGCCATAATTAAGCTAACTATTACATATTAATTACTAACACTTGAATTCTAGTTTAGGAGTGATTCCAACAATCTCCCCCTAAGTGTTAGTGATTGATGATTTGATCTTTAAACGTTGAAGGTGCTGATGTAATAGTAGCTTTGACGTCTTTTGACATTCTTCTTTCTTGTGAGAAGAAGTGCCTTGATTCGAACAATCTCCCCAGTGTAGGGAAACTGTTTCCTTTGAAGTATTCTGCTTTGACGTCATCATTTTCTTTGTTCTTTGATCTTTGTTCTTTGTGATGAAAGTGATAGTATGTTGTGGTTGTCTGCATCAGGTTAGCTTCGTTGCTCCAGTGTCTCCACGTCTTTCTCCAACATGCTCACACGCTCTTTAACGTTGGATTTCAGTACTTATGTAGTTCTCTTAGTCTTTAACCTTTGTAGATTCTTTGACTTGACGAAGAATCATTCTGACTTTGTGTTGCCTTTCGAGAGAACTTCAATTAGTGATGTTATAGGTAAGAGCATGTGGAGGATCTGCACGATCTTTTCCATCCGCAAGCATCCATAAGAAGAAAACATAAAACATGGGTTAGAAATAATCCAGCACTTACAAGTTTGAACTTCGAGAGTGTTAATAGCATAGTACGAAAACACAACTCTAATTCTCACAAAGGCTGTTCCAGAACTGGAGTCCCACAAGTGAGATAACGCGATGTATCGAAATACATCTACAGTTCAGATGAGCCGCTGAGGTACACCGAAGTATCACCTCACGACTGTAGACCGTTTGAGACACACTAAGCGTAATCCACGGGGAGTTACCGAAGTGACCTGCTGTCAGGGCTGTTTGATGTTAACCCTGGCAGGAGTTTCCATTCATTCACTGAGGATCACATTTGTGAACCCCTCATAAATGTTCTCGACAGATTGCTAAGATCTGTGAAGGACACGATAATATATCACTTGTGTTCTTATTGTTGAACGACAAGCGATGAATTATCAAGTGTACCTAAGAGATCTTTTGATGAATCTCGTGGCTCTAGACTCAATAGTGGGCTTTGGTTATCCTGAGCGGAGACTAGGGAGAGGGTCTCCTTGCTTCAATACCAGCAATCTCTAAGAGAAAGCCAATTGTTTATGTATGGTTCCCTGTGAGAATGAAATAAGCTTCTGTTGAGAGAAACTTGAGTGGCTAAGAAGGTTTAGTGCATGCGTCACTTGGTCCATGACGACTTTGATCTTCAATACCGGTGTCATCAAGTGACCATCAGTAGCATATGAATTGAACCCGGTGTCTGCCCAAAGTTGAACAATCTGGAGGGTTATTTCTTTTCACCCTTTTCTTTACTTTTCTTTTTAATTCTTCAACTCCTTCTTTCTCCGATTCTCAATTTCTCCTTTTTATAATCATACCTAAGGACTTCTAATTCTAACTATTGGTGGTGTCCTTCTGTAGATCCCTCCGGCTCTGGCGGATCATAGGACGGTTATTCCTAACCTTAATCACCTTATAACTCCATGACTAACCTATGTTGCCATAAAACCATTTTCATAAAAATCTCTCAAAGTGGTTATGAGTAAAAGCATTTAATACCACTGTTGAGAGTTTAGGATTTTGCAGAAATACTCCCCCTCCACACGTGCTTAAGTGTTTTGACAAAAATCTGCACGGTGAGAGTAGAGCGCACACTTTTGAATTGATCAACTCAAGATAGACAATTCCCCGCGAGACACGGTTACGTTGCATAGTTAAAGAGTTACATTGTCAGCTTTTAGGTGATAACTAGCTCTAATAACTACCTTGAAGGTGTGGAAAAACCTCGAAAGGTTGTCAAACCCGTCAAAGTTCATGTCTACCAAGAGTTTCTCGAATGGTACATTCTACTCGGACAAGTCCTTTGCGAGACACGTTTACATTACTAGCGAACTAGCTTGAAATTATTACCTGTCCCGGACAAGTCTTTTCGATTTACTAACATTTAAGATCTCGACAATTCATTAGTTAAGTCTTTTTAGCACGACGATTCATTTGCAATTCACAACATATTTCTTATCACATAATTTTTCTCCCCCTCAAAAATGGCATATGAATGTTGTTTTTGACGAAATTTGATATTGAATATGTCCATTTCGAGTTTTGCGGGAAGATTACCACGAAGAAAAATTTGTGAACAAAGTTTTCAGCAAATACTCCCCCTCAACAAGTGATATAAACTTTTGAGGTTTTGAAAATCATAAGGGGAAGTACTTGTTCTTTTGAGCAAAACTTTGAAAAAGTGAAAGTTTTGATAAGTTTTATTCAAAAGTAAGAAGCTTTCGCTCCTTTTATAAGGATTGTGGCACTGAAGCGTACCACAGGGTCCTTTCATGACAAGTATGGGTTGTACACTGTTATGTGTGCACAAGCCATAGCCAGATTAAAAAAAATCACACGTCCAAAATATAATAAGAGAAACAGATTAAGGGTTACCAGGAGTCTCAGGTAATCCATCAATAACTCTAGGAATGCGTTCTGGGCGTTGGTAGCCTATGAGAGATATGCTGGGACGACCACCTACGAAACTCTCCAAAGTTCTAAACTGGTCCCTTATGAACAACCTTTCATCAATGCGAGTGATGATCTTCTTAACATCCCGTCTCTCCCTCGAATTCCATCTCTTAGGTGACCCAATGCCTTCTTGTATCGCCTTTAACCGATAAGCTAACCCGTCCCTGACTTTCTTCAGTGTGTGATCTCCAAACTTATGAAGCTCTTTGCACGCCATCAAGCAATTTCGGTGTAGTTAACTACGGTAGACTACTCCAAATGGTTTGCTGATGAGGGTGTATTGAGAAAGTTGGTTGATGTAGGGAAGGTCTAGCTATGGTTTAGTGAGGTTAACACGCGTCTGATACGATTCCACTGCAAGTTGAATGTCTTCTACACGTTCCTGGATCACTATGCTTCTGATGAAGATTAACACGGACTTGATGTACTCACGTTGGATTTCTGTAGAGAAATGTCTCATTCGTCCCTGTACCTTGGCAAGATACATATCTTCAATGTCGTTGAGAGACAATCACTGAAAGTCTGCTTCACAGAAGTCATAGTCCTCTTCGTCTTGTCGTTTGACCACTATTTTCTTGAGAAATGTGTAGTCCCATTTTGACGACAGAGTAACATGCTTAATAGCAACGATCCCTTTATCACTAAACACCTCCTTCTTTGATGTAAGTACCTGACAGCTTTTGTAGTAGATTCTTCGGCGTTCTGGCCAATGATGAATCCCATACATTGCATCAAGATCAAACTTTTCCACTTTGTCAGAGAACATGTGGATGGCATCTTCCTCGATTGCTATGTTGTTGGAGTATATTGCTGCCGGGAACGGAAGTGTAAGTGATGTAGCGTACTTCTTGGAGACATCGCTACCGTGTAGAAGAAATTCTAGGTCTTTATTGAAGAAGTAGCGGAATGGAATCTTTGGTTGATCCGGTCGGCCAACTGTGGGTAGAGGTTTGGTCCAATCTGTGTAGTATGGAGCTTTGTCTTGTCGAGTGAAGTCGATGTTAGCTTCGGGATTGAGCCAATCGATGTTGTTCGACATGGCTCGTGCAATGTTGTCGAGGTGGTATTCAACTTCAGTTGCACTTTCGGAGCTATCTTTGAGCAGTTGGAAGGCATCATTCTTGATTCGCTTGAGCTCAGCCTTCGCCATCTTCTTCACTTTAAATTGTTCTTGTAATAGCTTGACATGCTCCATGGTACGGCCATCTACCATTTCTTGACCTTCAGGTAGTGAGGGAGTAGCATCACAAAATTGAGAAAACCAGTCGTATTCAGCGGTTGTATCGTCATCTAGCCATGAGACAACATCAGTCTTAGTCGTCTTCTTCTTCTTCTTCTTTGGCTTTGATGAGGATGCTGGTTTCTTTGTTGTGTCAGGATAGGTGGGTTGTTGTTGGGGCTCATGGAACTCTTCATCGTCACCACCAGTGTATTCAAAATGATCACCGGTTTTCTTTGTGGATGGTGGTAACTCAGAGTCCTAAGGTTTATCAGCAGTAGAACGTGGAGGAGATCGTCTTTCTGTTGGAGTCCTTTGGGTTGGTGGTGGCATAGAGGATGATTCACCAGACTTCTTTGGACGTTTAGGTGCAGAATCCTTGTCCTTATCATCGTCATCTCTTGGTCGTTTAGGTTGACCTGCTGACTCTTTGCATGATGATTTGAGTTGATATTCTAGAAGGGCCTCAAAGAATTTAGCTTCATATGAATCAAAGGTTTCAGACCAATTAGACAATTGTATCACCAATTTCGAGATCAACTCAGCTTCAGAGAGTTCAGGTGAGTTGGCCAATGTATGTTTAACCAATGTGATGATATTTGGAGTAAGTTGTCTGGCAAACATATCCCTTGTCAATCTAGGAACAGAGTCGAGAAGGAACTTGTGAGTATATTCCTTAATCATCTTGTTCATTTCCCCTTGGACATCACATTTCATAAACTTCTGGATATACTCCCTTTCACTCAACATCTCGTCTATCCCGTCTTGTAGATGATTGATCCTGTCAGCGAGTTGATTCAGCTTTTTGTTGGTCACGTCTTTCTTCCTGACTTGCTTGACAGCTTTGACAATCTTTGTCTTAGCCCGGGATATCCAAGAGTCGGTTGGTTTCTTTACTGACTTGGATGCGGATCTGGTTGTGCCTTTGGATGGTGGTGGAGATGAATGAGAGGATGAGTCTGATGAAGATGAGATATGAGGAGGCTCAGGTTCTTTAGGTAGCTCAGAGGTCAATTCCTTGGAACGTACTGGACTATCTAGAAGAAAATCATCATAATCAACTTCGTCATCTTGTCCAGATTTAGCCATTTCTTCAGCCTTAATCCTGGCTTCTTCATCTGCTTGAGCTTGAGCTTCTTTTTCTGCCTTCTCTTTAGCTGCAAGCTCAGCATCTTCATCAGGAATTTTCTCAGACTTCTCCTTTTCTTGTTCCTCAAAGTCATATTTGATAGAGTCCTCAAGTTGCCTTTGTTGTTGCTCGTGGGTGGTGGTACCAGTTCCCTTATTGGGTTGATTAACCACATCGGAAACTGGTGTAGACAGTGCACCACCACTTGACCCTCCGGGGCCACGAGTTTGTTCACGGGTAAATTCCTGAGCAACATGTTGGAGTCTGATATTCTTCAACTTCTTTCTGTAGTCTTTATCTAGTAGTTCTTCATCCGAGCTCTCCTCTTCCTGTGGCTCAGCAACCGGGGTTTTACCTTTATCAGCCTTTGGACTTAGAGGTTTTGCAACGGTTGGTGGGTCAGCAATGGGAGTTTCTGAGTAGGTAACCTCTTCATCGGTGTCAGTCTCCTCTGAGTCCTCATCCTTCAGTTGTGGTTCAGGTTTGGGAATAGGGATAGCATCCTTTGACGGAATTTTCCTTTTGAGAACATGAGTCCTCTTAGGATACTTTCTCGTACTCTCAGTGCTTGTAATACTACCTGCACTGCCTATCCTGGTTTTCCTAGTAGGTGTACCAGAGGACTTTTCATCAAAGAAACCTACTTTGCTTGCTTCAACTGCTACCAGATATCGTTTGTACGAGTAAAGTCCTTTGATATCATCAGTAAGAAGATGATCTGGCAACACTGCACCTTATTTCTTCGTTGTTGAGTCCTTAAATCTAACAGTGAGTGTGGGCTCATACAACACGGAGTGTTGGTTGGGGTCATCAAGTCTCAAGGGAATATCAGCATTATACCCTAGAGCTCTTTGGATCAACAGTTTGGTGTATCTGATATACGGGATCTTGGTGCCAGGCTTTTTAAGGTAAGACATCATGTCATCCCATATCAGAGCTTCAACTTCTATGTGTTTCATGTTGACCATAGCCCAAAATATTTGTAGTTCCATGAGCTTGGGATGCTCATGACCACTATCACGTCCGGAAACGGATTTGGCAATCATTATGTAGAGGGTTCTCCATGGCTGGGGAATGTTCTTAAGATCCACAGATGAGTGCTTTGTGATTACCCCGGTAGCTTCATCATAGCCGATGTCGACCATGAAATGGAGAACGACCTCTTCCGTTGGAGTAGCATTGTATTCAGTAGGCTCGATGACAGGAATAAGAAGAATAGCCCTCAAATCTGCAGGTGTGATGGTGACTCGTTTGTTGTTAAGGGTCACAGTCACAGCACTTTGACCTTTGACCTTTTGTATAGTGTGCCAGAATTGGTGAATGTAGATCTAAGGTACCGTAGCAGAATTTGTGAGCTTGTTCTGATAAGGGTGAGTCTTCAGAATATCCACTGCAAAATGACATGAAGACTCGGAACAAGTGAGGTTTTCAAAATCAACTCTGAGGTTGTTCTTTCCTATCTTCATTGGGTAACCATTAGGGAAGATATCTTCAACAGTGAGAACATTTGGTGCATCCACATTTTCCATTTGAACGTCCATATCGTGATCTGAAAGAAATTTAGCCAAACGAACCAACATATCGAAAGACATTATGTTAGTCAATAGTTGATTTTATTGTCTAATTATTGAATATGATATGTTAATGATTGTTACGAGTCCAATGTCACTAGTCAGTCCGATAGTCTAAAGACGTAGTGATAAGTTTCGTGAGGAGATTAACTTTGAGTTTTAAAGTCCAAGTTTTCACTTATTTTCACAACTTATTAAACATTTAAGCTTATTAATGACATTTTGGTTTCGTTACGTTATGATTTATTTAGTTACAAGTTTGCACGCGTAACAATTCACAAGTTTGGTTGATCTAAGGATAAGGCATAGGTGTTGCAAGCTTATGCGTAAACAGGAGTGGATATACGCGTAAGCATAAGCTTATGCGTAGGTTCTTGACTTACGCGTAAGAAATGTTACGCGTAGAAAAAGAAAGCCTTAGGGTTCATTTGGTAGGACGGAATGAAATGTCAACTGAATGGAATAAACGATGTAATGGAATGAAGAGCGTAATGTAATGATTCATTGTAGTTATTAATATGTTTGGTTTGTATAATAAGACGTAATGGAATCGATAATAAAAAGACTAAAATATCCATTAATAATAGAAAGTTTATTTAATGTGGTTAACTAATGAAGGAGTTTTATGTAATTTTGATTCCATTACAAGATGTAATGAAAAAAAAGTAGGGGACCCCTACGGAATGGTTTTGGTGTAATGGGTCATTACTTGCAATGAATCATTACATTCTATAAATGTAAACAAACAACATTCATTCATTACATCGTAATAATCATTTCCATTACGACTTTGATTACGATATACCAAACGTTACGTTAGGCATAGAGCTTACGCGTAAGCGTATGTGGAACCTTACGCGTAAGGCTTACTCGTAAGAGTGAACCTTATGCGTAAAGGTTACTGTTTACGCATATCCTTCACAGGATACGCGTAGTCCTCTTTGTAGAACCTTACACGTAAAGGTTACGCGTAAGATTTCTCTTACGCATAACATTCTACGCGTAAGGTGATCCTTATGCGTAGATGTTCAATTAACCTTGATTCTGAATTTTCACGCGTAATAACCTGAAATAAGTTTATCATAACACCAATATTAACACATACATTCAATCCCTTTCAGTTCTAATCATGAAGTCACAATAATCAGTTCTGCGTAGAATGCTGCTTAAGCGTAAAACATAAACCCTAGGATTCAATTTTTTACGAATAAGAGATTTAACCATGGAATTTGCACCAAATCTTTTCTGAGTTATCTTAGAGGCCTAGTGAGTTGTCCTAAACAAGTTTTAACACAAAAAGACTTGTGAATCAAAAGTACCTAATTCTTAAGAACATAAACCCTAAATCTTAGTTTTCACAAAATTGATGTTTCTAGGAATGATCTAAGCCTAGATACGATCAATTAAACATGTTAACAACAACACACAACCATTTTTTTAGCCATAAACTTTCCCAAATAAACAAACCCAAATTACGCTTAAGAACCCTAATTTTGAAAATGTTCAATTCGTGTTTCTGGGTGTATTTGTTTGATAAAAATGGAGTAAGAGTGATTATATAAACGTTTTGACACAACCATTTTAACAAATAACATCAAAATGATGATTTTGTGTTCATAGCTTACGCGTAGAACACAAAAATCAATCAAACACCAAATTTAACCGTTGGATCTTGAAACAATTCAAAACCATTTTTTGAAATACCACAAAGATTGATTAAACACTTACAAATTGAAGGTTTATAACACGGATTTGAAGAAGGATTCTTAGGCGTAGGATATGGTGGTTGGAATAATAAATGATATGAATTTAATATATTTTGAAAATTTTGGTGAAGTTTTATTAAAAACTACTTTGAGCATTTGACACTTTCAGTCCCTCCACCTTAACCATTTTCGTCCAACGCCCATAACTTCTATTTTGGTTACCAAAAGTATGATTTATGGAAATAAACTTGATGACACTTCCCCTCGACTTAAGAAATAATGAAATATTATAAATTTGAGCCTGGGGAGTGTCAGTATACCAGAAATGTGACCACCATTATCAAAGAAACAACTGGGATGAGGTAACATGCAAGTACAAGGTTTTATGAAATCGAAAGATATTTACTTTCTCCCCCTCAACACTTGACCAAGAAAATACTGAATTTTGAAAGAGTAAAGTGTTGACGGAAGATTTGTACTTGCCATGTTAAAAGAAATATAGATAGAAGAATATTTTTGTTGTTTTATCAGATTTTATATTTTTGTATTTTGTTTTTAGAAAGTATTTACAAAAGAGGTTTTGGTGTTTGACTGGTTTTAAGAATATTTTAAAAGTTCATCCAGTTGCTCTAGAGTCAAACACCGCATACCAATCCGGTGGACCAACTCATTAAACCTAGCAGGAGCTAAGGCTTTGGTGAGAAGATATGCCAGTTGGTATTCAGTACCCACAAAGTATAATTCAACGGTACCCTTTTCCACGTGCTCCTTGATGAAATGATATCGAAGATCGATGTGCTTTGATTTTGAGTGTTGAACAGAGTTGCACGAGATCGCAATAGCACTCCGATTGTCGCAGTACATCGGGATTTTGTCAAATATGTAACCATAGTCTTTGAGTTGTGTTCTCATCTAAATGACTTGAGCACAACACGCCGACATGGCTACATATTCTGCTTCTGTTGAGGACAGCGACGTGCAATCCTGCTTCTTCGATTTCCATGACACCAGTTTATCACCAAGAAATTATAGAGCTCCTGAAGTACTTTTCCGTGAATCTAAGCATCCTGCGTGATCAGTGTCTAAAAAAGCTATTAGTTCAAAACCAGAATCCTTCAGATACCAAATTCCCAAGTTAATGGTTCCCTTGATGTATCGGAGGATTCTTTTAGCCTCAGAGAGGTGAGTTTCAGTTGGTCTTGACTGATAACGGGAGCAATGATATACAGCAAATACAATGTTAGGTCTACTGGCTATTAGATACATGAGAGACCCAATAATACTTTGGTATTTGGTAGGGTCAACCAATTTCCCATGTAAATCAGCATCCAATTTCTTAGTGTGTGCCATTGGAGTGGCATAGGTATCACAACTTTCATTTCATGTTTGTTTAATATTTCAAGAGCATATTTGGACTGACTTAGGAAAATACCATGGGGTGATTGATGAACTTGCAATCCAAGAAAGAATGTAAGTTCACCCATCATGGACATTTCAAAATGTTTTTTCATTAGTTTTGAAAAAGCGTTTGAGTACTTTAGATGTATTGACCCAAAAATGATGTCATCCACATATATTTGAGCGATTAAAATGTGTGCCCCGTGATATTGTATGAGAAGTGTAGGGTAGACCGAACCTTTGACGAAATTATTGGCCAGAAGAAAGGATGATAACTTGTCGTACCACGCCCGAGGAGCTTGTTTAAGGCCGTAGAGAGCCTTGTTTAGCTTGTAGACATGGTTCGGGAACTCTGGATCAACGAATCATTCTGGTTGGCTGACATAGACCGATTCTTTCAGTTTACCATTCAGAAAAGCAGTTTTGACGTCCATCTGAAAAACCGTGATGTTCATGTGAGCCGCGAACGCCAGAAATATCCGAACAGCCTCAAGACGAGCAACCGGAGTGAATGATTCTTCAAAGTCAATGCCCTCTTCCTGTCTATAACCCTTAGCCACTAGACGTGACTTGTTTCTGATTACGGTTCCTTCAGCATCCAATTTGTTTTTCCAAATCCATTTTAGACCAATGATGAAGACCCCTGTTGGTCTTTCAACCAATTCCCATACTTCAAGACGTTTAAACTGATTGAGTACTTCTTGCATGGATTCAATCCTTTTGTCATTGCTTCTTTAATGTTTTTAGGTTCAGATTGGCAGACAGTGAGTGCATAGAGGCAATGTTCACCGTCTGTGTGAAGACGTTGTCTCGTTACGACTGGTTGATTCAGGTTACCAATAATGTTCTCAAGAGGATGGTCTTTCGTCCAACGATGTGTGGAAGGTTGATGTTGATATACATTATGCAGATTGGGAGGATTCAAATGGCTTGTAGATGATTCCGCAATATCAGAGGTGGCAAAAGCATTTGCAAACGGGTTGAAGAACACATTTGGATCATAATCTACAGGTGGGGGTACTTCATTGTTCAAAAGATCATCAGCTGGTTCAGCGTCGTTGGATGCGGATTGTTCAACTGTTATTGTAGAATCAACTGGTGATGCTTCCTCAACAGTAGTTGTTGTAGCAGGTGTATCAGGTATTGCATTTTGATCAGGTTGAGCAGCGGAAATATTGGATACACCTGGAGCACGTTCATCAATATCATCACTAAACAGAGGAGCCAATAGTTGTTCCATTTGACGTCGAGTTAGTTGTAAACTAGGTTCAACTGATGATGGGGTTTGAGGGAAGTTTAAACGGTTATGACCGGGTTCCAAGCTGTTATGCTCAGAAGCCATTTCAGTAAGCTCATTGAAATTTGCGTGAATCGTTTCCAAAACCTGCTTTGTACGACGATTCCAGATCCGGAAACCCTTAGAATTTTCATAATATCCTACAAAGACTCCAATGTCAGCTTTGGCTTTGAGCTTACCAAAGTCATCACGATCATTATTCGGATAACAAATGGATCCAAATACATGAAAGTGTTTGAGATTCGATTTATGGTTGTGGATAAGCTCATAAGGTGTTTTGTTGTGACGCTTGGTAATCATTGAGCGATTCTGAGTGTAGCATGCAGTTGACACGGCTTTAGCCCATAAGTAATCCGGAAGTTTAGCATTGATTAACATCGTTCTTGCAGCTTCCACTAACGTGCGGTTTCGTCTTTTAACAACTCCATTTTGTTCTGGTGTACGTGCAATAGATGTTTGATGCTCAATTCCTACTTTCTCATAAAATGCACGAAGAGTTTGATTCACAAATTCAGTTCCTTTGTCTGTTCTGATTTGTCTGACTGTTCCGGAGCTGAACTTGAATTTTCATGAGAAAGGTGATGATCATCTGTGGAGCATGATCTTTACTTCGAAGAAAAAAAACCAAGTCCATCTTGAGTAGTCATCTACAATTACCAAGATGTAGTGTTTGCCATTAATCGTCTGCACGTGCATCGGGCCACACAAATCCATGTGAAGAAAATGAAGCACATTCTGTGAGCTGTGTTCCACCTTTGAACGAAAATGAGCACGAGTTCTTTTCCCTTTGTCACAGGCTGAGCATAGGTGATCTTTAGAATACCGAAATCTTGGGAGACCTTCAACTAGTTTGTATCGAGCAAGGTTGGTTATGGTTTGAAAGTTTAGATGTGAGAGACGACGGTGCCATAGCCAGATGTAGCCTTAGAAAGTAGACAGATGGGAGATGAAGCAATCATGTCTTGCATTGAGATTGTGTAAAGACTTGATGTGCATTGACCAGACATAAGATCGTTTCCTTGTAGATCCAAATGAAACAAGTTTTCTCCCTAAAAGCAACTTCCAGATCTCCATCACAAAATTGACCGACTGAGAAGAGATTGTGACCGAGACCTTCCACATAATAAACTCTGCTAATTTTGATGTTCCCATTGATGTAATCTCTGAAGCCCATGATAGCCGCGAAGTGATCATTCCCGAATCTGACAGTGCCAATGAACTTTGATACAAAGTTGGATAATAGTTTGAGATTGCTTGTCATGTGTCGGGACCATCCGCTATCAATAACCCAGAGGATGATCTGTATCACCTGCATTCAACACAGACGACACAGATGGAATAGAAGTAGATGTGGAACCCGAAGAGTTAGAGGGTTCCGAAGAAGTTATAGGTGAAACACACATGTTAATGATTTTAGGTATCCATGTAAAGCCAAGTGTATTATGTAACCATTTCTGCCATCTCCAACTAGTCTTAGCTTTGGTCTTAGTGAATGCACTAGGTGATAAGTTCTTCCTAGGAGGTGAAGGGGGTTCTATGGGTACATCAATGATCGTAATTGGAACACTAGAGGGTGGTTTACCTAGCACAGATTTAGAAGCATTAGTGGGCCTAGAGGTATTCCGTTTTCCATTATTCCGGTACGGTTCAAGATAGTCTTAGCAACACATTTGTCATGACAACCAGAAAACATACTTTTACGACAACCAATACAAGAAGCTTCAAACTTAACATTTAAATTACTTAACGGTTCAGCATTCGTTACAACACTTTTTTCATTACATTTGTCAGACGCAATATCTAAAGTGGGTGCAACTTGAGTTTTATTCAAATTCCTAAGGTGTTCTCCTACTTCAGCATTCTTTATTGTTCTTTTCTTACGTCGCAACTTCCTATTCTTTTCTTTCGTCGCACATTAGATTCTTGTGAGTTGTCATGAGATGTTCTAAAGTTCGTTTGAATCTGTTTATGTGTAGTTTCTACAGTGTTACTATCCCTATCTTGCTTAAGTATCACCAACTCTGCCTTTAGATAATGGATTTTGTGTAACAAATCTAGATTTTTAGAACGAGTGAGTCCGTCTCTTCGTAAAACATCTTTGGTATATGCCAGATGATTATCAACATCTTTTGACGCTTTAGCACGAGTCTTTTTGAGTAAATCAAATATGACACTATATTCCTTTTTCACTTTTGAAATTTCTTGTTCATATTTTGAGATTTGACACTTCAAAGACACATTTTGGTCATCCAGTTGCTTAAGTTTAGGACAAAGAGTTTTGGTATGCAACTGGTTGATTTTGTGTTGCAAAGCGAGTTCACGATTATGACAATCTTTTTGACACCATTGAAGACGACGTTTTGCATTTGAAAGTTCGTTTAACAAACGTTCATTTTCAAGTTTTAAAGACTTGATTTGTGACACAGTACCAGTATTCTCAACATTTTCAACAGAATCAACAGAATCAGCAGTGATAAAATCAAATGCATATGCAAAAGAATGTAATAACACAACATTATGGATATCAGCAGAGATAACTTCTTCCAAGAGTCGATCAACATCTTTTCGTAACATTTTCTTTTTCCGTTTTGTATTTGAAATCGATGTTTCTGTTTGTTTGAAAACTCTTTTTATAAGTCCAAGCTCCTTGTGAAAATCCCTTTCCCAATATATAGCACAATTTTTCAAATTTCGGACATGAGGTAAAATTCTTTTCTGAAGAATATCTCTTTGTGCACGCGCAAGAGGCGATTGAAAATGTTCAACTTTTATTTCAGAATAAAATTCAATTTCACGTTCCAAAAGTTTGATGTCCGAAATGAATGTTTCAAAATATTTTATAACTTTACATTTTTCGGCTAATGGTTTTATTTCACTGAGTGAAGGTAAAGGACCATTAATTTGTACAGTATTGGAAAGGGGACCCTCAGAAGTAGGTGTGATAACCCAAGGTGTGTTAGAAAAATCTTTTTGTGCAACGAAAGTGACGGCTTTTGAATAGTTAAATGGTTTGTTATAAACAACATTTTCTAATTTTTATCGACTCTCGTCTTCTGCATCTAATTCCTCTTGACGGTTATATTCAACAACACTCATAATGGAATCATCAATTCGATGTTCTGCACAGTAAACTTCAGGATTTGGTTTGAATGCTCTGTTTGAAAACTTAGGTTTGTAATCAGCAAGATTCGGTCCATATCCATTTGGATTGGGTTTGAAAGTAAACTTTTGAATCGTTGTGATTGATTCACCATGTTTATAAACAACAGTTCGAAACTCTTTGATTTTGTTTTGTAAGTCGACAATTTCCTCAAGATAGTCATCTATTCGTTTCAAGGAATGCTTTTTGTACTCAGAGAACTGTTTTTGTCAAGTTAACAACTCAGACTTGGCTTTTTGAGTTTCCAAGGTAAGAGCGTTAAGTTGTTGTTTATGATCATGTTTCAGTTGTTCTATTTGAGACAACAAAGCATTCTTGGATGCGACTAGATCACGTATTTGTCTTTCTAATGATTTTTCATTTTGATGAGATTTAGCAAAAGCGACTTCAAAACCTTGTTCACGTTTTTCTTGAGTTTTGAAAATGTTGAGTTGCCTTTTTAAGCATTCATTATCCCTAGTTAAAAGTGCATTTTTGTCCTTTAATTGCTTGCAAATTTCCAGTCGAGATTCTTGGTCTTTAATTAAGGTCATGAGCTCAACTTCTAGATGAGACAAAGGTTCATCTTGTTCAACGTGAGTCTCAACATGATCATTAGTCAGATCCTCAAGTATAACCACGGAGTCAACTTGATTATCAATGGTAACCATAAGGTCATCTTGATCGTCAAATATAACTACGGGGTCTATTTGATTATCTTCGGAATGAGATGTAGACGACGCATGTTGAACACTCTGATCCTTGTCGGATGTCGATGTTGGCTGAGATATCAGATCATTAATGAGTAAAGTTTGATCCAGTACCTGAGACAAGCCGTCAGTGTCATACACTGGGCCTGTGTCACTCATGTGGAGAGCTTGCATGTGTGCCATCAACATCACTGCTGCATTAGCCTGCAAGTCCTCCATGTCATCATCAGAATCTGCATCTGCCATGAAGCTGTGTTCCTTGTTGGTAAGAGTTCCACCAGCTTCATCCTTGAGAGCCAAGAGTAAAGCCTCTTTGTGATAAGCGCTGCCTCTTATCCTCGGCTTTGGGCATGCATTAGCCAGATGACCCTTCTCATTACATTTATGACAACGAAGACCATTGACCACATTCTGAGCATTACCCTGTTCAACCACTTGAGCCCTTTGTTGTTGTGGAGCACCCATGTTATTCCTTCCCATTGTATTAAACCCTTGACCACCGCCCATCTGATGAACATTACCACGATTCTGAATTTCAACATGTCCATTGTTAACAACAGCCTGATTCTTTGTGTTAGATGAGGTACGAATGCGATTGTTGGATTTGTTAGAGTATCGGCTGAAGGCTCTAGCAATCATGACAAACCCTTGTTGCAATGCATCGAAAGCTTCTGCATCTTCATTGGATTCACTGTAAAGTGCTTGATCATTGTTGTTGTTGTATGGAACCAATTGAGTTTCTTGAGATTGTTGCTTTGATGGATCATATGGTGTGATTGTTGCAGTAGGTTGAGCAGTGGGTTGTGGAGGATTCGTGAATACACTTTGTAAGGTCGGGAATTGAGGATAACAAGTTTAAGCCCACAATGCTAATTTTTGATTGTCCGAAAGTGAAGGTGAAACAGGTTGTCCACGGATAACCCTTTCTTTGGTGGGGCTTCAAATAGTCGTACAACAATCCGTATGTAGCATGATGAAGATTTTTAGCTTGACGGATGAAAATGACATACTTTTCCCAATCAGGACCAAGACTACTCAGGAACTTAGTGTTGACAGCTATTCTTGGCATGATGATGTTGTGTTTGTCCAAGTCATTGATGATGTCTGAGAATTGATGATGATATGACTCTAATGTCTCTCTGGGTTCAATCATGAAGTGTTCATAAGCCAAGTAGATTTTGGATTCCATGTCTTCTTGATTGAGTCCAGTGCCTTCCATGAGAAGATGAATATGTTCCCACATTGCTTTAGCAGACTTTTGAGCATCAACACTTCAAAGGATTGGATTGGGTAATCCCAAAAGGAAGTATTGCATTGCTAGCTCATCGGCTTCGAAATGTAGAAGTTCATCAGCAGTGAGGTTAGAAAGAGTTGCAATGTTGGTGACATCACCTCTTGGTGGAGTAGCATTTGGATCTCCGGGTGTAACGACAGTAGGCATCTGAAACGGACCTTCCAAGATGACCTTCTTTAAGAACTTTCCATGTGGCTTATTTAGATCACAAAACCTAAGGAACCTAATCACCCATTGATCGTAGTTTCCGGGAGTGAGCATTGGAGGTCTATCAAGTGATCCAGCCTCATGAATGGATTGTTGGCTACTTAAAGCTTCACACATCTTGCCAAACCAAGATGGTTCTTTCATAGTATTCCTGGATGGATGTTGATTGTAAAAGTTTGTGTAAGGTTGTACTTGAAGACTAGGTGGTGGTTGAACCATTTGTGGTGGAATTGCTCCTTGTTTTGGAAAATGTTGTTGTTGAAATTGTTGTTGATAAACTTGTTGTTGTAGATTAAATTGTTGTTGTTGTTGACTGAGTTGTTGTTGTTGTTATTGAGGATACACATGAGGAAAGTAGTTAGAGTATGGTGGTTGAGACATCTTGAAACTTGTGTTGATGATGGATCTTTGTAGTCGAATGAAACTTTGTTGATGAAGAGTCCTTAGGCGTAGAAACCAAGCTTAGGCAAAGAAAACCTTAGGCGTAAAAACACCAAACTTACACGTAAGAAGATAACTTAAGCGTAGGATTAGCTTATGCGTAGGGTTAGTAAAACCTTAGGTTATGCGTAAACTAAAGACTTAGAAGTAAGAAACTTATGCGTAATTTTTCCTTAGGCGTAAGACGTGCTTATGCGTAGGAAAAGCTTAGGCGTAAGATATTTTACTCGTAAGTTTTTATGCTTAGGCGTAAAACTAGGGTTTAGCCCAAAAAATCCTTTACACTTAAACCGGTGTAAAAGATATCCAAAGTCGAAGTGTTTTCAGGCTTATCCAAGCAAGAAAACACTGAGTAAAACAAGAAAACTGAAGATCAAACCACGGATAACTTACGCGTAACTTTAGGGTATTGTTACACGTAGGATTTTCCAAAACTGGGTTTTCAGCCCAAAGTGTTTCTAAACCAGATTTTTGTGATGAGACAGCTTCAATATCACCAAAATAACACAAAAGTGTGAAACTTGATGATCCAAAACTTTAATACACCTTACACGTAGAACAGGCTACACGATTAAAACCAAGCTTAAAAACCAAGAAATACACGTAAAGTTTGAAACTTTTTGCCAAAAACATAAACTTTAACACCAAATAACCATAAAAGTACAAGAATCTTGGATTTGAAAGTGTAAAAAGTAAAGCTTTTTGCGTTTGAAAGTTTGTATAACGAGACTTACGCGTAGACTTCAAAAACAAAATAAAGTTCACCCAACTATTTGGCGA
Source organism: Chrysanthemum seticuspe (assembly GCA_019973895.1). Classification (NCBI taxonomy): domain Eukaryota; kingdom Viridiplantae; phylum Streptophyta; class Magnoliopsida; order Asterales; family Asteraceae; genus Chrysanthemum; species Chrysanthemum seticuspe. The sequence goes on along the minus strand of BPTQ01000007.1, from coordinate 244,405,278 downwards.
TTGGTACCACTGTTAGGTCACCATATTAGTAACACAAGCATCAATATAAGAAAGATAGATAAAGAGTGATCGGTTGAACACTTAACACACACACACACATATGTATAAGAAAGGTTACGCGTAGAGTGAAATGATAAAATGAACAACCAACTCCCAAATGGGAGTTTACAAGATTATTTATAGGAGGGAACTAGGGCAACACACCAAGTTCCAATCCTTTCCTTATTGGGCTTTGCATAGGCTCATGGGCTTTCTACATGAGCCTATCATTGATTACTAACATAAAAGCCATAATTAAGATAACTATTACATATTAATTACTAACACTTGAATTCTAGTTTAGGAGTGATTCCAACAGGGTTACACAGGGATAAGACTAAATAAATACAAAATATTAGAAAATCGTTTCTACATAATAAGAATATTTCCTGTATCTTTATTTCTTTGAAGCTTTTCCCCTTTTTCACCTTTAGTCCTTCAAGTTCCATTCTTGTCATATTGTAGCTTATTAGTTTTGCCATTATCAACTCAAAATAACGAACCCAACAATCTTCCCCTAGTTGATAATTTGCAAAACTACACGATGAATGAAACTTCCCCTTAAGCCATGTTATACCATCAAGGATCTTCAAGTAGACTCTTCTTCCCCTTTTTGCCATTATCCACTAGGAGAAGCTAAGTAGAAGCAACTTTGATCTTCAAAACCACGAACCAATATCATACAACTAATCCATCTTTCCAATGCCTCAAGATACCCTCCATGAAGTTTTCCGCACTAAAAATGAAATTTGCAACATGGTCAACCAAAAATTCTTATGTTCGCTATTCTTCATCCACCGATGCAGAAAATTATCCGAACCAATAGTAAAATACCAACAAGTAGTAGCAAAAACCTTCACCTCGATGTAGCATATAAATGGTTAAACATTTAAACATTAAGCTTCCCCTGAAACCCATATGTTAACCATTTGAATAATGTAGGCTCTATGTAATGATTACTAATGAACAAAATCAAGTATAACTAACTTGATGCTGAAGTAGAACAATCCAAACCTGTGTCTTATATCTTGCACGAAAGATGACATCAAACGTATACCCAATCTTGATTTATAGGGAGACCGCAATCTCTTGACGAAAAACTTCATCTACTATTCGTCAATTCGTTGTCACACATGAGCGCACCAACAAGTTATCTTAAAAGTGTAACACCCACTTTAAGATATGATAAAACACAAACTCAAATAATTCCACTTCATCTTGAAATAGGTGATAAACGCCTTTCTTCGTAATCAATTATGCAAAAAGAACGAGCCATTAAACCTGTTGAGAACATAAAAACAAAACTCCAAAAACTTCAAACTGTGTGTGTCATCCGAGATCATCACGTACGTACTGTCCAATATCCAAAACCTATTATGTCCGATATCTGAGAATGCTAGCAGTACTAAATAATATATCGGATAAAACTAACAGTACAAAGTTCCAAAACCAGGAGTACTAAAAATGTGCTAAGAGTATTAACTTCTACTAACAGTATTAACTTCGAAAGCTAAGAGTATTAACTTCCAAAGCTAGGACTAATAACTTTCAAGGCTAAAAGTATTAACCCTTCGTTACCAAATCACGATTAACATGCTTCCCCTCAAATCCAGACCTTATTGTGTGTCACAAATAAATCCGAATATGTCAAATACTAAAAATCATGTATTGTTGCTGTTCAAAATCTTCATAAATTTTTGAATCACAGCCATGTAACAAATTAATATCTAGCCCTTCAAGCACAAGTAGTCAAATAACAATTTAGCCCATACTTAATCTTTCTATCCACAAATGTGCGCATTTTTATCAATGTTGTACGAGGTAACATCTTGTGATATAAGTTTTGACAAAAGTGAATAAACTCATATCACCGACCCATGTGCATATATGCAATAATCAAAGTAATACCAGGTCATGCATGTAACACCCTAGGAAAATCCCACATCGGCTGTGGCCTGGAGAGACGTTGGGCTCATAAGATAACATTCGCCTTACAATGACACAACGCGTTTTGTGGTCTACTGCGGGTGGAGTTCTTAGGAACTGGCAGTTAAGCGTGCTCATGTGAGAGTAGTACTGGCTTTGGTGACCTGCCGGGAAGTCTTCAAATGAGGCCACAAAAAACAAAGCCGTGAGCTTGCGGGCAAAGCGGACAATATTGTGGTCTGAGTAGGCGGGATGTTACAAGTGGTATCAGAGCCACTCCTTAGCCGTTCGGGATGGTGGGGCAAACCTCATCGAGGACGATGAGTCCCTAAGGGGGGTGATTGTAACACCGTAGGCAAATCCCACATCGGTTGTGGCCTGGAGAGATGTTGGGCTCATAAGATAACATTCGCCTTACAATGACACAACGCGTTTTGTGGTCTACTGCGGGTGGAGTTCTTAGGAACTGGCAGTTAAGCGTGCTCATGTGAGAGTAGTACTGGCTTGGGTAACCTGCCGGGAAGTCTTCAAATGAGGCCACAAAAAACAAATCCGTGAGCTTGCGGGCAAAGCGGACAATATTGTGGTCTGAGTAGGCGGGATGTTACAATGCATCTCCAGCCAATTATATGAAACCGACCAATTGATATTAAATTAGGACGTAATATGTTTCTTCACGAGGAGGAATAAAAACCCATGCATAACATGATCCCAATACATGATCGAAATGAATAACATCAGATAAAAACACAACGACCAAGGATAAAACTGAATAATAACAATGGACTTTCATCTCCTTACCCACGTTCAGTACCAAGTATGCCCCATCTGCTTTATTCACATACGAATCAATGAAAGTAAAAGATTTGTTGCAAAATCCTTTTTCCATCCTGCTACTATACGCAACATGTGACCACTGTAGCATGCTAAATTATGATCAACAAGGGTTTCGACTAGTTAGGGTTTTATCAATCCTTCAATTTTCTTAATTGATCCAAACATTAATCATGATAAAGTGATTGATAACTACAGTAATAAATCATGATAATCTGAAAACAATTAATAACAAACCCTAAAGATCGATTATCTCCTGAAACCCTTAAAAACGACTTACTTCACCTGTTTCTGCAGCAGACTTTGACGATCTATATCTTTTGACTGAGAAATCAGATGGAAGATCCCTCCGGTGAAAAGCTAGCCAGTAGTACAGAGAACATCCACCAAACATTTCGCCCCCGTCCAACGGTTAACGAAAAAGTTATCATCGTTTGAAAACAGTGTTGCATAAACATTACGAAAATTTTCAGTTTCGAATTTTTTTCCTTCTTCAAGAAACCTTGCGAAATCCCAGATATCAAGAGCAACCCTCTCTGATACCACTTGTTAGAATCGATGCTCAAGGTTGTTTAGACCTTATCTAGGATCACAATAACATTTAAAAATAATACGCAGCGGAAAATCAAAACATAAATGTTATTGCTACAAGGTTTCTTCGTCATCATCTCTACTCTATTACAAACACAACCAACACAGCCTCAATCCTACACGATCAACTGTAGGATGTGTTATCTATCTATAGCAAGGAATCATGGATCCTTGGGGCTAACCAACTAGTCGACTATCACCTAGTCTAGGCGTTTACAAACTCACGCCCTAGACACACACACACCTTTTGTGTTTTACATCTTGACACACAATAAAACCAATTCCCTGTATCTCTTTATAAACTAGAGATACTAGGGTTACAAAGAAATCTTTCTAACATATAAAATATTTCCTGTAATCTCTATCTTTTTGTAGAATATTTCTTTGTCTTCTTAAATCCCTCAAGTTTCATTCTTTTTCATTGTTGCACATTAGTTTTGTATTATCAACTCAAAATAATAAACCCAACACACTATAAATACTCGCGTTGTGGTTTTGTGCTTCTTAATCTTTATCTTTGCTTTACTTATTTATATGCTTATCTATCAACATCTGGTATGTGTGAAAACACATACCTTTTCTTTATCAAAATTGACCCAAATAGACCAAAAACTAACCCCTAAATCCATAAATGTTTGTGTTTATGTGTTTATGTATGTGCAGGTAACGGATATTGCAAAATGAACAAGAAAAGACAAAACAACGCAAAAACGAGCACGAAATTGGAAAGAGCACAAAATTACGGGACGAATGATAATTTTATTTAGAGCATAGAGTCAAGAGTGGGAATGGTGCAAGAATAAACGAAGCCCGAACGAAGAATTAATTAATTAAAAGAAAAATGGATGAGCAGAAAAAGGAGCTTAAATGGAAATTAAATGCAAGAGTTAACACAAAAAGTCTCTTTGTCTAGTGGTTGGGGACATGTTTGCTAACCAAGAGGTCTAAGGGTTCAACTCCCACCAGTGGTATTTAATTTTTACTAATTATCTTAACCAGGCCTAGCTGCCCTTCGGCAAGCCCAAACTAACTGAAGTGCATTCCAAAGAACCAACAAGCCCAGCGTAGCCCAGTCCGAATTCCAACCCAGCTGTTGTCAAGCCCAAGCTGCTGTCCAATAAACCCAAGAGTGATTGATCCAATCGAAGCCCAGCTACCATCCAAGAGCAAAACAAAAATCTGTTACAGCTTTAATATATCAAACTTGGGGAGCAAGTTTTTGTAGGGTTATTTTTGTGCCAAGTTTTAATATTTTAGGGGTCATTATGAAAATTTAGTAAGGACCAAATTGTAACTTGTGGGTCTATAAAAACCCACTCCCCTCACCTCATTTGAAATGATCTCTTTTATTATTTTTCTTACCAAAACTCTTGTAATTTTTATGCTTATCTAGTTTTATAAAAGTTTTATTTATTTCTTGCAAGTTAGTTCATTTATTGTCTTGCATCTCTTTATTCTTCACATCTCTTAATTTATTATTATTTTTTTTTCATTTTATTTTATAAAACTTTTATAAAAATATTCCATGAAGAGTTGAGTATTGTAAGATTGTGTGAGTGTATTTATACGCTTCGTGCACACGCTCAACATATCATATTTATATTTTTATAAAAGTTTAGGTTTTTTTTATTGTTTATTTTTATTAAAGTTTACTTTTTTTTTATTATTTTATTTAGATTAAAAATAGTAAAAAGTCTCTAAATATCTTGTCTTTTTTACAAAAAATCCAAAAATATATTTTATTTTCGTCATAAAATTTTCGTATTTTTCTTAGTTGTTTTAATATTTTTTTAAAAATTGAAAACTGTTTCTTTTCTTTTTCTTTTAAAAAACTGTTTTGAATTTTATTTTAAAAAAATAGAAAAAGACATCAAAAAAATATTTTTAAAATTTCTGGTAGCTTCTTATAGTTTTCTTAAGATAGGGTAAATGTTTAATATTTTTTTGAACTAGTTTACTATTTATTTTGTTTTATTAGCTATTTTAAGCATTAAAATTCGAAAAAAGTACTTATTTAATTCCGAAACATCTAAAAAAATTTCTGTAAGCTTCTATCACTTTTCTAAGGTTTCTAAAAAATATTTGGAATTTTCGGAGTTCATTTGATATTTTTACTTGATTTATTGCCTTTCTTAAAATATAAAAAAAAAACAAAAATTTAAAAAAAAATCCGAAATTATTTTTACTGTTTTTAATTAGTTTTTTTTATTTTGTGAAAAAATTTAAATTTTTTTTAGTTCACTATTTTATTTTTAACTTCCTAATTGTTTTAGTTTTTTTTAATACTTTTTCTTTTCTTGTAAAAAAATAATAATAAAATCTTTTATTTTAAATCTTAACCTTAATACCCAAATTAGTTTTTTTGGAAACATATCTCCTTGAGAGAGTTTGGTGGTTAAGATTTGATTTATTAAGATTAGTTTATCTATTATTTTAGTTTTTTATTATAAAAATCTTATATTTATATATTTATGCTAACCCTTATAAAGTTTTGATTTTTTTTTTGTGTAATCCGATCTACCGCTAAGGCCGGAGCTTATGGGTCTTTAAGCATTTTTAATACATAAAGTTTGAAACTTTAGCAATTTTTAAGCTTGTTGGTGAATAAAGTTTTAAACTTTACTTACTAATTAATGGATAAGATTAACAAAGTTGTAAAACTTTTGTGTTAATTTGTGCTTATTTGATCGGGTGGTTTTATTCCTCTTGTTTCATCATCCGGGTTCTACTTTCTTTACTTTTTGAATCTTTAGTAGTTATTAATTTTAGTGTAATAGTTATGTTTATTTTTATTGAATTAATTGCTATGTGTTGGTTTGCTATGTTTAGTGAGTAGACTTTTTATATACTTGTTAGGTAGATTATTTCGAGAATTAAGTGCGGTTTTATAAAAGTTAAAAAATATATTGGTTAGTAATTTTAAGTTACTTGGATTGAAATTTTGATTGTTGAAGCGGGTAAAAGCCGTGAAAATAATTAAGTTTTAATCTAGATATTGATATCTCTTTATGAAAAATTGTTGTGAGAAAATAATTATTTGTAAAAGATATTAATTCATCAATAAAGGACTTAATTGATATAATAAACCACACTTAAGGATCTTGATAATTTGCTTAACAAGTATATCTTTTCATCATATATTTCTTACTTGCTTAGCATAATTTAGTTCGTTATTTTTAGTTGTTATCTTTTATCGTTTACTTTAGTTTAACTACTTTCTACTAGTTTTATTATTGTTTTTGCTTTAAATTAATCTAAAACCTATAAACTTAAAAGTTTTTAGTTTAATTTGCGTAATTGCTTATTTGTGTTTAGCTTTCTTGTTTTATATGCTTTTTATTTGCTTTCTAATTTACGTTTTCTATTTTAAGAATCAAAAATCCAAATTCCATTTATTCATTCAAATCACCCGACCTTTAAACAACGAATCGATTTTCCATTGCACCCTCGTTGGGAGAACGACCCGGGAGTTCCGTACTTCCGGTAAAAAATTATGTACTAAAAACGACAAATCAAAAAATGGCGCCGCTGCCGGGGAGGTGTGTTAGCGACCATCGTTTCGAAGTTTGAAGTTCGGTTTTTGAAGACCCTCCCTCGGGAGTTATCTCGTTTTTGTAAATAAAATAATCATAAACATTTTTCCTAAAGTGTTTAAAAAACCAAAAAATATTGTGTTTTCACAGTTTTCTAATTTAAAAAAACCAAAAATATTTTCCTTTTCAAAATTTGTTTTCTTTTTATGTTTTCTATCTTTAAAAACCCAAAAATACTCTTCGTTTTCCTCTGAATGTTTAATTCTTATCTCTTGACCCTCTAATTTGTTTAATTCTTCACTATGCTCGATTTTTCACTGTTCGATTCCCATGATCCTCGGACCATGGAGGATTTCTATCGTCCGTCACTTATCGGTCGAGGAGGACCGATTGCTCCGATGTCCATTCCGGGAGCAAATTTTAGATTGAAAAATAATATGGTTCGTCTTCTTCGACAACATTGTCAATTCCATGGACTTCACGACGAAAATGCTAATGAGCACTTGAACAAGTTCTTGTCTATCACTCAAATCATGAAGCAACATGGCGTTTCTCAAGATAATATCTCTTCCCATTCTCTTTAACCCACGAAGCTGAATCTTGGTTTTACACCCTTAAAAAACATTCAATTCATACTTGGGAAGAGATGTTTCACAAGTTTCTTTCAAAATACTTTCCATATTCGAAAACGATGCAACTGAGGAAAGAAATTCTTAATTTCCAGCAATTACCCAAGGAATCCGTATTTGAAGCTTGGGAAAGATTCAAAACATTATTGCAGAAATGTCCCCATCATCGAATTTTGCTTCTTGATCAAATCCTAACCTTTTATCATGGTATCACTACGATTGATCGAGACAAAATCATGTTGCAGCTGGTGGAAATCTCATGCGGAAGACTCCTCAAGAAGCTTACGATTTGATCGAGAATATGACGCAACATCATTATGAGTGGGATACTGACGTTCCTTATGATTCTACCACTAAGTTGAGTGATCATTATTCCAAGAAAATTTACGATTCTACCACCTTTTACTATTCAGATTCTGACGAGAGTGATGATGATGAACCGTTTGAAGAAGAGAACTTAAAGATCGATGACGTTTATGATGATTCTTCGAGTGGAAATCCCACTCCCGTTTCTGATCTTATCATTTCCAACTCTTCCCCTTCACTCACGCCGGTTGAGAGAAGTGACGTCGTTTTGGAAGAGTTTGATGATTATCCAATTTCGTCGGAAATTGTTGAAACCGATTACGATCCGGGGGAAGATGTTCCTTTGTTAGAAAAGATGTTATATGATGAACCGTCGCCTTTTCTTCCCCCGAAGGAAGATAACGTTGAAGAATTTAAGCCGTTAGATCCTTCGGAGCTCGAGCTCAAGGATTATGCTCCCGAATTTGAGAGTTTTATCTTTGATACGGCAGAGGAGAGTAGTGGCAATCCCACTTCTCATCCCGATCTTTCTCTTATGACTTATGAGTCATTTTCATTTGATATCGATCATACGAAAGAGACGAGTCGTAGCAGCGCCACTTCTCATGCTTATTTCTCTCTTCCCGAGTATGCTTCATTTCGTTTCGAGGAGTTCTCCGGTGGACTCTCTCATATCATATCTCCTCCGGAGTATGATCGTTTCTATTTCGATCTTGAGAAAGATTTTAGTTTGGGGGAAGAGCAACTCTCTCAAAAGAGTTTCGTTATTGATGACATCACCCCGCCTCTTCCTCCCAAAGTTTTTGTTGAAAATCACCCTATGAGCTTGAATGATCAAATTCAAATTAAGGATTATATGAAATTTCCTTTTGAAGATGAAGAATGGATCCTTATCGTTATTAAAATCTTTATTCCATTTCTTCCATATAATGTGATTTCTCCTCTTCTTCACTCTTGCGGGGGTGAGGATACCATCTTTGACCCCGGTATCACCGTTTAGAGTTTTTGCTATTTAGAACCGTGGGTATCTCGTCGGGGTGGAACTTTCTTATGTTTCAATGTTTATCCAAACCTCTTGAACGAAAGTCCGATGGAGATTATCTTTTCCACTTGCTTCCCCAAGAATAAATGAATTCGGGGCGGGTCAAGCTAACGACTCGATAACAAAACAAGCGTTTCTATCTTCTTTCTATTTTCTATAATAAGTGACGTGAAGGAGTTAGCCTCTCCGATTTCTCGTGTTTGGTTGTTTGTGATGTTTTTGTCCAGGATTTCACCGATACGAAGACTCTCGTGCTCGAAGTTTGTCTTTTCTCCACTCGAGTTTCATGATCGATGCTGATGGAAATCCGATATCCGAAATCTTATCGACTAACGTTTATCTTTAAGCATACTTAATAAACGGCTTTTAGATTTTCGTTGATACCCTTGCCTTTAAACATTGTGGACAATGTTTCGTTTTAGTCTGGGGTGGGTAATATTCGATTTGATTTGACCGAACTTGTTTATTATTTTCCGTGTACTCTCACAACCCCGTTTTTCCTTAGAAAATGAAAAAAAAAATGTGCAAAAAAATGAGAAAAATTTAAAATTTTTTGTAAGCTTTTGCTAGTTTTATGATTGAAAAGTCTTTGCGAGTTTCTTAGAAGTTTCTTTAAATATGCATTTTCTTGAAAAAGCCTTTGCTAATTGCTTAGACAAGAGGCTATAAAATGCGATTATAGCTCACAAGGCCAAGATTTTGCAAGTCTCCCTAAGTGATTTTAAATATGCGAAGCTTAAACAAGAATTTGCTAGTTTCTAATAAGTGACTTTAAAAATGCGAGACTTGAGATTATTTTACGAAGCATTTGCTAAGTTAATATATGTTTTGAAACCTTGTTGACTTTCCACTGGTGAGAGTAGGAATAGAATTCTGACTTGATCGGGCGTGTTGAGCCCTAGCCTGTTCCCTTAACCATAGATAATTTAATTATCGGCTAAGCATCCGCGGATCTCATTATTTGAGATTTTAAATTTGCAGAGATCGAGGAATGATAGAGTTACTTATGAGTTTAGATGCTAAGCGTGGAGTAGATGGTTCTCTTTAGAGCTCATCGAAGGTACTTGTGGCTTTTTGCTCCCACAAGATTGTATCACCCCATATCTGTCTAATAATAATTAAAGATGTTAAGTTTTTGGCGATAGTTAGTTCTTTATCTTCTTTAGAGAATCCTTGCCCATGAGAGTTGGGTACACATCAAGGTACTGTCAGTGTTGCGGTGTAATAGACAACTGATTCTTGATAGTTTGCTCCTATTGTTTCTATTGTTATAAAAGTCGTGGGATTCGGAGTTTGGCAAAAATTAACATGAAATAAAGCCCAAATGTATTAAAGTGAAAACCCAAAGCCATAAAAGTTTTCTATGTCTGACGGTACCCCCGTTGTCATGGACTTCAAAAAAGTGGAGGAAAATTCCAAAGTCGTAATAAGACTTCTGATAAAACGGTAATCCCGTTGAGTTAGTGGTTTGACAAAAATGCAAATGTGCTGAAATAAGTGTTAAGCCAAACTTTGAATCCGGGAGATATCTAAATAAAAGCTTATGTCTCTGGACTCGTAGATGAGTTGTTTCGGTCGTAATAAAAAGGATATCTCCCTAAATCGTGTTAAATTAGGACCTTGATGTGGACCTCATTCTTGTATGCAACGGTTTTCGAGGGAAGATGGAAAACTAATTAGCGACTTAGCATCATATCTTTATCGGAATAAAATTATCGAAACGAGAAACTTGAAGAAATTCATTTCTCAACAAATAAAATAAATAGAGGAAAATAGAAAAATGGGAGCAAGAGGTAATTACACAAGTAACTTCCATGGGTAGTATTAGCATCTAAAATCATATTTAACAATGATTTCGATTTTACGCTTAGTTTTGGGACTTGTGAAAAATCAGGGACGATGTATTCTATCCGTATGGTCACTCTTCGCTGAGTTGTGTTTCCTACTCCGTGATCCTAAAATGTCGTTTGAAAAATGTTGGAGTTATCAACATCCAACACACACATTTAAATAGATTGACATAAGTCGATCTAAATAGTTTAAAACGAAGTTTTAATCGGTAAAACTATTCAACCCCCCCCCTTCTAGTTTTCCATAGAATTATCCTCAACCCCACCTTCTCGTCATATATTTCTTACTAGCATTCCTATTCCCCTAGAGAACGATATCAATCTCCGAGGCTTACCCCATACTACACTACAACGATTAGGTTCACTGCCTAGGAGGTTGAAAAACTTGCTCGTAGAAAAAGAAGTTTCCTTGACCCGAACGCGCCTTCCACACGCATCACTAGGTTGTATGTGTGTTTTCTTGGTTATTTTAGATTGAAAAGTTGGTTTTGGAAGGTTTTGGTCTTATACTTGACTTCCTTTGATTCTTACGTTTGTGGTGTTAAAGTAAGTGTTTTAGAGTAGTTATAACCTTCTAGCTTCACACAACTTTTTCTTCAAAAGTTGGAAAACTGACTCCTGGTCCCTCCCCAGATAAACTTCCTATTTTTCTGGGTTAACTCGGTCAAAGGTTTCACAATCCTTGAAAAACCTTAGATACACCTTCGATAGTAACCAGCGAGTCCTAAAAATTAACGCATTTTGGTAGGAGTAGTGGGAGATGCCCAATTCTTAACGGCTTCTGTTTTGGCGGGATCAACGTGAATTCCTTTACTATCAATCAAGTGTCCGAGAAATTCCACGAAGCTAATCCAAAAATCACACTTAGAGAACTTTGCATAAAGTTTCTCTTTCTTGAGTAATTCAAGGATTATTCTCAGATCATCGGCATGCTCTTCCTCGTTACGAGAGTAGATAAGGATATCATCTATGAACACGATTACAAATTTATCCAAATATGGTTTACACACGCAGTTCATGAGGTCCATGAAAACCGCAGGTTCGTTTGTCAAAACAAATGGCATCACTTGAAATCTGTAGTGTCCATATCTCATTTTAAAAGCGGTCTTAGGAATGTCCTCATCCCTCACTCTCAGTTGATGATAACCAGATCGTAACTCGATTTTCGAATAGACGCTCGAACCTTGAAGTTGATCGAATAAGTCATCAATCATGGGTAATGGGTAACGATTCTTTATGGTGAGTTTTTTCAACCCACGGTAATCGATACACATCCTAAAAGATCCTTATTTCTTCTTAACGAATAAGATAGGAGCTCCCCAGGGTGATGTACTTGGACGGATGAAACCTCGATCGGCTAATTCTTGGAGTTTTTCAGAGAGTTCCTTCATCTCTGAAGGGGCTAACCTGTAGGGTGCTCGGGCTACATGTGTCGCTCCGGGAATTAAGTCGATTTGGAATTCTACTTGACGAATAGGAGGAAGGCCATGTATATCCTTAGTAAAAACTTCTGGGTATTCCATGACTACAGGGATCTCCTCCAATCGTTTTTCATCTGGCTTCATCTTCATTACTTGGATTACGAAGACGTGACAACCTCGAGATATATACCTCTCGGTTTAGCTACAGGAGAAGAGATTTAGACGGGTTTTACTCCGATATCCTCGGATGATTAAAGTCTCACCGTTGTTAATGAGAATATGAAAGGTTTCTCGTCATAAAGAATCTTAGCATGATTCTTGGACAACCAATCCATACCAATGACAACGTTGAAACTACCGAGTTTAATCGGCATGAGATGATTTCGAAAGGTTGGTTTAACAAGGTTAGGGTTCAACCCTGGATAACGGCGTTAGTTAAGTTTCCGTCGGCTAATTCTATATCATAGTAGGTTTCTAAGGCAAGGGGTGGAATCATAAGTTTAGAAGCAAGAGATAGGGATATGAAGCTTTTAGCTGCTCCAGAATCAAATAGTACTCTAGCTAGATGATGATTTAGAAGGAACGTACCGGTAATTATGTTCGGCTCTTGTGGAGCAGTCCTATCCCTTAACATGTAGGCTCTCCCCTGGGCACCATCATTCTTCTTTTGGCACTGATTTGCATAATGCCCTTTCTCTCCACAGGTATGACAAGTGATTGTCACTGGTAGCTGATTGCTTCCAGTGGCGGGTCCCTTGCGTTTCCAATCCTTAGTTTGATGGCCCACCTTGTTGCAAGTATTACACTTAACAAAGAAAGGTCATGTGTGATGTAAAGCACATCTCTTACACAAAGGGGATTTTCCAGTACAATAATTTCCCTCAGTTGGAGTGGTAGCATAAGATCTAGAAGCTTCTTGCTTTCGGTTCAGTTGTGGGTAAGGATTTGGGGTACGGGTGTTAGTGTTAGTGTTACGGTATTTGTTGTTGAAAGTTCTCCCATCGTCGAACTTTCGTTTATTATCTCGGGGAACTGGCATAGAGTTCTGCTTTGTTACTTGATCCATTAACCTTTGAGTGATGGTAATGGCTTCCTCTAAAGTTTGAGGTTTAGAGACAGTCACATTCCCTTCGATACTTGGAGGTAAACCTCCGATAAAAACTTCCATTGTCTTTTCAGTGGCTGGCACCATTGTAGGACACAAAGTTGCCAATTCCTGAAATCTCCTAATGTAAGTTTTGATATTGTTCCCGTTTACAGTCAAGTTATAAAACTCATCTTCCATTTTATTGACTTCAGTTCGGGGACAGTACTTCTTAATCAGAAAAATCTTGAACTCAGTCCAGGTGGTTTTATAAGCTTCCTCAATTCCCATAGGTTGGGCATATTAGTTCCACCAAGATAGAGCCTCTTCTATAAGAGTACCAGTAGCAAACTTGACTTTACAGTCCTCAGAACAGTTGCTACAGGAAAATACTGATTCGCTTCGCTCGAACCAGGGGATTAGTCCAACAGCGCCTTCTTTACCTTTGAAATTGAAAGGGTGGCAGCTCATGAACTCCTTGTAGCTACTCTTATTTGCTACAGGAATTTCCCTTGGCTCAGGGTTCTATTCGCATTATTAGCATTTGCCATGTTAGCAGCTCGGGATTCTAGTGTCGCAGTCACACTGTCAGCAACTAGTTGTCGGATGGCATCCCGAGACATGGCCGGATTGGCGGGGTTGACGATCTCGTGCGAGGAATTCTTTGCGAGAATAGGAAGGGATAAGAATAATATCATAAGTCGAACATAATGACGATTATGAAGATTCGACGTAGATATTATTAACAAGTTATAACTAATAGAACATTGTAGTATGACGGAATATTGGAAATACAAGTTCTAACACTTAGAACGTTGTAGGATATGACGGAGGATTGAAAATACAAGTTTTAACGCTTAGAATGTTGTAGGATATAACTGAGGGTTGGAAATACAAGTTCTAACGCTTAGAACATTGTAGGATATAATGGAGGATTGGAAAATCTAAAACTAGAGACGGATGCTCTACTAATGAGCATTAGGTTCCTCGGGAGCTAATTCACTTCCTAAGGGTCTCGGTATAATCCATAGTGAATTATCTAGTTTTGCAAACATATATTCATCGAAGGAATCATCTAGCAGTGGTGTAGTTGGTCTAAATAGTGATGAAGATGTTACGGAGGATAATGGACTAGGTGGTGGAGAAGATCCTACGGAGGATGATGTAGATTCGTCATAACTTTCCGTATCCCAAGGTAAAGTCGCTTGTTTAATTTCTTGACTATGAATTGCAACCATGAGTCCTATATACCTAGCTTGGGATAACCTGGTGGTGAAAAGTCCATAGTAATTCCGAGGTTCACAATAATATAGCCTATGAGAAATTTTAATACAGGAGAGACAACTTATGGAACTACGTATGGGTAAACTATAACTTCGTTAGATCATAAACGACTTGCCTGTTTATCTCACAAGTTGAAAATCTGACAAGTACCCTTATTTATGTTACACATCTCGTAACTAGGTTTAGTACAAAGACTGTACATACTTAGGTTTCTAGGATATTAGGTCTACTAGTCTGGTGTTGTTCATTTGTTATTCTTAAGCTCCTGAATTGCATCTAAAAGATCCCTTATAGCTGATCGATGACTAACTTGGATATCCTCAATGATCATTTCAAGAGTAGAAATCCTAACACGGGCTAGAACAATTTCATCGACATATCCCTCTTGTTTCTTATGTAAGTTAGAAATCTGGGCATGATCCTTTTCTAATCCAGTCTCTAACCTATCAAAATCTCTTTGGATGATAACTCGACCCTTTACAAGATCATAAATCTTATCTTCTACTTCCTCAATACGTTCTAAGGATAGCTTATCTAAGTGATTCAAAATTTCTTAATTTGCTCCTCATGCCTTTCTAAAGGCGACTTATAAGAACTATTCCGCTCTCAAACACTGTAGGTGGGGAAGGTGGTATAATACGGATTTTCTTACGAGGTGGGGAAACTACTTCGGGAACATAGAATTCTCAGGGATCAAAGAGTGATGACGGTGGAGTAGGATAAAGAGGGAAAGATAGGAATTTCACCATTATATGCTTGCATATAACCATTATATGTTTGCATATAAGGATCATTCGGGGAGGCTTCAATAGCTAACGAAGCTAAAAGATTATGAGTTAATTCTTCCGAAGAATCAGACTCAGAAGAAGAACTATATGATGTAGAATAGGAATTCTCATCATCGGTATAAAATAAAATGATAGGGTGAGTGGGGGATGACATAGTTCTGTAACAACCCGGTGGAAAGTAATATAAGTACATACGTACTTAGTATAGTGATAATAACCTAGTTTATATTCCTATATACTATTCGGGGAATGTAGTGGGGAGTCTAGTGGTATGGAGGACTTTTTAGAAAAGTGGTTATAATTTAGGTAAAGACCTTGTTCTCTATAACCGTGGCTCTGGTACCAATCTGTAACACCCTCATTTTCATAGATAGCAGCGGAAGATAAATCTTGGGGTGTTACTTCATGATACAGCAGTCATAATAATATAAAACGACTCGAAAAGAGACGTTTTTAAAAGATAAGTTATCATTCGTTTATTTCATCAGAGTTTTTACAGTAAAAGATAAATTTTTACAAAAGAGAGGTCCCATAGATATGTTTTAAAGAAAAAGAGGATGAATGATAACAGGTTTGGACGTCCTCAAGTGCAATGTCACTCCGTGCCATAAGTCCTAAAGGGCTCAGTTACCTAGGATAGCATGCTTAAATTCAACACTAAGGTTGAGTGAATCCATAGGTTTAGTTGTAATAGGTTTGAATACAAGTTCCACAGAGTTCAGTTGTTACACCCATCAAGGAAAATATGTTTTAGTATTATTGCACTAAGCTCATGACACCCCACATTAGCAGTCCAAGTCTAATGATGGCACTACAGACCAATCATGACTAGACGTAAGGTTAACTCGCCAAGGTTAACCTTTTAGTTCTCAAATATAATGCTAACTGGTACCTGGCAGGGGCACACCAACGGGAGTTGTCAAACTCCATATAGATCTATCCACTATACTCGCGTTCACTCGCAAGTGATTATGGTTCATGAAATTTGTGTGTAATAGTGGCAAGGGAGGTACTCGTGCAATAATCAATCAGGAGAAAAATACCTGTATTCGGTTTAAAGCATGCATCCCCCTCACGGGTTTATAAAGCATTTAAAAAGTGAGGCTATGAACTCACCTTAGATTAGAAAAATCCGATTGAAGTCAAAAGTGACTCAGATATTAGACGGCCTATTCAGGAAACCTTGGTAGTGTGTATGTCAAGTCTTTGTTGGTTTATCTATGTTTCAAAACTTAGTTTCTGAAGTATATTTTTCTTAGATTCATTAGATTTAGATATAACGTAACACCATTCGGGCCATCATAATTCAGATGTCATGTAGTAAACGTTTGAGGAGCCAAGGCACTTTAAGTCGTAAACCCAACAAACTCGTCAAAACGTATACCCAAATGAAACCCCTCACATGAAGCTCCCTAGTATTGTGATACGTTATTAAATAAAAGATAGGTTTTTAATTTATAATAAAATATCTCATTTATACCCTTAATTTCTCAAATTAGCAATATATACCCTTAACTTATAAACTTTTACAAAACTAGTCCTTTATAAATAACTCTATATATATATATATATATATATATATATATATATATATATATATATATATATATATATATATATATATATATATATATATATATATAATCTAGATCAAATAAGATCAAACATAAAGTTGTTAAAATGAGATCCAACTAAAATTTGACAAGCGACACCCTCCTTACAACAAAAATAAATCTTTTATTAACTACAACTAAAATTGTTAAAGTTTCGATGGATTTCTTTTTAAAATTTACAAAACCTAGGTGATACACTTTGATCAGAAGTGTAATGTGTATTAGGTTTTTGTATGCGTATCAGGTTTTGAAATATTTATTAAGGTAATGTGTATCAGGTGTATCACTAATCCAAACTCATGTATCATTTGGTTATTAGTTGTTAAAATGTTAATTTGTATTAAAATATTATTTCTATGTGTATTATTGCTAAAATTGTTATTTAAAAATGTTTTAGTGGTTTTTTAGTCTTGATCTTATTTTTACAACTTTAATTTTGATCTCACGTTAACTCTCCCCTATATATATATATATATATATATATATATATAGTGAGGATCACGTGCAGATATTTTTTTTAGTGCGGATGTACCTCATCCGTTGATCTTTTTTCATTTAGCGGCTGAGATTTTACCAAATTCATCCCTTTTTTCTCTCCGTATCTTTTTATTTTTATTAGAATATTCTATTTCCTTATTTTTCTCAGCTTTTTTTATTTAAATTTTTTATCGAATGGAATTACCTGATCAGTATTCTCGTATCGGTCCTGATCTATCGGTACATTTTTCATTAAAAAACGCTGTTGAAGGTATTTTTATGATAGTTATTATGATATTAAGGTTATTATTATGATTTTGAGGATAGTTACTCTGATATTGCTATTGTTATTCTGAGTATTAGTACATTTACACTTTGATGTTTCTATCGTTAGTATGATAGTTTTTCTGATATTAAGTTTGTTATTCTGATATTAGGATAGTTATTCTGATATTAAGTTTGTTATGCTGATATGAGGATAGTTATTATGATATTAATGTTATTTTTGTATCTTTTATCAATATCCTTAATATTACTGTTATTCTGATATTAATTCTTTATTTCTGATATGTGTATAGTTATTCTGATATTAATAACGATAATATGATAGTTATTGTGATATTAAGCTTTTTTTCTTATTATGCGTTTTAAAAGCGTTTTATATATGTATAGTTATTCTGATATCAATAACCTTTATATGATAGTTATTCTGATATTAAATCTGGTAATATCATATAATGATAGTTATTGTGATATTAAATCTGTTAATATCATATAATGATAGTTATTCTGATATCAAGATATTAATAACGTTAATATGTTGATAGTTATTCTGGTATTAAGCTTTTTTTCTTATTATGCGTTTTAAAACTGTTTTATATATGGATATTTATTCAGATATCAATAACCTTTATATAATAGTTATTCTGATATTAAATCTGGTAATATCTTATATATAGTTATTGTGATATTAAATCTGTTAATATCATATTAAGGGTACTTATTATGATATTAATCTTTTTTGTTATTGTCATATACTTCTAACATACAATTTCAAACACAAAATTATTATGGCTTGTTGTCCCTCTCATTCCGTTGAAGATATGCAAATGTACGTTAAAAAACAATGTGAAGAAGATTATGTGGCTCGAAAAAACGCTATTATAGACGTTATCAATTTGTTTGAGCAGGCAAGGGTAGAGAAGCAACATATGAGGGAAGACTACATGATTTGTTTGAGCAGGCAAGTTTTTGATGGATGAAGACAACAAAGATGACAATATTTCTGATATTTTGTGGGTGTGTGTTTGACAAATACAGAACAACATCCATACCAAAATCAGTTGGAGCTATCGGGAGAACAAAACTGATGGTGTAGCTGCATCAAGTTCGTCTGCTAGACTAGGAAGATTTGGCTCGCATTGAGGAATATGCCGGTTATCGGTCTCCTTTAGGAAGACTAGGATTTATGATTTATGTATTTCGTATTGTTAATATTGTTTAATTAGTATTAATAGCAGTAGTAACATTTGTTGCAGTAGGAGTAATGTTTTTTTTTTGGAGTAATGTTTTCTAAGATAGTTATTCTGATATTTAAAACTGGAATATTATTTTAATAAAACATTTTGTTCAAGTTTATTTTATTTGTGATGTTTAATGATTTTAATATGATAGTTATTGTGATATTAAAGCTTTGCGAAAAAGATATTCTGATATTAAAGCTGTGTATATCATTCAAGTATAATTCTTGTGATAGGTAAGAAAATAGTTGTTGAATGATAGTTATTTTGATATTAAAACTGTTAATATCATTGAATGATAGTTATTGTGATATTTATCTAAATAGTTGTTCAAGGTAGTTGACGCAGCAGTAGAAATAATTTATGCAGCAGTAGTAAGTTGTTGCAGCAGTAGTAGCACTTTCTGAGATGCTATTAATATATCTTTCAAGGATAGTCATATTAAGATGCTATTAATAAAATTTGTTGTTACAGTAGCACTTTCAAGTATAGTTACTGTGATATTTTAAGTAAAGTTGAGTTTTCTATGTTTTGTTTTTTTTAGGTGATTCAATGAGACAAAATTGTGCAAGCAATGAGTTTGTTGAAGATGAAAATTTGTCAGCTGATGTTAATGTTGAAGAGAATGAAGAAGTAAATTCACCAGATTTTTTTACATCAACTTCAATGCTTATTAAACCTGTTGTTGTTAAAACTCTTGTACCAGTGGAAGGTACTTTGTTTGATAGTGTTGAAGAAGTTTATAAAGCATACAAAGATTATGCTGCTGAAGCTGGTTTTATTGTTCGTAGAGGCCATCAAACTAACGATGGAGGTATTGTTATGAATAAGGAATTTCTTTGCAGTAAAGAAGGTACCAAGAAAGTTAAAGTTAAAGAATTTGATAGTTTAAAAGATAATTGTGATGCTAAGTCTGTAAAGAGAATAAGATCAGAGTTTAGGACATATTGCAAAGCTAGAATTTATGTTGTCAGATCTGGTGAAAAGTATAGGGTTAAAAATTTTGCTGAAGAGCACAATCATGGTTTTTTTACTGCTGAGGATAGACATTTGCAAAAGTCTCATAGGTCTATGAGTTTGGCGCATCAGTATTTTGCTATTAAGGCTTCGAACTTAAACATCGGTCCTTGTATGTCATTTAATTTTATCGCAGAGCTTTTGGGAGGATATGAAAATGTTGGTGCTACTAAGATTGATTTTAAGAATATGAGTCGTGACATTTATAGCTATATTGGTAAATATGATGCTCAAATGATTATTGACAAGTTTAGTATTTTGAAAGAAAGAGATGAAAATTTTACGTTCGAGTTTAAGACTAACACCGATGGTCAGTTAAGTCGTTTGTTTTGGTCGGATGATACAAGTAAAAGGAATTATGAAGCTTTTGGTGATGTTCTTTCTTTTGATGCTACATACAAAACCAATATGTAAGTTTTATTTTTCTTTCTTTTATTCTTATTTATTTGTTTTTTGTATTTTTATATATAATATAAATTTATATATATATATATATATATATATATTTTAGGTACAATATGGTTTTTGTGCCTTTTACGGGTGTTGATAATCATCAAAAATGTGTAATTTTTGCTTGTGGTTTACTTTCGAAAGAAGATGTTGTTTCATATAAGTGGCTACTGCAAGCTTTTCTTAACACTCATATTAAGGAGTCGTACCTTGTTTTAACAGATCAAGATCCTTCAATGTTAATAGCTATACCAGATATGTTTAAAACTGCTAAACACCGGCTTTGTATGTGGCATATAATGAATAAACTTCCTACCAAGGTATTTATATATATAATTTTTTTTTAGTTATTATTATTATTATTATTATTATTATTATTATTATTATTATTATTATTATTATTATTATTATTATTATTATTTTATATAGATCGGTTCTAGTATATGTGAAGAAGGAGGATTTAAGAAACGTCTATGTTCTCTTGTATGGAGGGAAAGCGATAAACCTGTTGAATTTGTTCAGAAATGGGAAGCTTTATTGGATGAATTTGATTTAGATAAGCATAAATGGTTGAATGATATGTTTAACATAAAAGAAGGTTGGATCCCTGCTTATTTTAGAGATATCCCAATGAGTGGTTTGATGAAAACTACTTCACGATCTGAAAGTGAAAACTATTTTTTTGGTCATAATTCTAATTGGAGTTCTACTCTAGTTCATTTTCTTTTTCGTTATGAAAGTGCCTTAGATCAACAAAGGAATAATCAACGTGTTCTTGATAATAATTCAAGAATTAATAGACCTTCATTGAAAACCAATCATTTAGTTGAACAACATGCTGCAGAATTTTATACTCTTGAAGCATTCTATGTGGTTCAGGCTGAGATTGTTGCTTCTATTGAGAGTTGTACTGGGTCTATGAAAAACTTGGGTTATGTAAAAGACATTGATAAAGAGTGGTTTGGAGAGTTTAAGGTATTGTCTTTTTTAAATAAATAAGTATTGTGAAGATTTTTGTTTTTTTTAAATTCATTATAAATTGCAGTTAATTTTTTCATTTACTTTTTTCAGGTTAATTATGATGAAGGAACTCGTTCAGGTAACTGTTCTTGTCTACATTTTGAAAGACGTGGTATGTTATGTCGTCATGC
Organism: Chrysanthemum seticuspe; assembly: GCA_019973895.1. Classification (NCBI taxonomy): domain Eukaryota; kingdom Viridiplantae; phylum Streptophyta; class Magnoliopsida; order Asterales; family Asteraceae; genus Chrysanthemum; species Chrysanthemum seticuspe. Next base: position 244,383,723 of record BPTQ01000007.1, on the reverse strand, counting down.
TTTTTATACTCTTAGACGATATGGTATTAACAAGATTCCTAAACAATATCTTTTAAGACGTTGGAAAAAAGAAGCTGTTGTTTTACCTCTTCTTGGATCTTCTTTTAAAGCAAATGGATCTTCAGGTAGTTGTATTTCTAAAATTTATTCTAAAGTGAATTTGATAATCAATCATTGCGGATATGATGAAGAAAAACTGGGTATATTTTTTGAAAGATTGAGCATCTATGAATCTGGATTTGAATCATCAACTGTTGCACAGTCTTCAGGAAATAAAGAGGATAGTATATCATCTATGATTGGTATTCCTAAACCTGCTGCTCTTGATGTTTTTCCTCCTGATATTGGATCAAATAAGGGTGGTGTTACTGGTGCAAGATATAAACCTTCTAATAATGACGTCAGATTTAAAGATCCTAAAGAATGTGGGAAAAATTTGAGAAAGTGTAGAATCTGTAACATATTAACAGATCATGATTTCAGGACTTGTCCAAATAATCCAGACAGGAAACTTCTTAGTGCTAAGAAAGACATTAAGAAGTTGAAACGAAACGGAAAGAAAGTTAAAAGGAAATCAAATAATGCTAATGTTGAGCACGATACTAAAGAATTTAACTTTAAGGAGTAAGTTAACTTATCGTGTCCGCGTCGGTTTTGTTAAGATTTGAATCTGCATTAATTTTTTTTTAAAGCTATAAAGTCAAATTGATGTACTGTGATATTATCAATGTTATTTCTTTTTATTTTTTTCATTATTTATTTTCATTTTGTTAAGTTGTAATGTTGATTAAGTATTTTATTTTTAAAGGTTATAAAGTGAAATTCATACTGTGATATTAAAAAATTATGTACTGCGATATTAAAAAATTATGTACTGTGATATTAAAAAATTATGTGATTTTTTGTTTTAAAATTAAGTCATTAAACCATTTTAACACAAAATATGAGTTTGATACACCTCGTTTTTTCATCAGAAAATAAAGTTAAAAACACAAAATATAAAGTTTACAAACATAAATACTAATTTAGTCTTCATCAGAGTTGCAATTATCTTGAGAATCTTTATCTTGTTCTTCTCCTTGATCACCCATCTTTTCTAGTTTTGCTACTTCTTTCTCATATTCTTTTAATGATGGAGATTTCTGATAATCATAGTCATCTTCAGATTCATCAATATACTTTATTCGCTTGAAAATATCACAGTCTTCTTCTTCTTCTTCTTCTTCTTCTTCTTCTTCTTCTTCTTCTTCTTCTTCTTCCTCCTCCTCCTCCTCCTCTTCCTCTTCTTTAACTTCATTTTCTTCTTCTTTTTTAACTTCAATTTCTTTTTTAACTTCTTTTTCTTCGTCATTTTCCTTTTTTTCACGATTATATTGTTTCCTTTTCTTATTGATATTTTTGTTTTCCATTTTTTTCTTTTTTGTGTTTTTGCTTTATGTGTTTTTTTCACAAATTTTGCTGTGATATTAAGCTATTTATACATAAATTAAAATAATCAAATTGTTTACTGTGCATGTAATGATTGATTAAAGAAACAACTTAACCCGCCTAATATATTATTACGACTATTCACTTAATTATTTTTAGTATGAAATTGCATCTTATTAGAAATAAGAAAATAACATAAATTAATATCACATTAAAAATTAATAATAAATTTTATAAATATCACACAACACAATAATATGAATCAATTTATATAAATGTTATTATGTCATTAAATATCATAATAAGTTTCAGTTAATTATCAGAGTATAAAAAAAATAGATATCATAGTAGATAAAAAAATATTATATTAATAATATTCTGATTAGAAAAGGTTAATTCTAGTAAATTTAATTGAATATGTGATATCGCAATATTTACATGATTAATGTTATTATTTTATTAAATATCATTTTTTTCTTTTTGCGTTTTTGTTTTATGTGTTTTTTTTCACAAATTTTGTTGTGATATTAAGCTATTTATACTTAATATCATCTATTAAGCTATTTATACATAAATTAATATAAGCAAATTGTTTAGTGTGCATGTAATGATTGATAAAAGAAGCAACTTGAGTCGCCTAATTTATTATTACGACTAGATAAGAAAAAGTTAATTCTAGTAAATTTTATTCAATATGTGATATCACAATATTTACATGATTAATGTTATTATTTTATTAAATATCACACTAGATAAAAAAATAAAATAAAATACATAGCCGATGGTTACACCATATCATTAATATTACAAAGTTAAAAGCATCTCTTTTTCCGTCTATATAATGGATTCAAACGATCTCAACGTTGTGTATGACTTGTTTGTGGGACAAAATGTTTAAAATTCCGTCACGCACCAAGCCCATCTTCATCAAGTGTCCAAAGTTATCATTGCTTGCAATGTCACCATGTTTCTTTGACAATGTCGTTGGTTGCAATGTTCATTTCACAAAGGCCATCTTCACCTTGTAGCCTTGGACGCTTTTTATATTTTGGTAAAATATCTAAGTTTCTTATCAAATAAAAAACCATAGTATATCCTCCAGGATCATGAATAACAAATTGGAAAAAAAAATAGTAAATTCAAATACATAATTTTCAGTAAGAACACTTTTTGTTTTTGTTTTTTTTTTTTTTTTTTGGTGAACTAACTTTTGTTATTGAAGTGTAGGATAGATATGGTTGTAATGTTAGGTTTTTATAACAAAAGTAAGTTACTTTTTTGATGTGATTGATGGTTTGTAGCTCGAGGCAAAATAATATATTAATATTTTTTTTGAAAGAATGTAAACGAAATGTAAAAATAATATATCAATATCTTTTGAAAGAAACATCAACTTCGACGGCTCGTGATTTTTTGGCCGATTATCGTGATTATCACTACATCGAGCTACCAAAAATGTCAGAGAAATTATCTCTGAATAGACGTGAATATTTTTCGTAATTGATCATCATTTTGTTTATCAATATAATATCTATTCGAAATATTATTACAATGAAATTAAAAAGATATATACTAAATTTTTTGAAACTAGGCTTGATCAATTGTATATTTACGTTAAAATAATATAACTCAATTAAAATTATTTAGTAAATTAAATATAAACAAAATATACTTATAACAAACATAAATTAAAAAAAGAATATTAATTAAAAACTATATTAAAAATAAATGTAAAACTTTGACATAAAGTGATATTTTGAGTCTCGAGGAGGTAGTTTTTCAACACTATAATTAATATCTGACATGTATGTCAGTGTCTTATACATCTATCTTTCAAATTATTTAATTTACTGTGATATTAAGACAATAATATTATAACACGGTACTAAATAAAATTAAAGAGATATTAAATTTAATATCACAGTACATCAAAATTATTTATATAGTGAAAATATTTAAAAATAAAATTTTAAAATTAAACATAATATTTGACAAAACATCATTACATCGAGACATAAAAAAATGTCAGAGAAAAAATATTGCTGTAGACGCGAAGATTAAAAAAATTAATTGTCAAATTTCATTCTAAATTAAAAAAAATAAAAATAAATATATAATTATTTTTGTTATAATTGTTATTTAACGTAAATATACAATTTACATTCTTAAACTTTAATATTACTTATAAATATTACTTTAGACTGATATTAGTTTTTTCCTTATATTTTTTATTTATATATTTTTAATTTTCATCTTAACTATGTATTTTACGTTTTTAAATATTTAGAAAACCATCGTATGTCTAACTCTGATATTAAGAAAACCATCGTATGACTAAAACGTGAAGATTAATATTTTATTTCAGAGACTTTGATATTAACACAATATCATATATTAAACAACTAACTCTGATATTAAGACAATATCATATATTAAATAAAAAAAATCTTATATTTGGAAAAATGTTAATATTTTCTATCAGACATTCATTTTAAAAAATTAACTCTCAAATTGGTTTAGACTATGGTTTAGAGAATATCATATATTAAGAGAATTAAATCTGATATTAAGGCAAATATGGTATTGCCTTAATATCAGATTTAATTGTCTTAATATATGATATTTTCTAAACAATAGTTACTTTTAATATCAGATTTAATAACAGAGTATTAAGTTACTTGTTTAATACTTTGATATTAAATCTGATATTAATATTAATAAACAAGAAACTCTGATATTAAGACAATATTAATATTATTTTAAACAAAACTAACTATTATAAAAAAAGATGTTATTTTAATTATGCTGTAAGAAAAGTTACTATAAATGATGACTAAAAAAAGCAATATTAATGTTACATTTAATATAAATATACAATTGTTATTAATATTATTATAATTGTTATTAATATTATTATAATTGTTACATTTAATATAAATATACAATTTACAACTTTCGTAGATGTTGTTGTGATATTAATTAAGACAATACTAAATAAAAATAGTGTGATATTAATTTACGGAGATGTTAAATTGTTATTAATATTATTATAATTGTTACATTTAATATAAATATACAATTTACAATTTATAATTATTGTTATTAATATTATTATAATTGTTATAATTGTTTCAAATATAAATATATAAATATAAATTATATGTTTACATTCTTTCAATGATATTAATTTATTATTTTTCCTCGATATGCAAACCATCAATCACGTCAAAAAAGTAATTTACTCTTGTTATAAAAACCTATCATTACAACCATATAGATTCTAAACTTTCGTCACAAAGTTAGTTCATCAAAAATAAAAATTACTAAAAAATTATGTATTTGAATTTAAGTTTTTTTTTCTTCCAAATTGTTATTCATGATCCTGGAGTATATGATATGGTTTTTTATTTGATAAGAAACTTAGATATTTTACCGAAAGTTATATAGATGAAAAAGGGGTATTTCAAAGTTCTATAACTTCATTTGAAATTATCTTTTTCGTCTATTGTATGTATCTTAACAGTAGTCACGCAAGACGTACTAAAACTACATGTGGTGAAGGAATTGCATGATCTAATTCAAAAAAATCATTATTGATTTTCTTCTGAATGAAGATATCGATGATAGCCATCACGTAGAAGAAGCCCCAACTACAATACAAAAAGTTGGGGACACTTGATGAAGATGGCGTTGGTGCGTGATGAAAGTTTAATTATTTTGCATACCTATGTCTCGCCATACTCATAAGAATGAGCATGAGTAACATATTAGGCATTTCTGAAGAAAAATATTGGTTGTCCTACAAACAAGTCCTTTGTAGGACAACCAATATTGGTTAGCATCTTACTGGTCCGTCCATAAATTTGAGCACAAAGGAAGAGAAGGACAGTAGATTGCATATAAGAGCACAACTTGGAGAAGATACAAATAACATTTTATTGGTATGCCACTTCTGCGCAACATCGTACAACTCCCCAATAACATACCAATAACTAAAACATCCTCCCTCATAAAACACCACTGACATGTTTTTGAGTCCCTCAAAAATACCACACAAAAAATACACACTCACTCACAATACACAAAAAAAAAAGAAAAAAAAATGGCTTGAACAATTGCATTGGCTCAAAAACGTTTGGTTCATGGATAACAAGACGCTCTGGTATGGCTGGCACACGAATGGCATGCCTTACCATTTGGCATGATTAACATTTGGCACACGAATAGCACCCCATACCTTGTGCTCTTAGAAATAATGTTATTCAAAAGAAATCATGTAATACATAACTTTGTAATATTAATTATATAGCGGAATCATCATCTATGAATTTTTTTTTTTTTTTTTTTTTTTTTTTTTTTTACTGAAATAACGTTAATCATGTTGAAAATATACTTAATAAATTATATTAAGTATATTGTTAATTTAATATTTTTTATCTAGTGTGATATGTATTTTTTAAATATAAAATTTTCTTTGATTTTGATTTTAAATAGAACGTGAAGATTAATATTTTCTGATATTAAGAAAATAAAACATATTAAACATTTTCTGATATTAAGAAATATTAAACATATTTATTTAATGTACTGTGATATTAACACAAATATTATAAACAATTTTCCATTGCAAAATATTTAAGTCGTTGTTTTTCATAGACAAAGGATCAAAACTTTGTAATACTAATTATATAACTGAAAGTTATTATGATATTTTAAAAAAATAATAACGTTAATCATGTTGAAAAATATACTTAATAAATTATATTAAGAATATTGTTAATTTAATTTTTTTTTATCTAATGTGTATTTTTTAAATATAAAATTTTCTTTGATTTTGATTTTGTATCTACGGTGCTTTTAGGGTTTATAGATTTGAACTTGACATAAAGTAATATTTTGAGTCTCGAGGAAGTAATGTTCAAGACTATAAGAGCACTAAGTTAATAAATATCTGACATATATGTCAGAGATATTTAGTTACTTCTTTCTCATATCTTTTGTCTATGATATTAAGTTACAAAAAAATGTAAGAGAAAAATATTGCTCAAGACGCAAATAAAGTTTTTAAAAATAAAGTTTTATATAGTGTAGAAATGTGTTTGAGTTAGTATTTATATAGTGGTGAAGTTTTTAAAAATAAAGTTTTTTTTTTTTTTTTTTTTTTTTTTTTTTTTTTTTAAATGCAACGGTCAAGTTAAGAAAGTGGGGAAAGTAAACGTCTTAAAAGTCGGTTGAACTCCATATCGGTCATGGGAATTTTTTTTTTTTGGTTGCTCAACCGATGTATTTGGGCGTGATTGTGAATATCACAATAATTTCTTAATAATAATATTTTTAAAATTTGTAAAAATATGTGAGTGGGTATATCACAATAATTTCATAATAATAATATTTTTTTTGGTTAATGAATTAAATGGGTCGTTTGAGCTAGTTATGATTTATCAAATCACCATCACTTAAATATATTGAAATATAAAGTTAAATTATTCCAATAAAAATATCATAAGAAAAACTAATATCATAATAATATCAGAGTAATTATTTTAATTGTATGTTAGAATATTATGTAAGTTAACATACATAAAATTAACATACATAATTTATTTTTTTAATATCAGAGTGTTTTAAAGAAAAAATTAATATCATAGTTAGTTGTTATAATATATAAATTTTTTTAAATATATGATATTTTTGTTAATATATGATATTTTCATTTAATATAAGAGTGTCTGATTTTTTTTTTTTTTTTTTTTTTTTTTTGACATTTTTAAATATATGATATTGTATTAATATGAGATTTAGTTGTTTTAATATATCATATTCCTCTTTAATATCATAATGATATTAAAGAGCAATATCATATATTAAAAATTGTGTTTGCTGTAAGTATAAGTAAAAGTGAAGCAGATAAAAGTCTAACTATAATAAACAAATAAATGTAATTATTAATTTTTTGTCTTTCCTAACATATACTTTTTACAAAAAGTGTCATTAACTAAAATTTTACTTTATTTCCACCCTTTTTTATAGGGTTCACTTATCTTATATGGCTTTAAATATCAAGATTCAAGTTTATTTACAATAAATTTTATTAATGTAACAAAATAATAAGAGAGCACTTAAATCAAACTTCTATGTATTTTTCTCATACAAAGTCTAAAAGAAGAAGCGCATACAAACGAAATAAAATTTAATATTTTGTATGTTTTTATGACGTTACATATTAATATTTCCTTAATATCAGAGTCAGTTTGCTTATGACGTATATATATTCGAGTATCTGTTTATTAAGTAATTTTCAACAGAGATATTTCTCAGATACTATTTATAGTTGTTAAAGATTCCTCGAGACGTAAAATACCACTTTATTTTGTGATAATCTTTAAAGTTTCTTTTGACAATACACAAGATACAAATAGACACAAATGAATATAATTATTATTTTTCATACTTATAGTTATTTAAAAAATTAAATATAACACTTATTATTTTTAAATTAATATTTAACTACTAAAAATTTTTAACAAATTTAAGTTTAAAATTTAACATTTATTATGTCAATATATTATTACAATCATATTATTAACTTACTTAATTACTACTTTGATATTATGTCAATAATAATTGTAGTGATAAACTATTACTCTGATATTATTAACTTACTTAATTACTACTCTGATATTATTAACTTACTCTGATACAAAGGCTGCTTTTCTTATTTTTGAAAACTTTAATTGAAATTTTAACGCATTTTAGAAGTTGGAGGGTTTATTTGCAATAAAAAGTCTATTCAGTTACAATATAAATAAGTCTATTCAGTTACAGTAAGATACCATCTCTGCTCTAACCCTAATCATCCTCAAAATGTCTCAAACTCCAATTATCAATGAACTCAAAAACGTTTTTGGAACTAATCAACTACACAACTTGTTCAAGTGTTTATTTAATCAAGAAGTTACAGATGAAGAAGGGATTATTCAGTGGCTTGGCGAGCGTAGAACTGAGTTGGTTACTAAGGTTGAAAAGCGTACAGAGGCAATGACTGAGGTATTGTCTCTTAATTTCGATGAAGAAGAAGCTGCGGATAAGATCTATGACTCCCTGAATGACATTCAAGTCATGGAGCGTCGTTTGTTGGATTCGCTTGTTGGCATTTTGATTGATATGCGTGCAATTGTCAATAAAAAGAAGGAGCATATCACCAAGATGGAGAAGTTTGAAGATGGAGAAGATGAAGAAGACGGAGAAGATGAAGAAGATGATGGAGAAGATGAAGATGAAGAAGTTTGAAGATAGGGGGTCTGGCTATTTAGATCTTTTTGTTTTAATGATCTTTTGTAGTTTGGTTTGTTGCTTGTTTGTTGGTTGTTCTAGAAGTATTATGCAATTTCGTATTATGAATAAAATTTTTGGTTTTAAGGTCCCAATCTTAAAGTAGTGCGAATTTATGGTTTAAAATTTATAATTCAAGTATATATTAAAGCTAAACATCAAAAAACTAACATTTAGTTGTTAGGGATCTCACAATGGTTAAACAGTATGCCTAAACTAAACTCTGATATTTGAAATCTGTAGGCCTAACTCTGATATCAACAGAATATCATATATTATTATTATGTTTAACATCATTTAATAACTCTGATATTAAGGCAATATCATATATCAAGACAACTAAACTCTGATATTTAAGATAATATTAATATGTATACATCATAGGCCTAACTATGATATCAACAGAATATCATATATTAAAACAACTAACTATGATATTAAAGACAATATAAATATGTATACGTCATAGAGCATCTCACAATGGTTAAACAGTCATAACTGAAATAAAACACATCATAACTCTGATAAACATCATAACTTAAGTAAAATTATTTAAGTAATTTATATAAATTAAGACATCATAACTCTGATATTAAGATAATATTAATATGTATACGTCATAGGTCTAACTGTGATATCAACAGAATATCATATATTAAAACAACTAACTCTGATATTAAAGACAATATAAATATGTATACGTCATAGAGCATCTCACAATGGTTAAACAGTGATAACTGAAATAAAACATCATAACTCTGATAAACATCATAACTTAAGTAAAATTATTTAAGTAATTTAAATATATTAAGACATCATAACTCTGATATTAATATTTTTCTTTTCAAACATTCTGATATTAAGTCAAATTCTTAAGACTTATCTGGTTTCATTTTTTTCCTACAAATAGTATTTAACACACTTGCAGCTCTTTTCAATCCTGAGCTAGAGCTTTCTTTATCGACTACCTCCGCTGTTTCTTTTTTATGTCCCTCTGTATCTATTTCTTCCTTAGCTATCTTATACATATTCTAAATTTGATCATCTGGTATATGAGACAATTGATTCTTTCTGCAACCCTTTATATTCTTTAAATAAGTTTCATGAAACATTCTTTTTTGCTTAACAGTAGGTGGTCTGAGCTGCTTCTTTTTAGGTCTCTCAGCAGCATATAAGTTCCTTCTTTCTTCTATGTACCTCTTTAACCATTCATTTTTTTCCTCGATAGTGTACATTTGCATGGCTTTCTGAGTTTGCTTGTTAGCAAGCACCATATGTGCATCACATTGAACCCTTTCCTCATCCCAAGCAACTACTAATGCTAATGTTTTAGCTTGTTTCTCAGCATCTTTTCTTTGTTTTTCAAGAAACTTTTGATTCTCTGCTTCATATGTAGCACCTAATTCACGAGCCAGTTTAGAATCTTCTTCAAATGTAGCACCTAATTCCTCAGGTATCTCAAGATCAGTATCTTCAACAAGTTTTCCTTTACCCTTGTTTATATCTTGTGATGATGATTCTATAGCGCTAACAGGTGTAAAAGAAGGCTGTTGGATAGTAATACCCTTAACAATTGGTTTTGATTTCTTCAAATCAATCATCACCTCTGCAACACTAGAAATAGTGTTATGGCCTCCAGCAGCACTTTCTTCAACAACCTGTGTATATTCAACTGCTTTACTTTGGTGCTCCAAAACTACTTCTTTACCCATTTTATTCACTACTACAAAGTCATTCTTATCACCAAACTTTCTGCCTCTGCTAAACTTTCTGGAAACTTGTTTTCGACCATTCTCCTTCAAACTTGCTTCATCAGCAGTAGAAATATGAGCAGTACTTTCATCCGCTGCAATTTCGTCAAAAACTTTTGAAGATTCTATCCACTCGTCTGCATATTTTATCAAACTTTCTTTATGCATATTAAAAGACTTGTTTCCTATTGTTTGTCTTGATCCTCATAAAGTTCCATATGAATCATTGTATATAATCCACAATTAACTTTATCTTTCCTAGTTCTCCATTTTAGTGGAAGTACTTCAGCCTTTGAATCCAGCAAAAGTTCAATTTTCGGAGGATTGTGATGAAGCAAATAGGATGTTAACAGACTTTTCTGTAAAAATAAGAAATTAATGAGAACAACACAAAAAATATACTGTTGTCTAAAATTACAATCATAATCAAAACAATAAAGCAATTCTTACCACATAATCAAAAACATGCTTGTATTTACCATCATATGAAGCATCTGACTTACTGTTGTCTAAAATTACAGCACGACCATTTGTAATGTTGAAAACTATTACATAATAGTGCTCATATGCAAGAATTGGAAAGAAGACCTATTAAAAGTGAAATTAACATTAAATAAACATGATTATTATTATGTTAATATTAGTAATAGAGTACATCAGTAAAAAAAAACTGTTTAAGAAAATTAATGTCAATATTACCAGTTCAATTTTCTCCATTGACATAGCTTTTTTTTCATTTTGAAACTGATCTTCAACGTAGCTTCGAAACATTTGAGAATGGCCTTTTATATCTCTTTCATATTCATCCAGATCTTTTGGCTATTAAAACAAAAACAAAGTGCAAAGTTACAAAAAACATATTTGTGTATAATAGAAGAAAAATTAAACATAAGTAAATAAAATAATAAAAGTTTTGAAAATGTTAACTTACAATCATCACTGTTTTAAAGTAATGTCTAAAACTTTTTAAAGTATCATTTCTTAATTTTTCTTCAAAATTTAGGATACTGACAAAGTTATCGATTACTTCACGTTCGGATCTATGTCTCAGAAGCAAGAGACTTGATTTGAATTCTTAAAAGACCATTTACTTTCCCATATCTGAAAATCTCCTCCTTGTATAGGAACATATAGAAATTATATGGTAGCATATAGGAATTAGATGTGAAAATTAAAAAATAATTTTTTTAGTTTTTACAAGAATAGTTTAAAGAACTTACATAACATCTTTCTCTGTATCGGATAGAATCATTTTCAGGAATAGTTTTTCCATCTGTGATTTGAATTCTGGTATAGTCTCAACTCTTTTGTTCATATATGGAGATTCGAAAATGATGCATGATGTTTTTCTTCGTTTTAGAACAACAGTAGAAACATCTGTATTAACTTTTTTATCAGAAGTAGAACTCTCAGAAATATTTACTGCAGCAGTAGAAACCTCAGAATATGATCTTGCTTTGGTTAAAGTGTCTTGAGGTGCTTCAGAAGATTGGTTGGGTTTGTGTGAAGGATTGTCAACAATGTAGTTGTCGGTTTCCTTGTTTAGACGTTCTTCTTCAGCCTTGGCCTGTTCTTCTTCGGCCCTCTTTATTTTCATTCTCTCTGCAGTCTCCAAAACATCATCATCTGTAACTCTTCCATTCTTATCATAACTATCGTCTGCAGTATCTAACATCTGATCATCTTCATTTTGCCTTTCTTCAATTGGTTGTTCATCAAGAGAAACATCAACAGTAGGTGAATGTCTACTAGCAACACTTTCTTTTTTAGTAGCAGCACATTTGTCATCTTCAGTTTCTAACATCTCAACATCTTCACCTTTCTCCTCTTCAATTGGTTGTACACCATCTTCACCAATTTTCTCCGGTACATCGTCAATTTCTTTGAAATCTTTTCCAGTTCCTTCAACAGATATATCTAAATTTGTCTTGGCATTGTCACTTTCTTTCAATGATTGTTTTGAAAAATCCTCCAACAAACTTTGTTCATCAAGAGAAACATCAAAAGTAGGTGATTTTCTACTAGCAACAGTTTGTAACATCTCAACATCTTCACCTTGCTCCTCTTCAATTTGTTTTACATCATCTTCACCAATTTTCTCCGGTACCTCATCAATTTCATTGAAATCTTTTTGAGTTCCTTCAACAGATATATCTAAATTTGTCTGGGGATGGTCACTTTCTTTCAATGATTGTTTTGGAGCATCTTCTTTCAAACTTTGTTCATCAAGAGAAACATCAGAAGTAGGTGAATTTCTACTAGCAACAGTTTCTTTTTTACTAGCAGCACATTCGTCATCTGCAGTTTCTAACATCTCAACATCTTCACCAATGTTCTCCAGTACCTCGTTAATTTCATTGAAATCTTTTCCAGTTCCTTCAACAAATATATCTAAATTTGTCTTGGTATGGTCACTTTCTTTCAAACTTTGTTCATCAAGAGAAACATCAGAAGTAGGTTTCTTTTGAGTAGCAACAGATCCAGCAGTAGGTAAATTTGTACTAGCCCCACTTTCTTTTTTACTAGAAGCACGTTCGTCAAAAACATTGGTAGATTCAACTGCTTGACTCTCTTGTTCTAAAACAACTTGTTTGCCAAAGTTATTCTTCTCAGTTTCAACCCCATGACCGATATTCACATCAATGCAATTTATCCTTTGTGCATTAGTAACTTTCTTCAACCTCCTCAGTCTAGTTGTTTTTGGTCTCTTTACACCTTCCAAATATCTAACTCTCTGCTTCAAACTTCTGATATCTGCATCTTGAGAAGTTGTGATTTGTTGGAGTCCAAGAACATCTTTTGTCAATTTTGTAGAGTTTGCAATCAATTCTTTTATGAGTTCTATACTATCCTCAAAATTTTGGGATTTGTTACCTAGCCCTAGAGGTGGATTAATGGAATTGTTATTATGTACAGCAAAATCCATCAATTCATTAGTTCCATATCTACCTTCATTACTTTGAGATGCGTTACTTTCCCTGATAGGTGAATCTGAGCATCCCATATTAGCCATTTTGTTGGGGTTTCCATCATCTCCGCAAACAGATGTTGCCTTGGGTTGAGTCTTATTTAGCTTAGTACCCTTTTGTTCAGATTTCCTACGGGTATAGGTCTTTTTTTGTTGTGATGTTGAGTGTAAATTTTTGGATGTAGGGTGTGTATCAGTTTCATCGTCTGTTTGTGGAACGTTTACCATGTTTTGAAAAAGTGTTGTAACACTTCCAGAAAAACCTTTTCCATTTTTTTTTCATAAAGGTAAAAACTTTTTTTGAGAGCTTGGGAGTTTTATAAATTCGTTTAAGAACCTTTTTTTTTTAAAACTTGTTTATCCACAAAAATTTGAACAAACCTAGGATACAGAAAGCACTTACTTGAATCATCCAAATTTTTAATCATACCATCAAAAATCATCTTAGAAAATTTAAAAATCTTATCCTGAGTCAAGCACACTATAGCAGAAGCTATAACTGTACTAAACTCATTCCAGCCAATTGTTTTAGGACTTATACAATGCAGGATGGTATGGATTAGAAATTTCCATTGAGGTGAGAATAGCCTTTTATAAAATTTTAAAGAATCGTTTTTCTTCTCATATCCCATTTTTTCAAGACCTTTGAAAATAGCTGGGTTTGGCAGGCAGTCGACACCATTGTTATCTTCTAGTTCCAAGGAACTTCTAACTGATGACTCGGTGACAATTATCTCTTCATCATCTACTAAAGCTCTAATTTGTACTTCCCTATCTATAGTTCTGGACTTAGCAGTTGCCCAAAATTGCTTAATGATCGAAATATATATAGTAGGATTTACTGATAATGCATACCTTATAGAGCAAGTGTTTAAAAAATCAATGATCTCAGCAAATCCTTCTGATTCTGGTAATGGTTTTTTAAGTAAAGCAACCATGTTGTGACTTTCATGAAAGATTCTTTTCGTCATTTTGAATGAAGCAGGTTCACAAATATTCAATAATTGATGATGAGGAAGAAAGATGAGAATTAGCAAGGGGTTATAAAGAAGGAGATTCACAAAGTTTTGGTATTGGTTATTTTTTGGGTTTCGCAATTTGGTCGCAATATAAGAAATAGGGCTTTTTTTTTGGTTTGTGAGTAAGAACAAGTTAACTGTAGAAGACAAAATCTTAGTTTTTTTGCATATAAAAATTTATAGCGAATTACGGATTAGTTTTCTCAAATTTAATTTATTAAAAATATATATATATATATATATATATATATATATATATATATATATATATATATATATATATATATATATATATATATATATATATATAATAAACAAATGTTTATTTGAATTTTGCCATGTCATTAAAGCCATGTTGGCATTCAATCCATGTCACTAATGCCACCTCATTAAATCCATGTGGCATTTTGAATTTTACTAATAAGCCCCTCATTAAGAATTTTGTTTGACCAATGCTATATCAATTTCCGTTTTCCATCTTTTTATTAATGAATGTTTTAAATGTCAGTTATTGTCATACCATTAATTCCTTAAATGAATACGAATCATTATTTCTTATTTTTACTATTCTATTTTTTAAAATATCAATGCTTCATTTATAATCTTCACTACAAAGTATACTGTTGGTTTTGAATTGGAGATCTCATTAAACGAGCGGAAAACACTTTGCAAAATCCCCTTCTACGGCCGCTCATTATTCATTCATTTTGTTTTTAATTGATAGCCTTAATCGATTAAGGATAATTTACCACAATGTTCGATTAATGTATCCTCACTATCACTGTGTTTACTTGTAAGACTTCACCTTTGGTCCCTGTATTTGAAATTGAATCTTTGTTCTGTTTTCGAAACTCGGGTTTAGCTGTGATGTTTTTTATTTTTGTAAGCCTTAGTTATGATGCTTTGGTCGGATTACGAATTTTATGATATCATATTTTGGTTGTAGAACACCCAGGGACGGAGCTAGGGGGTTCCCGCGGGTGCCCGGGAACCCCATGAATTTTTTCGATGTAGTGTTAATTTTTTATAAAAAACACCGATTTTTCCTAAATGCATCTTAAATGCACCCGGTCCTTTGAAATGTGTTTCCCGTATTACGGTTCAAAAGATTTTGTGCTCCCGATCATATTTGGTCTTGGCTCCGTCCCTGAGAACACCCCAAAGCAGATGCACATCATAAGTTTATTTACTCAACTGATTACTTTACATTGAGTTCAGGTAAAATTTAAACTTTTTCAATCATTTGACTGAATCAATTTTTTAACATGATTCTTTGATCTAAAAGTTAACCTATGATCCATTAAGAATGTTAAATATTTCTTATATATTGAGACGACAACTAGAGGCAATGAGCAACCCACCTATTCAAAATAAAAGTATGAGATGATAGCTAATTTAATACGTAGATCAGTACCAAGATTTATTCGCATTGGCAAAGTGGTATGGTTTTACCTTTTATTTACTAATTGGAGGTCATCAATGACCTTATTAGTTTGATTATTATAAATCTATATTTAAATCAAAATTGAAAAGCTTACTTCTATCACGAATTAGATATTTTAAGCAGTTATTGTGGGTGCCGAGTCTTGATCATAGCTAAAACCAAAAACATACTACATCACACTTACTGGATAATCAGTTTGGCTACACATGTCAATTTCTATTCGTTTACTTGTATGCCCATAATTTTGGTATGTTATGTCTAATATACATGACATTTTCACTTGGATTGATCATGATGTATTTATATACATTTACATGATATTTTCACTTGGATTGATCATGATGTACTTATATACATTTTTGGTATTGAGGAAATGGAAGTCATGATGTTGTCATGATTTGGGTTAATTGTGATTCATTTGGATTGTTTATGGAAAATTGTTCTTTGATGTTTGAACTATTTAATTATTATAATTGTAATGTTGTTTTGAAGTCTCAAACTTGTATTCGCGTTAGATTGTACGTTTTGTAGTGGATCTCATGTCTAATAAGCTTTAAGTGATTGTATTGTATTTTTCATATTTAATGTATGTTTGGTATTGAATATTATAGTTTTTTTATAGGTCTTTGGTTAGGCTAAATATTGATTATTTTTTTTAAAAAAAAGTCGGCTGATATTTGACATGGTGGTAAACCAGTGACTCGACAGGGTTAATTAAAATCTTATTTTTTAAGCATTAGTTTTTAAGATTTTGAGTGGCAATTCGACCCACCAATTTATTAATGCGTCAATGACCATGTTGTTATAGGTGAAAGGACCGAATGTATGCTTTCTTTAACGAAACTTCTTAAAACTATTTAGATATTTACTCGCAATGTTAGTCATGCAAATTTTATTTTAAAACTATGCAATGAATAAATAAGAGTTGCAACAATCATGTTATATATTAATGCATTGTTGTTAATACAATCATGTACGTTTAATTTAGACAATAAAGACATTGTTTGCAACAATGATATGAGCCTTTTCTTTTTGATTTACTTAAACACTTGATTGAAGTGTTTATAATAAACACTCTAAGCACAACCGTTTCCCGAAATTCACAACCAATACTTCTCGAAAAAACTACTTCTGTTCTATACTCTTATATTACTTAGGATGTTTAAGTATATGTTTTACTTACAACTTGTTATTAGCTACCCGTGATTTATCACGGGTTTATAGGCTAGTATATATATATATATATATATATATATATATATATATATATATATATATATATATCAAAAAAAATATCAAAAAAAGAAGATGAAGAAACATAAACATAAACATCAAATCACAAACATAAACATAAACATCAAATCACATTAAGCTTGAAAGACAAACATAAACATCAAATTACATTAATCCATGACGCGATTATTAATTTGTTTTTTTCAATGGACAATATCTTGCATCATGATTTGCAACTTTCCCACAAATTCGACACTTCCTTTCATCTTGATTAGCCAATACATTTCCACTAGATGAACACTTTTTTTCCATTTAAATCTGCATCAAAGAAAAATGCATAAGTGTTAAAATAAAATTAAATAAACTTAGCAATTAAATAAGATACTTTTTTTTTTACCTTTTTTTGAATTATAATTCAGATCTAGATTATAGTGGAACCGTGAAGGTAGGTAAAAATATATTTGAGATCTGTTTTTATTATTAGTGTTATTGTTATATACAGAATAGTATAAGGGAAGCCCAAAGTTTATAAAAGTAAAATTTTAAAAAGCCCAAATTTTTTTTAAAGCCCAAAAGATAGTAAATGTCAATATTTTTAAACCTAATAAAATATTTTTGTAAACGTGTCAATAAATGCACAAATATAACACCACCAATAATACAAGTGAAGATCATAAAACAAAACAGATTTCACAATGTTAAATCAAAGAGATGAATTTGTCGCATATAATGTTAAATCTAAGATTGAATCGACAAAGAATCAAAATGGTAATTTTTTACTCCTATTTTTACAGTTTTAGTTTGTATCTACTTTACCTAACATATAAATTATTGAACTATTAGTGTTAAACATAGAATCAAAGATTTAGCATTATATGACTTTTAAAACATCATGTGATATGTTATGTTGTATGTTTTGGTGTATCTTTTAGGCGAACCTGTTATATATAATTAATCTAAGTCATTGTTATTCTGATATTTAATATTGTTATTCTGATATTAATACGAACTTAATCTACCTAAGGTAAAGAGGCTACTTCCAATCTACCTAAGGTAAAAGAGGCTACTTCCATTTTTATTCTGATATTTAATATTGTTATTCTGATATTAATACGAACTTAATCTAAGTCATCGTTGGAAAATGCTAAATGTAAATTATCATAGTCGAAACTTTCAATGTCTTCTTTCTCCAAATCTTCTTCTACATCTGAAGAACTCTCTTCAATCAGATAAACTCCAGGCATTATCGCAAAATCTTTCGCTTGATCATCTTTTAGTTGTTTATTTCTATCCGTTTGTGCTTCATCCCTTTTTTCATCTTCTTTATACATCTCCATTTCGATTGGGTAGTACCAATCGTCTGGATACCATAAATATTTTTCCGCAGCATTGTTGTTGTTTTCTTCAACAATCTCTACATTGAAAGAACAGAACAATTTTACACTCATTTTTACTTTCCTAATTCATACTCAATATACACTTTTGTTCTTGAATTATTAAAATTGCAAACCAGTCCTCATACCTTCTTTGATGGTTTTGTTATCTGCCTTTTGTTCTTGAATGCATTGTTTTCTGAAACAATAAAAACAAAGCAGTTAGTTTTCGTATATAGAATAAAAATTAAAGTAATAGAAAAATCGATTCAAAAAATCATGTTATACTTGCTGTCTTTTCCGTTTTGTTCTTCTTCAAAATCGCATTCGCTTCTTGATCTTTTGTTTGAAGCAGACATGATTTTTGTATTGTTCAAATATTCTACAAAGATTACAGGTATTTGAGTTGAATATGATGCAGTGGTAACTGTTTTGCAGTTGCAGTTTTTATAATCATTATCAGGAAAACCAAAAGACTAATAAGTAACCAAAAGACTAATAAGTAACCTTCCATGACACTTCTGTTTTGTAGATTAAAAGAGCAATTATTACATTGCACATATATAAATATCTTTAACGTTATATATTTTAACACAAAATATTACTATAATTTAGCATGATTTTGTTATTCTGTTATTGTTATTCTGATATTAATATTCTTATTCTAAGTATGAAGATTATTACACTTCAATTTTTCTTATCGTTAGTATGATAGTTATTCTGATATTAAGTTTGTTATTCTGATATGAAGATTGTTGAAGGTGATTATATATGTGAATTTTGTTAATCTGATATGAGGATTTGTTGAAGTTTGTTATTCTGATATGAGGATTGTTATTTTTGATAGTTTGTTATTCTGATATGACGATTTAATTTTCATATTTGCAGCTGATAATATATGTGAATTCAAAAAATATGAAGACAGAATGACAAGGAAAAGAATTCAAATAATGAGAAACATAGTCAATTCAACAAGAACTTTTAAAAACAAAACAGATTCAGCTATTCTAAAGATGAAATCAGTAGTTAGAAGATCTGAAAGGTTGAGTCTTCAGAAAGAAAAAATTCATATTAATTCAAGGAGAACATCATCAAGGATTATAAATAAACTAAAATCAATTTCTAGTGATATTGATGTTGAAGATCATGTTTGTGTTAATGAAAGTATACTAACAATCAGAACTAGGGGATTTCCAAGTCAACTTTTTTATCTTCTTTCTAATATGTCAGTGCAGCAACGCACTGTTGTCTCAAAAATGGGATTTAGTTCTTTGCTTGGAATGAAGATTTGTGTTATACCTTCTAGGCTTGGATTTAAAGATGTTGATTGCTTTGATGAAGATAGTATGACTTTGAACTTGATGTGTGGAAACATTGAAATCAAAAGAGAGACAGTTAATGCAATTATGGGATTTCCAATGGGCAAGAAAAAAATAAATTCTATTAAAAGAGTACGAACAACCAACCCAACTATATTCTCTTAGAGAAACCAGTTTCATCGATTTAAAAATTCGAAAGAGACAAATATTCGTGTTACAGAAGTTCTTAATAATATTTTGGATAATGGTAACACTGATCGAATGTTTGTGTTAAACTTTCTTGTTGTCCTTTCGAGCTGTCTTTTTTTACCTGGGAGTGTAGCTTGCCAAAAGATACTGTCACTCATTCCAGATTCTGATGATGATATCATAAAATTGGATTGGTGTTTGATGAGTGTGTAAATACTCGTCATTTTGTACCATTTAAACTGCAAAAACATCTGAAAACACTCAGAAATGCATCAAAATGATAAAAATATCACAAATAAGTGTTTTATGTGTTTCAAATGCAAAAATACCAAAATCAGGTGAAAAACGTATCAAGTTTGCATAATTGGCAGTTTTAGTCCCCCAAGTTTTAAAAGTTGTCAAAAATAGTCCCTGGTAAATCAAAATAAAATAAAATATCATTTAAGGTCCATGGGATTCAAAAGTTGTCAAAATAAACCCTTCAAAGTTCAGTTTTGCAAAATGGCAACTTTAGTCCCTGAAATTTCAAAGATTGACAAAAGTTACCCCTGGACATTTTTAAATTGGAAAATTAGCATTTTTAGTCCTTTGGTAATTCTAACTTGTCAAAATTGGTCCTCTTGATTAACTTTGGAAAATGGCAGATTTGGTCCTTGGTTTTTGTGGAATTGCAAAAATGGTCCTTGTTAATTAATACCAAACCATGACCCTTGAACCCTTCCCTTGACCCTTGACCCCTGCCAAAACCCCATTGACCCCCCTGTTTTGAACCCCCTTCCTTTATAATACTCCCGGTCAACACCCAGTCAAACCTCCCACACATTTTCCCTCCAAAACCTTTCTCCCACCCACTGTCTGCAAATCCAGCTCCACAACCATGCTTCCAGCTCAACTCCCACAACCTTATCACTCCACCTCCAAAACAAACCAAATGCAATTATTGTTTCTCCTTCCTTGCACTCAACCCCCCCCCCCCAGTTGCTATATTAGTTTTGGCGCCAAAATTCATCAAACGGCTAATATCAAGTCTTCTGATCCAATGGCCCAGAGAAGAGGTGGGATTTGCTCAGAGGAGAGAGGGGAAGCCTTTTGCATATAAATAGAAGAAAGAGGAGAAGAGCAAGAGAGTAGTACTTAGTTTTTATTTTTATGTATGTCGTTTTAAATTTTCCATGTCTTAAATAAATTCTAAATTGTAATTTCAAGTTTTATTGTATGAAACTAAGTTGGTTCAGTGTATTGTAACCTTTTTCAAGAATTAATTTCAAGTTCTATCAAAGTTCATGTTTTTGCATTTCTCCTATTAAAGACAGTTTCAAATGTACTAAACTCCAAGCTTCAAAGAGCTTATTTACTTCTCAAATAAGCTTACTAAAGATGTTTATAGCTTCTAGTTAACTTACAAAACAGATTCAAGCAATTTCTCATTTGGTCAACAAAAGTCAACTGAAAAGCTCAACATGGACTTAGTTATGGAATTGGGTTGATGCAGTGCTGGAATGGGTTGAATATTAGTAGTTTAGTATAGATTGGGTTCTGGTTTAAGCTGCAAATAGCTGGACCAGTTGTGAGTTCTAAATTCCCTCTCCATTTAACTGTTTGAATTTGCATAATTGTCTCAGTTGATATTGGCTAGTTGTGATTGTTTGAATTTGATTTCATTTAGCTTTGATAAGTGTTATTTGATCTTAGTTATTTACTGTCATTAGTTTTAAGGTTAGAATAAGATAAATTGTGGTTAAGACTAAGTAAACTAGTGTTTGGATTGGACAGTTATATTAAGCTTGAGGCTTGGTTTGTGCTCAATATCTGTTGCTTAGGTCTCATTTAGGTCCATTGCAGTCAAATCAGTAAGTAATTTACATCTTAGAACACTCATAGTCAAAATTGCATTCAATCCAATCTTGTGCTCAACTCTGTTGGATTCAGTAGCTAAAATCTTGCAAACAGGTTTAGATATACTTAAGATAGCTTGCATTAGTCTTATTTCACCATTAAACATCACAATCAGTCAGTCATTTGGGATCAAAAGTCATTTTAGTCAAAGATCAATTTCTGTTTCAAAAGTCAAAGCTGTTCAAGCCAGTTTTGCCCAAGCTTTGTAGATTTTTCAAGGATTCAATTCTGGTTCAAATGCAGTGAAATTTTGGACTTAACAATTTCAGTTGGTCAAGAATGGAAATCTGATTTTTGCCAAATTTTTGGGAACAATCTTAAGCACTTAATCAACTATCCAATACACCCCCATATGCCCTGTTCACACTCAGCATACACTGAGTGTGAAACAGGCCCCTTGCAAGCTTTGCACAAGCTTCATATTAGCTTTTTAGTGGCTGAAACTTGGTCCTGAGATAGTTTAGCTGGTGGTCTTGAGATCCTCAGTTCTGTTTTTCACATAAGATTTTTCAATAAGCTTGTGCTTAAGCTTGAAGTTAGGAGAAAACTGTTTTGGCACTTAAGCTTGTAAACCATCAAACCATTGTAGCTTGATATTCAGTGGTATAGCTTAGTTGAGTTTAGCTCATTTCAGGTAGTTATAGCATAATCTAGCTTCTGTGTTCAATTGGTGCTTATTTGTGGCCTTTAGCTTATTTTTAAGTGCTTATTTATAAGCACTTTTCACTACAGCTTCATAATCTTGCACACTAGTATATGTTTTTATATTTTTCATAGACTTAGAATAATATTTTAGACTTTTCCTGAATTTTTCATAACTTTTCATCACTGTTTGCTATTTTTCCTTATTTAAAACAGTTTTTAGGACTTTTTAATTAACCTTTATTGCAATTAAATCAGAAAAACTTCAAAAAAATAAGTTTTCAATTTTCATAGATTAAGATAAATATAAAAAGCAAAAAAATAATTTTTCCAGATTTTTCTTAGTTAAATTTGTAATTTTTAGCCATTTAATTAGTTTTAAATAGTTTTTAATTCATAGAAAATAGAAAAATAATCAGAAAACTACAAAATTAGTTTTGAAAATTCTCTTTAGTTATTTTAGATTTTTGAAAAATAGTTTCACAATTTTCCTCTTTATTTTCATAATTTTTAGTATTTTAATTTAGTTTTAAAAGTTAAAATTAGTTTTTAATTTAAATTTATAAAAAAAAATCAAGAAAATCAAATTTTAAAAATAGTGATAGCGTTTATTTAATATAATTTAGCTTTTTAATTTTCTTTAATTTGCATTTAAGCCCCTGTAATTTACAAACTTTTTCTTTAGGTATAATTATTCAAAATCATAACCCCTTTTCTGTTCAATATCACCCGATCACTACACGTTTAGTTATTCAGTCGCACAGCTCGTTGGGACTTAACGACGTGGGGAAACACTAAACTCTCCTGGATTTAATTGCATTGTGTTCTCAAGCTGTCTGGCTTTTATTACGGTTGACCATTCACAGGTGGTTGACTTGTGTAATAAACCTGACCGTTTGGGAGCCAATCAAATTTTGGCGCCGCTGTCGGGGAGCTGTGCTAATAATCTTACGTTTAGCAGATTAGTGATTTGAATATTCACTCCTTGTTCATACCATCTATATATATTTATATTTTCTTATAAAAATCCAAAACATCTTAAAACATATAAAACACAAAAATATTTTTCTTTTGTTTCTACATATATATAAAACCATAAAACCCAAAAAAATTCTTCTTTCCTCATTTTCATAATTCTCTTGTTTCCTCGAGTTACGTCTAGTGCATGCGCACTCGTTCTTCTAGATCATTGAGTCCTTTTCGTGATCTAGCAGAAATTCCTAGAAGACGTTCTCATAGACGTGCTGCCCAAATAGTCGAACCCGAGATTCGTACTATTCCAAGCAACAATATGGCAGACGAACGAACTATGGCGGAAATGCTCCAGGCACCCACCGAGGGTTATGGAGATGCCATCATTTTACCAGCAATCAATTCTGATCACTTTGAATTGAAGACACATTTGATCACACTTGTGTCTACAAATCAATTCCAAGTTGACCTCAACAATCAATTTCAAAGATGTACCACAGAAAGTAATCAAGTTGGTGCTATTTCCATTCTCACTTGAGGGGGCAGCCCGGATTTGGCTGGAAAAAGAACCCCCTCGATCCATCGAAACTTGGGAGGATCTTGTTCAAAAGTTTGTCAATTATTTCTTTCCTCCATCAAAGACAACTAATCTTAAAAATGAAATTTCTGGATTTCGTCAAAATTTCGATGAAAACTTTGGAGAGGCATGGGAGAGATTCAAAGATCTCCTTAGGAAATGCCCCCATCATGAATTCACGGAGCTTCAACAAGTTAATATCTTTTATAATGGGTTGAACGGTAACGATCAAGATTCTTTGAACGCAGCCGCAGGTGGCAATATCTTGAATCGTAAGCCTAAAGATGTGATTGAGATTTGCGAAATAAAATCAAAAGTTCCAATTTCTCGCAACAAAGTCAATATTCCGAACACTCCTGCTTCTTCATCCGGTAACTCTTCTGAGTTAGCCGCTCCGTTAGCCGCTCTAACGGACGTCATCCGTTGTATGATGAAAGAGGTGAAGGAAATCAAAAGCGAAATTCATAAGCCGGAACCAATCAAAGCCGTAAACAAGGTGTGTGAAACTTGTAGTGGTCCACATGCGTATTATGATTGTCAAGCAACCGATGCTTCTTTTTATCAAGCTCCCGTAGCTTCTGTAAACCACAATCAATACCGACCACAAGCTGATCCTCAATACCGTGCACCTAGCGGTATGACACCACCTGGTTTTCCTCCTGTGCAAAACCATGGCAATCAGAATCGTTTTGTTCCAAATCAAGGACAAAACTTCAATAACTCTCAAAATTTCAATCAGAACCGGAACAATTTCAACCAACCATATCAAGCTCCAAATCAACAAAGTTATCAACATCCTTCTCAAGCTCCCCTACCAAATGACTTCATGAAAATTACTGAGTCAAGCATACGTTCAATGCAAACTCAGATCAATAACATGAGAGTTGAGCTAAAAAAGGAAATTGATACCACAATGTCTCGGCAGACAAATGAGTTGAAGAATATGATGAGCAGTTTCATGAACATGAATATGAACAAAGCTTCGTCATCTTCTGGAGGACTCCCAAGCAATACAGTTCCAAATCCAAATGCCGAGTTGAAATCCGTCACCACTCGTAGTGGTAAGACACACAATGGACCTTCGACTCCAATGCCTCCTCCACCAGGAGCAATGAGTCAAGTTACCAAGGATACAACGGACAAGGTGCATTTCTCAAGCCCACGAAGTACCGCACACGTCCCACCTTCGGTAGTCCAAGCTTTAAGACCGGAACCCGAAGTTCCGAAGACAAATTCTGAGCCAGAAATGACTTCCGTCCCGGCTCAAAAGTCTAGTCAGCTTCCTTACCCATCAAGATTGCATGATGAGAAGCTCAAAGACAAAACCAAAGAGAAAATGGAAAACAATTTCCAAATTTTCAATGAACTGCACTTTGATATAAGCTTTGTTGATGCTCTCGTTCTAAAGCCCAAATTTGCATCCACGCTTAAAGGCTTACTGAGCAACAAAGATAAGTTATCTGAGATGGCTAAAACCCCTCTCAATGAGCAATGCTCGGCGGTCCTTCTCAAGAAGCTTCCCAAAAAGCTTGAAGACCCCGGCAGGTTTTTAATCCCGTGTGATTTCTTGGGGATGGTTCAATGCTCCGCCTTGGCCGATCTTGGCGCAAGCATTAACCTCATGCCACTCTCAGTATGGAAGAAACTGTCTCTTCCTAAACTTACATCCACTTGTATGACACTCGAGCTAGCGGACCGTACCATAACTCGTCCACTTGGGATAGCCGAGGATGTCGTGGTGAAAGTAGGAAAGTTTCACTTTCCTACTGACTTTGTTGTAGTAGACTTTGATGCAGATCCTAGAGTTCCCCTCATCTTAGGGAGAGCTTTCTTGAGAACGAGTCGTGCTCTAATTGATGTTTGCTAAAGAGTTGACCATACGGGTTGAGAACGAAGAACTCACGTTTAATATCAACCAAAACTCCAAACCTCTATCCAAACAGAGTGTTGCCACAATTGATCAAAAATCTGAAAGAATCAATGCAACACTCTCAAATTTCACGGTTAAGAGGAGTCACCAAAAACGTGCTGAGCTAAAAGCTTTGAAAATCAACCCTGGTTCAAACAAATGGTTTGAAAGTTGTACCAGGGAAATCAAGAGTGTTCTTGATGATGATGATCTAGAATCGAAGACTTTATCGGAAGTGGTGGAAATTGCTAGCTCTAAGAGCACACCACTTGTCCCACCTCCGGAATCAGTTTATCGTATCGAGTTTGTTAACTCTGTGGATGAAACCAAACTCTCTTCAGTTTCATCCGGATTGGATGATGATATTTGTGACCCAATGGGAGACATTCTTTCCATTGAAGAATTGCTCAAAAATGATCCATCATCTCCTAGTCTTATTATTTCCGACTCTTCCATCCCTTCTCTCACTCCGGATGACGAAGATGACAACTTTTGGAATGAAGTCGATGCCTTTCTTAGTGATGAGTCAATTCCAACAGGAATTGATAATACTTACTTTGATTCGGAGGGGGACATCCTTTTTCTGGAAAATCTGTTGATTGAAGAACCGTTTCCAACCCTCCCTCCCGGACATCTTATTGACAATCACCATATAAGCTTCAAGTTTAAGCTTAAAAATGTCAAAAATGGTGATTTGCTTCTTACTGTTGAGGAATGGACATGCATTCTCATGCACATCTTTATTCCATTCTTCACAGATGGTGTGGTTGCTCTTTCCCTTTTCTCTTTCGGGAATGAGGACACCATCTTTGACCCCGGTATCATCCTTTACAGTTTCTACTATTAACAATACCGCGGTTGTATCTCGTCGGTGTGGAACTTTCTGATGTTCATATGTTTATTAACACTGTGAACGAAAGTCCGATCGAGATTAGTTTTCCACGTTGCTTCCCCAAGAACCAATGAATGCGGGGATCGAGTCAAGCTAGCGACTCGGGAATCAAAAACAGTAGCACACCATATGGGTTTTCACCCATATTTCTGATTTCCTTCTACTTTCTACCACCCTAGTGTGGGGGAGTTGCCCCCCGCTGTTGTATATAAGTTTTCATCAAAAAAAAAAAAAAAAAATGGCCGTAGTATTTCCCTTTTACGTTCTATGTTTCGGCATAACAGCCGGTACTTTGAATATTGAGGGCAATATTAATTTCTAGTGTGGGGGGGGGGGGAATTCTCACGAATTTTATCATGTAATTATACCACCCAATTCCCCCATTTTTGGCCAAAAATTTTTTTTTTTTGAGTAAGTGTTTTGCACTTACTCAGCTTATGGTTATCAGTCCGCCATGTCTAATAAACAAAAGGATTGGCTAATCCAGGAGCAAACGGCTCTTGGTAAAGATATCTCAAATCCGTTGACGGCTTGCAATTTGCCCAAAATTGTATGGTGTTCAGCTCACCATATCTTTAATTAGTGAAAAGTTGGCTAGCCCGCAAGTTTATGGCTTGTGGTAAAGGCAGTTGGAAAACCATAATTGGTAATCGACTCACCAAAGATATTTTATCTAAGAGTTGGCTAGTCCAGAAGCAAACGGCTTCTGGTAAAGACAAATCAAAACCGTTGAAAGCTGGTGATTTGCTCAAAATCATTTGGTTATCATTGTACCAAGGTTCTTACTTTAACTGAAACAATTGGCTACTCCAGAAGTAATGGCTTTTGGTAAAGAGATTCAAATCCATTAAGTTTTCTCAAAAAATTGCTAGGGACTAGCAATAGTTTAGTGTGGGGGATTGATGAGTGTGTAAATACTCATCATTTTTGTACCATTTAAACTGCAAAAACATCTGAAAACACTCAGAACTGCATCAAAATGATAAAAATATCACAAATAAGTGTTTTATGTGTTTCAAATGCAAAAATACCAAAATCAGGTGAAAAACGTATCAAGTTTACATAATTGGCAGTTTTAGTCCCCCAAGTTTCAAAAGTTGTCAAAAATAGTCCCTGGTAAATCAAAATAAAACAAAATATCATTTAAGGTCCATGGGATTCAAAAGTTGTCAAAATAAACCCTTCAAAGTTTAGTTTTGCAAAATGGCAACTTTAGTCCCTGAAATTTCAAAGATTGACAGAAGTTACCCCTGGACATTTTTAAATTGGAAAATTAGCATTTTTAGTCCTTTGGTAATTCTAACTTGTCAAAATTGGTCCTCTTGATTAACTTTGGAAAATGGCAGATTTGGTCCTTGGTTTTTGTGGAATTGCAAAAATGGTCCTTGTTAATTAATACCAAACCATGACCCTTGAACCCTTCCCTTGACCCTTGACCCCTGCCAAAACCCCCTTGACCCCCCTGTTTTGAACCCCCTTCCTTTATAATACTCCCGGTCAACACCCAGTCAAACCTCCCACACCTTTTCCCTCCAAAACCTTTCTCCCACCCACTGTCTGCAAATCCAGCTCCACAACCATGCTTCCAGCTCAACTCCCACAACCTTATCACTCCACCTCCACAACAAACCAAATGCAATTAATGTTTCTCCTTCCTTGCACTCAACCCCCCCCCCAGTTGCTATATTAGTTTTGGCGCCAAAATTCATCAAACGGCTAATATCAAGTCTTCTGATCCAATGGCCTAGAGAAGAGGTGGGATTTGCTCAGAGGAGAGAGGGGAAGCCTTTTGCATATAAATAGAAGAAAGAGGAGAAGAGCAAGAGAGTAGTACTTAGTTTTTATTTTTATGTATGTCGTTTTAAATTTTCCATGTCTTAAATAAATTCTAAATTGTAATTTCAAGTTTTATTGTATGAAACTAAGTTGGTTCAGTGTATTGTAACCTTTTTCAAGAATTAATTTCAAGTTCTATCAAAGTTCATGTTTTTGCATTTCTCCTATTAAAGACAGTTTCAAATGTACTAAACTCCAAGCTTCAAAGAGCTTATTTACTTCTCAAATAAGCTTACTAAAGCTGTTTATAGCTTCTAGTAAACTTACAAAATAGATTCAAGCAATTTCTCATTTGGTCAACAAAAGTCAACTGAAAAGCTCAACATGGACTTAGTTATGGAATTGGGTTGATGCAGTGCTGGAATGGGTTGAATATTAGTAGTTTAGTATAGATTGGGTTTTGGTTTAAGCTGCAAATAGCTGGACCAGTTGTGAGTTCTAAATTCCCTCTCCATTTAACTGTTTGAATTTGCATCATTGTCTCAGTTGATATTGGCTAGTTGTGATTGTTTGAATGTGATTTCATTTAGCTTTAATAAGTGTTATTTGATCTTAGTTATTTACTGTCATTAGTTTTAAGGTTAGAATAAGATAAATTGTGGTTAAGACTAAGTAAACTAGTGTTTGGATTGGACAGTTATATTAAGCTTGAGGCTTGGTTTGTGCTCAAGATCTGTTGCTTAGGTCTCATTTAGGTCCATTGCAGTCAAATCAGTAAGTAATTTACATCTTAGAACACTCATAGTCAAAATTGCATTCAATCCAATCTTGTGCTCAACTCTGTTGGATTCAGTAGCTAAAATCTTGCAAACAGGTTTAGATATACTTAAGATAGCTTGCATTAGTCTTATTTCACCATTAAACATCACAATCAGTCAGTCATTTGGGATCAAAAGTCATTTTAGTCAAAGATCAATTTCTGTTTCAAAAGTCAAAGTTGTTCAAGCCAGTTTTGCCCAAGCTTTGTAGATTTTTCAAGGATTCAATTCTGGTTCAAATGCAGTGAAATTTTGGACTTAACAAGTTCAGTTGGTCAAGAATGGAAATCTGATTTTTGCCAAATTTTTGGGAACAATCTTAAGCACTTAATCAGCTATCCAATACACCCCCATATGCCCTGTTCACACTCAGCATACACTGAGTGTGAAACAGGCCCCTTGCAAGCTTTGCACAAGCTTCATATTAGCTTTTTAGTGGCTGAAACTTGGTCCTGAGATAGTTCAGCTGGTGGTCTTGAGATCCTCAGTTCTGTTTTTCGCATAAGCTTTTTCAATAAGCTTGTGCTTAAGCTTGAAGTTAGGAGAAAACTGTTTTGGCACTTAAGCTTGTAAACCATCAAACCATTGTAGCTTGATATTCAGTGGTATAGCTTAGTTGAGTTTAGCTCATTTCAGGTAGTTATAGCATAATCTAGCTTCTGTGTTCAATTGGTGCTTATTTGTGGCCTTTAGCTTATTTTTAAGTGCTTATTTATAAGCACTTTTCACTACAGCTTCATAATCTTGCACACTAGTATATGTTTTTATATTTTTCATAGACTTAGAATAATATTTTAGACTTTTCCTGAATTTTTCATACCTTTTCATCACTGTTTGCTATTTTTCCTTATTTAAAACAGTTTTTAGGACTTTTTAATTAACCTTTATTGCAATTAAATCAGAAAAACTTCAAAAAAATAAGTTTTCAATTTTCATAGATTAAGATAAATATAAAAATCAAAAAAATAATTTTTCCAGATTTTTCTTAGTTAAATTTGTAATTTTTAGCCATTTAATTAGTTTTAAATAGTTTTTAATTCATAGAAAATAGAAAAATAATCAGAAAAATACAAAATTAGTTTTGAAAATTCTCTTTAGTTATTTTAGATTTTTGAAAAATAGTTTCACAATTTTCCTCTTTATTTTCATAATTTTTAGTATTTTAATTTAGTTTTAAAAGTTAAAATTAGTTTTTAATTTAAATTTATAAAAGAAAATTCAAGAAAATCAAATTTTAAAAATAGTGATAGCGTTTATTTAATATAATTTAGCTTTTTAATTTTCTTTAATTTGCATTTAAGCCCCTGTAATTTACAAACTTTTTCTTTAGGTATAATTATTCAAAATCATAACCCCTTTTCTGTTCAATATCACCCGATCACTACACGTTTAGTTATTCAGTCGCACAGCTCGTTGGGACTTAACGACCTGGGGAAACACTAAACTCTCCTGGATTTAATTGCATTGTGTTCTCAAGCTGTCTGGCTTTTATTACGGTTGACCATTCACAAGTGGTTGAATTGTGTAATAAACCTGACCGTTTGGGAGCCAATCAGTGTTCATATCTTTTAGATTGTTTGAAAGATAGTAAAAAAAAATGGAACAAATACGACACGAGTGATGCAAACTATTATTGTGGACCTATTACTTTTATATCGATATGATTTTTATTTTCTTTTATTTTTACATTCTATTTTGTTTATATTTTTATGTATTTTTTTTTTACAGTTGTTGTATGCTGAATCAATCTACAAACAACAAAAGATAAAAAGGTCAGACGTTCCTGCTATTGAATACTGGACTTCTGATTTGCTTTATGAGGTTCAAAAAGTAGACAGACTCTTAAACGAAGGTTATGATTAATATAACTTTTTATATGTATAATACATTTTTCTTTTTTTAAATTAAGTTTTAAATATCTTTGTTATATTCAATACATTGAAGATAAAGGACCAGTCAATGCGAATATTAAAGGAAAGAAGGGTCTGAAAAGTTATGAAAGATCTCATACTTATAGGAAAGTTAAAGCTCCTTCAATGGTTTGTTTTTCTAAACTTATGATATTCATTTTTTAAAAAATTATCTATTTTTTTAAGTATTTTTTTTTCAGGATGATTCAAATAAGCCTTTAAAATATTATGTTCCAAATGAAGGTGTAAAAGAATCTGTTAATCAAATAACAGAGTTAGATTCAGATATTTCAAGGCCAATGAAAAGACAAAGAATGTTTCGACCAAGAAAAGCAAAGGAACATCCAAATGGAACATCCAATGATAGTTTAGAAAAAGTTTAAATCCAATGATAGCTGCTTTAACGTTTACTTTGTTTGAATTGGTATTTTATTTTTTTATTACGTAGTTCTTTTTTTTGGTGATTCTGTTTGAATTTATATTCGTTATGTTAAGAAGGCGGCTTTACCGTTGAAACACAACCTAGCAGTAGTAACAAATACTAGCAGTAGGAACCAATATACTAGCAGCACGATCCAATAAACTAGCAGCAGAACGATCAATCAGTACACTAGCAGTACAAATCCCAGGTGTAATATTTTCACATATGAAAAGTTCAAATTCTGACGTATACAAAATATTTGTCAAGTCAAAATAATTGCTTCTTCATTTATGGTCCTAAACTGATCTAGCTTACAGATTACTAAGGAAATATGAGAAGATAGTTAATCCTATAAATACCAAAAATTAAGAATAACCAATACCAAAAATTAAGTAAATAAAAAAGAAATATTTCTAATGAATATCAACAAATGTATACATCTCTGTTTATTACAATTACAATGAATCAAAGATATATTCTTTTTCAGCTGTTTTTTCTATTTTTCCAAAAAGTAGAAAATCTCATTTTCTTGAACTTTTCTGATTTTATCTTTAGGCGAACTTGTTTTTCTTCTGCAGAAAGATTTAAAAATTCATTCGATTCAGAAATTATGTTTTTTCTATGAATATTATTATCAGAAAGAAGCATTTTAGCAGCATATTTTTTTCTCAAAGTTTTGATTTGACCTTGCTGTTCTGGACTTTCATTTTTAAATCCAGACTTCCATTCTTCAATTCTTTGACCATAGTATGTCTCCATATGTCTCATGGCAAAAATTGCACAATCATTTGAATTTTGTCTTGTTCTCCATGGCATTTTAAGTATACTTGGTTTACAGAACTTCATATATCGATCTTTTGGATGTTTCTTTCTTTTCAAATACTCGCAGAAGAAGTTTGTCTGAAAAAATAAATACATGAATATAAATAAATATTAATAGACAAGTATTGATGACAAACTCATTCATTCTATAGTCTGCAAAGACTCAATGACAGAACAGAACAAGTAGATTCAAAGTTTTTGGGTCATATGTGTTAGTAGATTCAAAGTAGATTTAAAGTTTTTGAACAAGTAGATTCAAAGTTTTTGAACAAGAAGATTCAAAGACTCAATGAAATTTTGACATATATATACTGCACTTATGACAGAACAGAACAACTAGATTTTACTAAAAAAGTCAAAATTTCATTTCAAAAAAGGTTCTGACATATATATACTGCACTTATGAAGAGATCAAATGATGTTGAAAATGTTTTAAAATTGGTTTTGTTAGTTAGTTTATGAAATAAGCAATAAAACTTTAAGATAGATTAACAATACTTATATTAAAGTAAAATATAGCTCAACTAAGCTTAACACATATGGCAATTTCCAACATCAAACAAGCTCCTGGTGATAAAGAGACCAAACCCAAGATTCTTAAAATGCCAGAAACTTGGGCACTTGCAGTACTTTAAATTACCAAAGGATCTAAGTAAAGTTTTTCAAAGTTTGGCATTTTCAGCTATCATCTATAGACTATCAAGTATTACATAAATTCCCAAAGTTGACATTTGCATTACTTTTACAATTCAAAGTCTAATCAAGTTTGACATTTGTAGCTATCAGCAATGTAAAAGTAAATGGTTAAAGTAATGCAAGCTAAATATGATTACTTTCAAGAACCGTCGGTAGAGTTCCATATAATTTCTTTATTAACTCTATTTCAGAAACTTTGGAACCTTCACAAGTTTCTGTATCTGTTATCCTATTATCAATTATCTCAATCTTCTCATTCTTTATATTGAAACAAATGATGTAGTAATGAGATTCCCGAAGTATATTGAAAAACACCTACATTGTAGATAAACAGTTATTTGATTTAACAAATTTGTTAACAGAAAAAAAATAATCTAAATAACTTACCAAATCAACGTTTAACAAATTTGATAAAGAATCTTCTTCAACGCATCCAGCTAAAAACAAATTTTCTTGAAAAGATTCATATCTATCGTCTTTTGATGTACTTTCAATATTCAAAGAAATAGGCTGTAAAAATATATATATATTAAAATTCACTTATCTATGATAATTAAAAAAAAAAAAAAAAATTCATACCGTAACTTGTGTGTTACAGAATAATCTTTTTGGAGCATTACTAGATAGTTTTCATTCTCTATAATTGAGCAAAATGCACCACATATCTACGATATCAGAAAATATCCATTGTTCATAATAAAAAGATTCAAATTTTACACGTTCTACTCCAAAAGGAAAATCTTGTAGCCGGAATACTGTTTCCCTATATATTAATAAACAAAAACAAAAAAAAGTTATATTTATAAACAAAAACACTAAAAAAGTTATATTGGTAAACAAAAACACTAAAAAAGTTATATTGTTTTTAAAACTTACATTGGGTTTTTGCTCATACTGAATAATGCATTGGCTGCATTAAATTCTTCTGTTGATGCTTGAATTTTGTCAAATTCTAAAATCATTTGACTTTCTTCTGGAGGTGTTAAAAGAGAAATAATTTCCACATTTTCCAGATTTGGTTTTTCTTCTGGTGGTGTTAAGTTAACATTTTCTAATGATTTACATAGTGTTACTTCTTCACCTGGATTTGAATAAAATTTAATACCCAAATCAAAAGAGGGTATTTCATCAAAAGTTTGCTTCTCTTTTTCATGAATATTTGATTCAGATTTCCCAAAATCAAGCTTCTTTTGTTGATGACTTAAATGTACTTGACTTTCTTCAATTTTCAAAGAAACCGATTCAGATTCAGTTTTTTGAAGTCTTAAATATTATGTATTAAGCTTTACTCGTTTTGGTCCATTTATCACACGATCCCACTCATCTTTTAATCCTTCGACTTCTTTCGAATTCGGAAAGTTTGATAATCCTTTCTTAAGTGAATCCTTCATTTCTATTATTAAAGTTTCCAACAAAAACAAGCTATTCTTTGTTTTGCGAACAAAGCCCTGTTAAATCATGATCAAAATATAAGATTAATTATATTTTGTTTATAAAAATAACTTTTTAATTAAAAGAAAATTATAAAAAAATATTTGTATTAAAGATATACCTTTTCATCATCAATTTTTCTCAAAATATCTTTTTTGTCTTCTTTCATTTCAATACGTTTCTTCTTAAAATCTTCACTAAGCTTATTAACATGTTGGATACAAGTACGCGTTGATACATTTCCTTGTTTATCCTTAAATACCTGTAACTTGTAGATAAGCAGTGAAATATAATAGTTGATACCAAAACGTACGTATGGAG
Organism: Chrysanthemum seticuspe; assembly: GCA_019973895.1. Taxonomy (NCBI): domain Eukaryota; kingdom Viridiplantae; phylum Streptophyta; class Magnoliopsida; order Asterales; family Asteraceae; genus Chrysanthemum; species Chrysanthemum seticuspe. The sequence continues at coordinate 244,348,584 of BPTQ01000007.1, read as the reverse complement.
AGTAATATTATAATCAAATTAATGATGAAGCTATGTTGACTAATATAATATCTCATATAAAAACAATTTATAAAATTTCAAAATCAAACAAAACAACAAAGAAACACACCATGTTCTTGCATGCAGAAGCAACATTTGATTCGCCAGCAATTAATCTTTTTGCATTTTCCATCTTTTCCTAAAAAACGAGTATAACATGTAACTTTTATTTAAATAAACATATGTTAATAGCAGTAGAAAGTCTCATAGTTTTATATGTGTTGTATGACCTGATCTTACAGAGTGTCAAAGAAGCTAGAACATCTTATAATAAGATCAAGTTCCAATTGATCTTAACAATAAATCTACAAGTTGTAATAAGTAAATACGTATGTTGAGTATTTGAGTAATAAGTAAAGTCACACAAAAGAGGAATCCTATAAAATGGTTGCCTATTCTATAAATTGAAGTTATGTTGAGTAATATAATATTTGATATCAAAATTCAAAATCAGAGAGAACTACAAAAGAAACACACCAGGTTGTTGCATGCAGAAGCAGCATGTGATGCACCAGCAAATAACCGTTCTGCATTTTCCAAATTTCCCTAAAAGCAACCAAAAGAAATATGATATGCAATTTTCTTTTTAAAGCAACAAATGTTTACTTATTATATTAACCTTTAAATTAACAGGTTTTTGAACTTCAAGTTTCTGATTCTTTTGTTCTTTCTCTTTATTTTCTTCTGTAATCACTTCTTTAGTCGTTAAGACATTTATTCCATCTTTCAGCTTATCCTTTGATACCTCTCCTCCATCTTTTGGCTCATCATTCAACAAACTCTTTTCATTAGACGTATTCTTATCACAGTGACTTCTATCCACCAAGTAATCAAACTCTGATGCTTCTCTGATTCTTAGTAACTCAATATCCCATGTTTTCAATGGTGGAAGAGAATAATCGATATCAATGAAATTGCATTGGATCTTTTGAACATAAAATAGCTGCAAAACGTAAATGAATAAATAAATAAATTAAAAAAAATGAAAGAAAAAAAGAATGAAGAGTAATTACCGTAAGGAATGTCAAAGGTCCACAATAATATGATTTTCTGTTGTTCGGTTCCCATTCTTTTTTACACTTCTTCAAACAATCGATTAAATATCCACACCAATCCATTTGATTAATCTTTCCATGATCAGATGAAATAGAGTACAAAATCCTTTGATTTGAGGTCTCGTCTTTCATTGCCTCAAATAATACAGTAGCAATAAAAGCAAGTATATTTATCATAAAGATTTTTCCTCTATTTTTTGTTTGTCTAATTCTTTCTACAACAGATTTTGGTTTTACCTTATTTGTATCCTTCTCCAAGGCTTTGAATTGCTTTCTCCAAGTTTTAACACATTTATCTTCACTTTTCACTCTCTCTGGTGGTCATATTGGCATACCACCGCATGGAAAACCAAGGATTTCTTTAACTGATTCTTTTGTTATTTTAATATCTCCCTTCCAATGTTTCATTGTCATGGTTGATTCGTCAAAGTTTTGTACTACATGTTGTGCCAATCTACTTGGAATGATATTAATTTTTAAATCAAGTAAACTTTCGAATCCCATCTTTTTTAAGACTTTGCACGCATTAGCATCTGATCTTAAGAATCGAACAGCTTTAAATAATTGAGTTGGAGATCCCTTGTTCTTAAACACATCATTACTCTTAACCAATTTTGGAGTAGAACATTCACCTTCAAACAGTTTTTCTTGATGCTTCAAACTTTCTAACTTCTTTTGTTTAACCTTTGATGAATCATTTTTCCAACTTCTTTGTTCTTCCTCTTCTGTTATATTAAATTCAAAATCTTATATTCTTTTTTGTGCTTCATTTCCTTCACAATCTTTATCTTCTTTAGTTGCCTCATACTCATTATCTATTTCTCCATCATCATCATTATTATCATAATCATCATCATCATCATCATCATCATTTTCAGAATCTTCTTCATCGCTATCAGTTTCATCATCAAAGTTAAATTCTTCCTCTTCATCATCATCATCATCATTATAAACTTGTATTTCATCTTCTCAATATCATCAGCAAGATCATATTCATTAGGTTCATCTTCTTCTTCATCATCAGTATGTTCGATGTCAATTGAAATATCATTATCGTCAGATAAATCTGTGTTATATGTTTTTTCTGAAATAAAAATCATATAAGATTTTCACATATGTACTTATAAATAATTTTATGTTTCATTTATCTTAAGGTGTATGACAAAAATGAATTGAAATGCACACAACAACAGCAAACTCAATCACGCGTGGCCAAGATATTGGATAGACAGTTGACAGAGTAAAGAAATGATAGCAGGCAAATGACACATTGCAAAATTAGTAAACAAGGCAGTAAGAAAAACATGAAACCGTGCAAAATCAAAAGAAAAAGTGCACAAAAGCAAATCGAAGACTAAAACAAAGACCATAGACTCAAAGAAGAGTAAGCAAACGCAACTGATTAACATATATCAACGCAATGGTAAGCATTAGACCTAAACTTATGGCAAACCAGATTTAAAAGTATAACTAGTTATTCGAAGTTTACAATTAGAGGCTAAAGGAGGAATTCTTTTGATAATTATTCGTAAAACAAGTTTGCAATTAAGTTTGACTACTGATACAAGTATTTGAGTATTCGCGCCACATTATCATCATTAAAAGGAGTGACTATTGATACAAGTAAAACTAACAATTAGCGAATAATTCGAGCTTGCTAACAACTAAATACGATTATTGCCTAACAACTAAAAACTTCACCATCTTCATATAAATAGATATATATCATTTTTTGTAAATAATAACAATTTAACTATATTTTCATCATGTAAAATCACATAATTTAATGAACATAACAGATTTCAAAAATACCTTTCCCTACTTGTCGTATTCGTCTTCTTCTTTTTGTTCTTTTTCTTGCAGGATCATCTTTTTCATAATAAGATTTTAGTAATTTATTAATAAAATTAAACTTCTTCTTCCTTCTATTACTTGTCGTTTTTGTTAAAGAAATCAGAACACCTGTAATAACAAAATAATTACAATAATAATAATAATAATAATAACTAAATAACAATAATAATAATAATAATAATAATAATAATAATAATAATAATAATAATAATAATAATAATAATAATAATAATAATAATAATAATAATAATACTAATAATAATAATAATTATTATCATTATTATTATTATTATTATTATTATTATTATAGTACCAGTGTTAATATCAGAATAACTATCATAATAAAGATATTTTTAATATCAGAGTAACTGTATTAAGTAGTTATTCTGATATTATACATGGTAATATCATAAAAGGTTGTAAGATAAACTAAGCAAATATACCTAACAATTATGCGATTTGAATAACAGAATTTGTTGTCAAATTATGATTTCTTTTTTTCTTCGCCATCAATTTTTTTTTTTGGGATCTGGAATTTGATTTTTGGGGTTTATGTTTTTATGAATTGAAATAAAATTATGAGAGAGAAAATGCATTCATTTAAGTTTAATATACTGGGTGGTTGATTTTTTAACCCGATCAGTATGGAAAGATAAAACCCGAACAAATTATTTTTTTTTCTATTTTATGTGATATTCAAGTTTTTTACGTTTTATTTTTGCTTATAATGTCATATTATCAAGGTTTGCAAAAATCGTGAATCATATTGACATTTTTGACAAGTTTTGTGTATTTTCGGCAAGTTTGGGTAACCCCGGAAAGATTTTTCTTAAAAACATCTTGTAATAGATATAAACTACGATTATAAGTGACTACATTTGTTCAGGGTTGCAAAAATAGTGATCGGTGATAAATCATATTGACATTTTTGGCAAGCTTTTCGTATTTTATCTTAAGTTTTGATATTCCCAGCAAACTTTTCCTTGAAAAGCATCTTGTAAATAAATATAAATTGTGATTAAAACTAATTTATTAGGATATTAATGTATTTTTCGCAAGATTTGCAAGTTTTCAGTAAGTTTGAGCATCGTTAACGACAGTTGACTGACTTGTTTGAGTGATTTACACAAATTGGAAAGGTCGGTGGCTCAGTAGCGTGTAATCGGTGATTAATCGGCCTTGTAGACTTTTTGTAGACTTTTTTTGCGACCTTGGATATTATAGAAACTTAAAGATTAAAAATGTGATTTCGATTAATCTTATTTTTTATAAATATAGCTGTTTGATAACTAAATATAGTTTGTTAAAATAAGATTACATTTTTTTCTTTATTCTACTTAAGGTTGAGCTATCTGATTTGATCGATTGGACCGACCAATAAATCTGACCAGAAAGGTATTTGTCTGGTTCAAATCATTCCAGTCCTGTTTGACATACAAACAGGACATTTTTTAGCGTATTTGGACTGACCACATTTTGTTTGGTTTTGGTATTTGGTTTTTGAATAATTAGAGTGCGAGCAAAAGAAACGAAAGAGATTTTTTTAGGTAGAATGATTTAATATGCAAAAGAAATGAACGAAATTTTTTTGCTTAAAGCCCTGAATAAATGGTATCCATCTTTTTGCTTAAAGCTAGGGGTGAGCGAAAAAACCGAAAGACCGAATAAACCGAAAACCGAAACCGAACCAAACCGAAAATAACCGAACCGAATTAATAATTGAACCGAATTTGCTAAAACCGAACCAAACTGAATTACTAATTCGGTTCTCGGTTTGGGTATGGGTTTGGCAGTTTGAACCGAAAACCGAACCGAAAACCGAATTCATATAAATAATATAATAAAATACTTTTTATGCTTGAAATTTTTTTTTTGCTAAATATCTATCTAATTATTAATTTTTTTTTTAAATAGTGAAATTCGGGTTATTCGGGTCAACCCGAAAACCAAACCGAATTAGAATTCAACCGAACCGAACCGAAAACCGAATTTGAATTTGGTTCGGTTCGGTTCTCGGATTGACCTAAAAAAATATTTTAACCGAATTAACCGAACCGAACTAACCAAACAACCCGATGACCGAACCGATCAACACCCCTACTTAAAGCCCTGAATAATTGTCCATTTTTGTTAGAAGCCCTGAAATCCTGAATAATACAAACGGGCCTCTTTTTTATACAAAAGTCGATAATGGTATCCATCTTTTTGCTTAAAGCCCTGAATAATAGTCCATTTTGTTAGAAGCCCAATTTCTTTTTTTTTAACCCAAATGTTTTTTTAGACGTAAATGTTATAACGCCCAAAAACATGATCCAATATCACAGTCACTTCTCTTCTAAAATATCAAACACACTCTGATACCTTCACAAAACTAAAATTTCCAGAAAAAATCAAATTGCATTCAATGGATCATCCACTACATATTCAGAATACTTCAGAAAACAAAGGAATTAAAAAATGTAATGAATCATATACTGTTTTGTTATAATTTTAGTTTAAGTTCTTATAATGTTTATTCTAATATTTTTGATTATTATTTTTTTCAGTTAAAATCTTTTATTCCGGTTCTACTAAAAATAAAACTGGAGGTTAGTTTTATTTTTCTGTTAATCTTAACAGTTTGTTATTAATATTCCATTTGATTTTCCTTTTTAAATCGATCATTATT
>BPTQ01000007.1:244253984-244328915 GCA_019973895.1 Chrysanthemum seticuspe | reverse complement strand
AAAAAAAAAAAAAAAAAAAAAACATGCGGGCTACCATCCTACATCTATCCTTTAAATTTATGTTTGTTTATTTCCGTTACCTAGAGTTTTAGAGTGTTGAGTCTTGGCTTAGCAACGCCATTCTTCATATGCATTTAACATAAAGATTTTTGACTAGCCACCACTAAATAGCCTATCCCACCAAACCCTTGTTTCCCTACCGTAAGCCTAACATTACAACCCTTTAAAAGACCTCTTTGATAGTCTTTCCTAGGTGCTTACGCCAAAGCGATGGAGGTTTGATCTATTCTCAAGCCTATGGTAATCTATGTACTAGGACCGGTTAATGAGTGTTTATCTTCCATTTCCTATTTGTTATATTTCATATATACACCCGAGAGAGATGTGAGTATCCAAACACCCCATGTGAGGTGCTAGTATGTAATTTCCGTGATTGTTATGACTTTTGCGGGGCTTGTATGTGTTGTGGACCATTTTAAATCAATGCTTCATGACCCCTAACTTATAAATTAATTGGCTAAAAGAACATTTGCTTGAGGACAAGCAAATAACAAGTGTAGGGATATTTGATAAGGTTTTAAAAGGTACCATTTTGAGGGGTCGTTTAAGTCCTTATTTGATCACTTTTGTATCCGTTATTGCTTAATATCGTTCCTTTTCACTTTTTAGGTCTCTTGAAGGCAAAATGCTGGAATGGCACTTATTTGGACGAAAAGGCGCGAATATACGAAGAAAATGGCCAAAGTCAGAATCGAGACACTCAAAGCTGCTGAAAACAGAAGGCGACGGCGTCAGGTGTTAATTGTGACGCCGTCGGAGGATTTTTGTGACGATACAGTAGCCAAAAACCCTATTTTCAAGTGACGACGTCGGGCTTTAAAAGAGTAGGCCATTGCTACTCAGACGGCCTAGATGCGACCCAGACGACGTCAGAAGCTGAAGAGGACGGCGTCACAGACATAAGGTGACGCCGTCGCAAGATTAACGTGGCCAAGACGAAACCCTAATGACGGCGACACGACGGCGTCACAAAACATAAGGTGACGCTGTCGCATATGTAATATTATATATAGAATCCGAATTTTTTAGTTTTAGGAGTGTCTTTGGTGGAGTAAAAACCTAAAACCGAACCAAGGGTGTCTTGTACAGTATTTTAGGGTTTCAAACCCTATCTTACATCAAGATAAGTATTTACTTCATCAGTTCAATTATGTCTTTGATTATTTGTGTGTATGCTTGCATGTTCTCCATGTCCGGCTAATTTATTTGTGTGTTTGCTTAGGGAATATGAAACTTAATTATTAAATATTGATTGGTTGTTTCTTATCTTAGTTGATTAATGATCTAGTAATGCGATAGGTCATTCGTTGTGTACTTAATGCTTGATTCATCTTTGTGAACCTTAGAATATAATTACCTGGGTAGTTGTAAGCTAAACCATCCAAAGAGTGCCTTAGAGTAAGAGTTTATTATCCCTAGTGGGTTTTGTAGACGAGACCATTTGGTAAGTTCAAAGAGTTAGGGAGAAACGCATACCCTACAACTTTAGACACACAACGCAATTAAGAATAAGACGTGACAACTCAACCATCAATAGGAGATAATTAAGGAGTAGTAAAACCTAAGTAAACACATCTTTAAACTATCATACGAGCACACATTAATTAGACATAGACTACCACCACCTTAGTTTAGATAATTAGATAATAGTAGAGTAATCGGTAGAAATACCAACCCCCCCCCCCCCCCCAAATCCAATACTCGAGATTCATACCTTTCAATTTCCTAAAAAACCATAAAAAAGATAAAAAAAAATAATCTTCCTCAACCTCAACCTTAGCGTAGTAACTTCTCACTAGCATTCATATTCCACTAGAGAACGATATCAATACCCGTGGCTTACCCTAATACTACACTACAACGATTAGGTTCACTGCCTAGGGTGTTGAAAAACTTGCTCGACGAAAAGGAAATTCCTTTGACCCCCAACGCACTGCGTAAGCGTATCAAAGACTCCATACGAACTTGTCCACAATCGAAAACCTGCTCTATCATACCTTCGTGTGTTTGGTGCTTTATGTTATCCAACTAATGATGGTCAAGATTTAGAAAACTGAGAGCCAAAGCAGACATTGGAGTATTTGTAGGCTATGCACCAAACAGAAAAGGTTACCGAATCTACAATAAGAGAACCCGAGATATCATGGAAACAATTCACGTTACGTTTGATGAGCTGACCGGTCAAATGGCTCCTAGACAATCCAATTCAGGACCCACACTTCGAAACAGTCCCATTGGTTCATCCCTTGTACCAAATTCTTCTCCAGCAACTCCATATGTACCTCCATCTGAAGATGATTTAAAGAAATTGTTTGATCCTATGTTTGATGAACTCTATGAGCCAAGTGCTAATGAACTGTCAATTCCCACAACAGAGGCTGCTCATATCCCTGAGAATGAAGTCAATCCTTCAGTCTCAATATCATTAAGTCAAGAAGCGCCTGCTCCTGATAACTCAGTCTCATCAACAAATCATCAATCTTCGAATGTACATCATGGAACTGTTTCTGGCATCAATGATGAAGTTAATCCCTTTGCTACTCCTGAAGATTCTCCATTTGAAAACATATTTGCTCCTGAATCATCATCAGAACCATCCTCTTCAGGAAACATCGACTCTGCTACCTCAGTCCCTCAACAACTGCCACATGAACACCTTCAAAAATGAACTCACGATCATCCATTAGACAACATCATTGGAAATCCCTCTCGTCCAGTATCAACACGGAAACAACTTGCAACCGATCTCTTATGGTGCTTCTTCAACTCCGTACTCTCTAAGATTGAACCAAAAGATGTTAAAACTGCCATGAATGAAGACAGCTGGTTCAATGCCATGCAATAAGAAATTCATGAGTTTGATCGACTTGATGTATGGGAATTAGTACCTGCTCCAGATTGTGCTATGATCATTGCTCTAAAATGGATCTTCAAAGTGAAACTTGATGAGCATGGTGATGTCCTAAAGAACAAGGCTCAATTGGTTGCTAAAGGATACCGTCAAGAGGAGGGTATTGACTTTGAAGAATCATTTGCTCTTGTTGCTCGTATCGAGGCAATCAGAATCTTTTTGGCTAATGCTGCCAGTAAGAACATGGTAGTCTATCAGATGGATGTAAAGACGGCATTTCTGAACGGAGATCTTAAAGAAGTCGTCTACGTCAGCCAACCCGAAGGCTTTGTGAATCCAGAGCATCCTGCTCACGTCTATCGTTTGAAGAAAGCTCTGTACGGTTTAAAGCAAGCTCCAAGGGCATGGTATGATAAGCTATCAAAGTTTCTTCTATCTACCGGTTTCAGCAAAGGAGCAGTTGATCCTACATTGTTCACCAGAAAGTCAGGCAAACATTTAATTCACGTTCAAATTTATGTTGATGATATCATCTTTGCCTCGAGTGACCCCAATGAGTGTGACCATTTTTCAAATGAAATGGGTTCTAAATTTCAAATGTCAATGATGGGACAAATGTCATTTTTCTTGGGATTACAAATTTCACAAAGTCCCGGAGGCATTTTCATAAATCAATCTAAATATGCAAATGAGATTTTAAAGAAATTTGGATTCGATTCTAGTGACCCTGTTGACACTCCCATGATTGATCGTACAAAACTAGATGAGGACCACTCAGGGATCATGATAGACCAAACGAAATATCATAGTATGATTGGATCCCTGATGTACCTCACAGCTAGTAGACCAGACATCTTGTTCATTGTTTGCATGTGTGCTAGATACCAGGCTAAGCCTACTAAAAAGCACCTTGAAGCAGTTAAACGGGTCTTTCGGTATCTCCAAGGAACCATTAATATGGGACTTTCGTACCCGAAAGACACCGGTATGTCACTAACAGCCTATGCAGATGCTGATCATGCAGGATGTCAAGATACTCGTCGAAGTACTTCTGGAGGTGCTCAGTTTTTAGGTGATAAGCTTGTGAGCTGGTCTTCAAAGAAGCAAATGAGTACTTCTATTTCCTCTACAGAGGCGGAATACATGGCCATGTCATCTTGTTGTGCTCAAATCCTATGGATGAGATCCCAATTATCTGACTATGGCTTTGAGTTTAACAAAATCCCTCTGTACTGTGATAATAAAAGTGCTATTGCTCTCTCATGTAACAACGTACAACACTCAAGAGCAAAGCACATCGACATTCGACATCATTTCACAGGGAGCAAGTTGAAAACGGTGTGGTGGAACTTTACTTTGTGAGGTCTGAATACCAATTAGCAGACATCTTCACCAAAGCTCTTCCTAGAGAACGTTTTGAGTTTATTCTTCCACGACTGGGCCTTAAGAGCCTACAACCAGAAACTCTCAAACGTCTTCAAGAGGAAGAAGAGGAGTAAAAGGTTCCTTCATCTATCCCCTGTAAATATTTTTTTCGAAAAACAAAATACAAAATTATAAAACCTTAAAAAAATCAAATAGAAAAATATAAAACTTTCAAAATCCATAAAAATTAGAAAAATTTCGAAAAATCTTCAAAAAATATTGTCATTTTGTCATGTTTTTCTCGATTCGATTATATCTACGGTCTTGATGTTGGCATTCAAAGAATGACAAGGGAATTTAGATGTTGTTCGAATTTTAAAAAAAAAAAAAAAAAAAAAAAAATCAAAAAATATTTTTGGGAGAAAGAGAAAAAATGGTTTATTGTCATTTCAGGCAGTAACCAGCTTTTCAAAGATAGAACAGAGCCATGCTTTATCTTGGTTTTTCAAATTTCTTGCTCTGATTCTTTAAACTAATCCTTACTATCTAATGAAAACTAGTTGTTTTGAAAAATAACTCGGACTCTATTTTTTATAATCATCTGGACTTAAAAGTTTGTCAAAATATCTATCTCTCAATCAACAACTTATGTCATTGATTGAGGGGGAGAATGATTTCAATTAAATCAAAAAGTTATTTGTCATACAATTATTTTCAAAAGATATTCATGCATGTTTAATCAATGGAGTTTAAAGTCTTTAAATCCGATCCTTATCAGTTAAAACGTTTTCATAATCAAGTCACAATTCTCCTTAAAAGCTTTCAAAATCAATTTAAATCAACAGAGATCACAAATCTCAAATGATTTGATAATTGTGATCGGGGGAGAATTTGTGATTTAAATTGGATTTAAACTGATAATACGGTAAATGGTTTTATAAGGATGTACAAGCTCTCCTTCCCACATGTGCCAAACAATTTCAAATTTTCCATGCACATGTTGAGGGGGAGCATCTATCTTAAAACCACAAAGATCTGAAACGTGATCAATTTATATCAATGTGCAGGTTCCCTCTTGTATGTGTAAAACTCTTTCAAACCTCAAGGCACATATTGAGGGGGAGCAAGCTTATGAAAACCTCATCCTTTCCCAAAATTCTATATCTACTTGATTTGATTAGGGAAGTGATGTTGATATCTTTTAGAAAATGGTAATCAAAGAAGTTAATTCTTTCTCTTGCCTCCGTGTGCAAAACGATTTCAAATACTTGATGCACATGTTGAGGGGGAGCTCTTGTTCTAAAAATATCAAAACAATTCAGGTACAAAATGCTTTGATAATATATCTTAAGTATCTGGATTGATTTTCAAATGGTTTTCAATTGGTTCCAATGGCAGATGAACAATACCAAATAGACCGACCAACTTTACTTTAAGTATGGTGATATAAGGATGATAAGGTTAGGTATTTGTTCCCATGATCCGCCAGAACCGGAGGGATCTACCCAGGGACAATCTACTAGTTAGTGTAGAAGTCCTTAGGTATATTGAAAAAAGGAGAAAAGTGAGATATGGGATGAGTGCGGACTGAGACTGAGCTAGTACTGGAATAAACCCAACAAGGTTCTAGTTATGAAGTCTTGGTAAGCACTGAAGGGGTTGAAGAATGAAAAAGAATTGAATAAGAAAATGGTGAAAATAAATAACCCTCCAATTATTCAACCTTAGGGCAGAAACCGGGTTCAATTCATTTGCTACTGGTGGTTACCAAGGTAACATCGGTATTGAATACAAGATGTCATGGACCCAGTGACGCACTGCACTTCAACTTCCCAAACCACTCAAGTTCCTCTTAAAAGAACTTGTTTTATTCTCACGGGGAACCAACATTATCTATCGACTTTCTCTTAGAGATGGTTGATATTGAAGAAGGAGACCCTCTCCCTAGTCTCCGATACAGGATCCAAATATGCACAAATTGAGTCTAGAGCCACGAGATCATCAATAAATCTCATTAGGACACCCTCAATGAAGACTCTCTGTTTCACACAATGTGGAAAGAGAGATTATATCTTGAGTCCTACGCATTATCCTTGTGGTATTGCCAGAACATCCGAGTGATATGCAAACATATTCACAATGAAGATGGAAAGCCTTCTGGAGCCAACATCAAACAAGCTCCTGGTAGGTGGCATGTGAGATCTATTCAATAGATCAACCATGTGACAACTGAATAGAAACAATGGGGCGATTCAATCCTTTGAATCAATCCTGGTTCAGGATATGGATTGACGGATACCTTTGAAAAACCAGTCTTTGTGCTTAAAAACTCTTTTCTTTAGCACTTCGACCGTGTACAAATATTTCAAATCAAAAGGTGTTTATGATTGATAATTGATTTTCATTAAAACCTTCGTTGTATTGCTAAAACAATTTCTATTGTGCGATACACGATTATTTTTCAAATCTCTTTTTCATCAATCAGTGAATTTCTATTCGCTGGTTCACTCACTCCGTGTTGTCTTCTTTGAGACGTTCCGGTTTGAGAACAGCTAGAGCAGCTGCGAAACCCTGTCAAGGAAATTCTTCGGAATTATACCTGATCACAGGTAGTACTTGTACTAATCAACGGGTAACCGTGGGCCGTGTACCTCAATTCAACGAAAGGGTTCAAAGACACTTTCGTGCGATTTATTGCTAACTGTTGTGTGCAGGTACGCCCTACGTTTGCAGCTGATAAGAATGAAGCGGTCAATCCATAGCTGCATGCTCACACTACACATTCATCTCGAAAGAAATCATGATTAGTGCATTAATGACTCTGATATTTTCACTCCATGCTTCTGCTACGCTGCTGCCAATATCATGAATCAACGAAAGCTTCCGCTACTCTGATGAGAATATTTCATGATCCAGAATGTGAGCATGTCGGTCTGAATGTCACAACATCACATAATACCAACACCACAATGGATGACTTAGAGATTTTTTTTTAGCTGATGATCTCAAAAGCTGGCTCAAAATTATTATCACGTGGATCAGTAAAAGACCTCCACTTGGATTTACCAAACATGCAATGAGACACTACAAGAAAAGTGGCTTTTTAGGACCCCCATAAGCGTCATAAAATGGTACTTTTTAGGACCTTTCATTTAATAGGACCAAGGATGAAAGCGTTTCATGTAAGGCGGTTGTAATAGGTCCAAAGCGTCCTAACCCTTATGAAACCAATTTTATGGTCGTATTATATGTCTATGAACAACACAAATAGCGTCCTAATAAAACCATATTAGGACACTTTTCCAATGTTCTAACATGTGGTAACCTACTTTTAATCTTTTGATACACATACAAGCGTCCTTTAATGTTAATTCTTAGGACGGTTATCATATACCATTATAGTTACTTTAACACCAAGAAAAGGGTCCTAATATCCCAAATACGATTATGAAACCAAATTTATGGTCTCATAATACGTCTATGAAAAACCAAATAACGTCCTAATAACAACATATTAGGACACTTTTACAATGTTGTAAAACGTTGTTACCTAATTTTAATCTTTTGATACACATACAAGCGTACTTAAAAGATAATTGTTAGGACGCTTATCATATAACATTATAGCTATTTTAGCACCAAGAAAAGGGTTCTAATATCTCAAGGAAGATTATGAACCAATTTTTTGGTCGTATAAAATGTCTATTAACAACCTAAATAACGTCCTAATAACAACATATTAGGACACTTTTACAATGTTAAGTTAATTGTTAGGACGGTTAATAAGTTTAATAGGACAATTTCAAAGTCCGGACAAGTCATATGATAGGACGCTATTTTCACCATGCACACTCTATTATTACGATATGAATAAAACATCAACTAAATATTAAATGAATAAAACGAAATTGTATTTCAAATTAGCAATTGTCATAACAAAATCACTAAACATAAATAAGGTAGACAGAATCTAACATAAAGTCTGTTAACATTAAACAATACATTAACGCAACAAGAAGCTTAGTCCGTGGTCATCATGCATCATCTCTCTCAATCCTCACAGACCACCTACAAATAAACACCCATGTATACGCATTAAGCTCCATGTTAGTAAAATTATTGGTATCACAAGATTAACAAAGACATACCGAGATAAAGGGACAAGGCCATGCTATGGTTGCACCAACACAGTCTTCAATTGTGGCAAATAACCCATAGGGTCTCACCAACACTTCATCTCTTTTTGTTGGTACTTAAACATTTACCTCACACAATCCTCGTCCAATCTCTGTACCGCCAACTATAGACAAATGATGTCCCGGGTCAGCCCCAAAAAGACTGTTCCGACCCGTTACCCCAACCTGCTACCCGCCCAAATTTCCACCTCTTCTACATGTACAACATCACAAACATATATCTACATTCCTTTTTCATTCAACTATACTTCTAAACTCAAATCTCGCAACCAAAATCTAATGATACCTCAAGACTCGTATATCCTGACTGAACTGCGGATACCCTGTCAACAAACAGGGCATTTAGGAGACGTTTCACGCTCAAGTACTGAAAGAGCACATCTTGGACAACAGACTAGATGCCCACAAGGAACAAATGCAGCAGCAAAAGGGGCTGCAAGCCATGTTTTTGCAAGCTTTGTCTTTGCACAGAGTAAAATTCCTGTCGAGAAGTACAAAAAAAATAGAAATTAGCATATGTTATCCGGATTCAATAGTTGTTTACAGTACAATTAAAATGGCTACAACAAAAAGTTACCTGATGCTCCTCTTCCAAGCATCATATTATGATAAATTATAACCCGGATTCAATAGTTGTTTATAAACAAACTATGTGATAAATTATATTGAAAGGTCTAAGCTTGCAAACTATGATAAATTATATTCAATAGTTACCTGATGCTCCTCTTCCAAGCATCATATTATGATAAATTATAATAGAAATTAGCATATGTTATCCGGATTCAATAGTTGTTTATAAACAAACTATGTGATAAATTATATTGAAAGGTCTAAGCATCATATTAATACTTGATGTAGCCATATATACTCTTACAGGAAACCTAGTGAGTCAGCCACGTTCTACCTCAGAATTGTTCCTCTTATACATGAATACGAGCGAAGTAAGATCGAATCAAATTGGTATCCTGTGATTCTATGTAAAATCTTATTTTCATGCTGTATTCGTAAGATTTCAAAATTAAGATCTGAATCTTAAGAAACATTCAGAAATATCATATTAAATATCTACTGAAAATAAGATTTTACATAGAATCCTAGTCAATTTACTTGCAATGCACACATTGCAGCTAAATAAATTTTTTATAGGTTTTGCAGGCAGCTCGAGGACCACAAGGTTCAATAGTCGGATGCCACAGAGCACTGGCAGATGGTGAAACAGATCCAGCCTGTTCTCCAACTAGTCAGAACCAGAAAGGTCAGCTTACCAGTTCACAAAATTGGTCAATGTGGAACATCTAACTACATCCTGATTTAATAAATGTTTATGATGCTATGAACGGTGATATAAAAAGAAATTAATTGGCAGTGGTACCAAGTAAATAACAGATCTAAAACATGTAACATTACTAGGAGTACTAACGTATTCTATAATGAGCTGTGATACTTACATATTGATGATAACGGGTAAGAATTATGCCGTCAAAAAATTCAACTCAAAGAAAAGTTTGCCGTAGGCCTAATCAGAGAGTATTGGAAGTAGAACCCAATCTGATTTTAGATAGGACAGTAGTAATGTTTCTGAAGCGCAAAGTTTTAAATAGGAAGTTATTCTTCTCTAAGATCTCCCTACAGTGGTTTTAGCACATTGCAGTTGTGACCTATTTTCTGAAAATTTATGCTCATTTCATCTTGCTCAAGACCACGCGAAAACATCGTCTCACAAACTGCAAGCCTGAGATTTGAATTGATAGATGTGTAGTGACTTCTATATTTCTATGTGCAGTCACAGTTGATGTTGGGAGCTGTGAAGGCACTGCAGGAAAAGGTACGCCACAACATCCATATACGCTGATTACTATTAGTTTTTAGTTGGCTGCTTGTTTGGGAGAGCCGTTATAAGCTACTTCTCATAACTCCCTATCTCTTAGTTCATCTGTCATCCATGGTAGTCATTTTGACTTTGCTGCATAATTTTCTGCAGCTTTATGTCTGTAAACCATGGCTGGGGCCAAGAAATTATCCCACCAAACGTGAAACTATTTATTACTTTAAACAAAGCAAAATCAGCTAGAACAAGGATTATGATATATGTTCGTGGGTTCAACTGACCTGACTCAAAAGAGAACCTATGCTTGAACAGCTATCTAAACGAGATCATTTTAAAACTAGAGTCAACTTAATAAATTCATGTCCTGAAAATTTTGAATGGACATAATGAGAACAGTATTCATGGTCTTGAGGGTGTTTGGGATTGGTTTTTCAAACTGCTTGCCTACTCTGCGATTTTGATACAGCACATAAGTAGCTTTGATGTTTTGGGTTAATCCAAACTGCCTATCTGATTAACAATTGAAAAAGCTATTGTGCATAAGTTGGTTGACACGTCGTCTTTTGAAACTACCATTAAGCATGTTATGATAAGCGAAATCCAAAGCACCCCCATAGCTATCGTGGCATATTGACAGTAATGTCCCCTAAACGCTGGAGTCCATCGTTTCTTGTTATTAAATGACAGTAGAATTGCATAATGTCATATTTCAACGCTTTCTTGAGCTTCTAGCTAAAAGTATAAAACCTATTCTCCTTATTATCCGACTAACAACTTTGTGCCTTGCAAAATAGAAAAAATTGCTGAGCAAAGAGAAGCAGGTCCTGGAACGAGAGGTAATAATAGATTAGTTACTGATTCGAACTCAAATCAAAACAGTGGTTCTGAGAGTGTGTTGGTAATTGATGCATTTTCCTTGCGATATGGCCACAGATACTGGCAGCAAGGCTGAGCGAGAGCAATGTTGATAATTAGCATATAAATTATAACCCGGATTCACATAGTTTGTTTATAAACAACTATTGAATCCGGATAACATATGCTAATTTCAATATAATTACCTGATGCTCCTCTTCCAAGCATCATATTATGATAAATTACCTGATGCTCCTCTTACAACTATTGAACCCAATTAAACCCGACCCTATAAGCCTTATCGGGTTCGGGGGTCAACCCGACCCAATTGACACCCCTACTAACTATGCACTTTTAAACGTAAAACAAACAAGCAATCAAGATTCTTGCAACAAAAACATGTAATACTATAAATTAAGCATGTAATGAGAATATATTATAGGATACTACTATGTAAAGAGCATCAATTTCAGCAGAAAGCACGTACCAAGTTGATACAGATTCGAGTTTACATGAACCCTAATACCTAAATCGCCAAAACACGAAATCAAACCATGAACACCTGAAATTGATTATAAAATTTAACATATTACACAATAAAAGTACCTTATTGGTGGATAACGAGGCTGAAATTCAGGAGTGAGGCTTTGGTGAGGATGCGACTGATTTCTGGTGGGAGGTGACTAGGGAGGATCTTGAAAGAATAACAAAGGTGGGTTATGGTTGGCACTTGGCAACATGGATGTGAGAAGATGTGAAATCTGAGATAAAGTGGATAACTGACCTAGATAAGAAGTGGAGGGATAATGAATGTCATTTTGATTTTGGGGAAAACTCTGGGCGGGAGTACTGAAAATATGTGTGGGAAATACCAAAAATTTTAGAAGATTTCATTATTAGGAGTTGTTTGAGGGGGGTAAATGAATAGAGCCCTGTTTCGAAGAGGAAGACAGGGGTCTATTGGTTTTATTTGGTTTTAAGCATAAAGCCCGGTTTGGAAAGAGGGAACATGGCTCTATAGCTGTAATAGAGCCCGGTTCTATAGTAGAAAAACGGGCTCTATTGTTTTTCCTTTTAGAGCCCGGTTCTCTTATAAAAAACATGGCTCTATACTCTAAGCAACTATAATGGCTAATTCACATGGGTCATCGGGTTATGTGTGACCAAATCCTGTTTTTGTACTTTATGTATATCGTAATATGACACTCTAAGCAACTATAACCCGATGCATATAACCCATATGATGTCAAATACCCATTAATGAATGTGACCAGTGATAACCTAATGCACATGACCCATGACCCATGTGAATTAGCCATTATCATCGGTCATGCATGGCTTGCACCGACTTGGTAGGTTTATAGTTATAGTGTGAAGGTTATATGAATTGTATTTGAAGTTATTAAAGGCGGTCATGCATGGGTTGCACCGGCTTGGCAAGTGTATACCATTTGTCACAGACACTAAGAAGCAAGTGTCCAGGGACCTCTCAATCATGTTATCCGTGATCCAGAAAGTTTGAACTCGGCTTGAGCTTGACTTGAAAAGCTCGATTTATTTGTAAAGATGTGTTTTCCTACACAAATTAAATTTGAAATATAACCTAAGAATCAAATTCGGTTCGACTTCAGCTCGATAAGCTCGATACATTCATAAATAAGTATTTACACTTAGTACACTTACATACAAAATATATAAAAAAAAACATATGCTATATCACTTACAAGCACAGAAACTCAACAATAACTTGAGTCGAACTTATATAAGGTTGAGCTCAACCCATTAAACATTTTCATTTCATTTTTCCTTTATAATTTGTATGTAAACACCAAAAGTATACAATTTTTAAACGACATAGACCCTAACTCGAGTCGAACTTATATAAGAGTGACTCGAGTTCTAAACAAAGTCGGATTCGGGTATGGTTTTTTAGCCTTGACCCGAAACCGACTAAGTCAACCTAAATAACACCCCTACTTTCAAATTAACATTAGAAAAAATATATACCTATAATACCCGAAAATTCATTTTACCCCCAAAATCCAATTTCACTTTTCACTTCCCCCCAAAACCCAGTTTCACTTTTCTTTTACCCCCAAAACCCAATCTCACCTTCTCATCTCCCCCTAAATCAGATCTCACATTCTCACCTTATTGTCTTCCCAAAACCCAATCTCACCTTTTCGTTCCCATCATTATCTCATTGGTCTTTTTTGCGTTTCATACTATTATACGATTCCCTTTTTAGGGTTTCTGATTGGTTGTTTGGTGATCGATGCTGGTTTATTAATGGTTGCGTTCTGATCTACCTAGATGTTCGTGTCTGATTCTATGTTGTATTGCATGAGGGTTGTGAGAGACAGTGTTCATTTGCTACTGGTTGTTAGGGTTTCGTTTGCCCTAGTGTTTGGTTTGGGCATATTCTTGTTTTCTGGGTTGCAGTCTGATTTGTTACGATATTGAATTGGTTAGAGGTGGTTTCGATGGAACCGTTATGGACAACAATGACTTAGTTATTGCCGATGAAGAAGATCCAGTTGAAGAAGCTTAAAGATTTCAATTAGCTAAATAATAATAGTCCCTGTTTTTATGTAAAAATAGTTGTTAAGAATCAATGACAATCCTCATTACTGTTTGTATAACTCTTTCTTATACATTTCTTATTTAAATTTAGGTAATTTTAACTTTTTAGCTTCTTTTTAACTTTTTAGCTTCTTGTTATTTATATTTTCACTTTGAGATCTCAAAACAAACCTGCTTAAGGGGTGTTTGGCTCAAATGGGTCAAACGGGTCAATATGGCTTATCACTGTTTGGCTCAAATGCCCATATTAATCGCTTAATTTCTGCTTATTCACTGTTGTTTCTCTTCTGTTTTTTGTTTCCTTTAGTAGCTTGTACTACTGACTAGAGAATTCTGAGCTTAATTGGGATTCTAGATCTTATCTTGTTGCTTTAATTTGGTCTGCTAATCACCCCATTAGGACTGAGATGCCCTGCACTCAGTCATTTTTGTTTTTTAATCAAGCCTAGTTTATTTTGTGAGTGCAATTCTGGCTTAGTATAGTACAGCAATAATGAACCAAATTAACCATTATCATTGATAGATAAGGACAATACAAAGACAGATAACCCATACATAACTTCCAAAAGATTGAGAAATATAACAATACAAAGACAGATAACAAGTGTCCTATTATGGTGTATCAAGTTTTGATACCCAAGTATCAAGTGTCATACTAACTAATGTTTAAATAAAACTTTTGTAAATAAGCGTTCTAAAAAACTGATGTTTTATGACTCAAATAAAGGAGTGTTCTATTATGGCGTAGGATAATAAAACCACAACAAATAAGCGTACTATAAAGGTTAATGTTAAAAGACACAGTTGTTAAGGATCCTGTTAATTTTTGTTCAAATAAAACTTTTGCAATTAAGCATTCTATAAAACTGAATAAGCGTTATAAAAAGCGGATGTTTTACGACTCTAAAAAGATGTGCCATATTTTGGTGTATCATAAACAAACAATTATGAATAAGCGTTATATAAAGGTTAACATTATAAGACGCTATTGTCAAGGGTCCTATTCACTTTTCTTATAAAAAAAACGTTTGCGAATAAGTGTTCCATAAAACCGATGTTTTATGACTCAAATATCAAGTGTCTTATGATGGTGTATCAATCTATGGGACCCAAGTGTCAACTGTCATATTAAGTTATGTTTTAATAATACGTTTGCGAATAAGCGTTTTAAATAATTAATGTTTTATGACTTATATATCAAGTGTCCTATTATGGTGTATTGTAATAAAACCATAATTAATATGCATCCTTTAAGGGTCTTATTAAGTTTTGTTATAATAAAACTTTTGCAAATAATCGTTTTAAAAAAATGATGTTATAAAACCATTGTACATAAGCGTCCTATAAAGGTTAACGTTATAATACCCAAGTGTCAAAGGTCCTATTAAATTTTGCTATAATAAAACTTTTTGTGAATAAGCGTTTTAACTAACTGATGCCTTATGACTCAAAACTCAAGTGTCCTGTTATGGTTTATTATAATACAACCATAATGAATAAACGTCTTATAAAGGTAATTTATTAGGATCCATATTTTAAGTGTCATATTAAGTTATATGATAATAGGACCCCAAATCATCGACCATCCTATTATATACCTTTTTAGGACATCGCCTAAGTAGCAAATATTTAAAAAGGACCCTAAACGCTCATATGTCCTATTAAACAGTTTTTTAGGACTCCATTATCATACCGTCCCACACAATGGGTCCTAAAAAGCCACTTTTGTTGTAGTGTTAGGTCTAAAAACATAAAAACCTCAATAACTTCTGTTCGGAGCGGATTTAGGCCTCGAAGTTTCAACCGAATAAACTCTATTTAGTTCGGCATGCCATTCTCCTCGTTCTCACGGTCGTTTTGATGGGTAGAACGCTGGAAACAGAGTTACGGTTCAAAAGTTATGGCCGTTTGAAGTTTTGTCGGGAAAAGTCAACAAAACTCACTGGAGACAACTCGCACCTTAGACAAGTCGCACCCAAGTCAAATCGCTTTGATGGCAACTCGCTTAATAGACAAGCCGCATGATGCACAACTCGCATAAACAGACAACTCGCTTAATAGACAAGTCGCATAACACAACTCGCATAGGCAACTCGCTTAGGCTGACAACTCGCTTTCAAAGCAGCTAGCTTAGGCGACAACTCGCTTAAGTAACAACTCTCTTCAGTGACAATTCGCTTAAAGCAACACACCAACTCACTTCCAGGAAACGTTTTACGAAACGCAACTCGCTTAGTACAACTTTCAAAAAACAACCACTTTACAATCCAAAAAGAACCCAACCACGATGATTCAAGCCATCCAATTCAAAACCTAAGCACATATGATGATTCTAATCACAAAAGTACAATCAAAATCCAAACTTTAATATTCGAAATGATCCAAATGATTCAAACTCTTCTAAACACTTTTAACCCCAAAAACCTTATGAAATCCGCTAAAAATCCAAGAACATGAAAGATGAGTGATCAAACCATGGCTCTTGATACCAATTGTTAGATATTGGATTTCATAAACACATCACATAACAATATATGGGTCGAATTATACAAGAGTTTAGAGAGAGATAGTAGAAGACGGGATCCTTTCTAGAGAGAGAAAGTAAACAAAGGAAAGAATGTTAGATTGAGTGAAAGGTCCAACCTTCTACCTTAGGAGGTAGAGGGTATTTATAGATACATACTACACGTTCTCCTTCGGACTGTGGATCAGGCATATAGTGGGTAAAGACCCGTCCTTCCTCCACGGTGTTGCTATAAACTAAACTATGCTAATAACTAACTAATAAACAAGTAAATAGCGATATGTCTCCGAGCTAACTTATGCTAGGTTATATTTGGGGTGACCGACTCTTCACTATGGAATTTGTAATTCCTAACACCAACATTTCAACATATACCCGTTTGGTTCAACGGTTCTAACGATTCATATTTCTGTTCTGTTCAATAGTTCCAATGATTCATATTTCCGTTCGGTTCAACGATTCCAACTTATTCATATTTCTGTTTGGTTTAACGGTTCGAAAAATTTATATTTCCTTTTGTTCAACGGTTCCAACAATTAATATTTCCGTTCGGTTCGACGGCTCTAACAATATATATTTCGTGGTTCACAAATCAACATTTATATGGTTCACGATTCGTGATTCACCATCTACATATCTCAACATTTAAGCAATTTTCACAACTTTCATATATTATTAAATAATCAAAACACGTAGCAATAACGATCGTTTAAACAAGTTGCATGATAGTAGTTCGAATAAAATTGAAACCCAATTTAAAAAGCACACAAAAACTCACTTGATAAATGCTCGGAATAAAGGTTCACTTTAGCTAAACACGTCTCCTTAGTCCGCCTTAATATCGACCGAAACTCTGCTCGAAATTGGACTATACAAAGAATGTCCTTCCTCCCTCAACTTCCCCCCTTAGCTGGTGTCATTTTCTCGGTTTCTCTCAACCTCTCAAGTTATTGTTTTGGTTGCTTAATGATATGCTCTAGAATTGGTGACATTTAAGAATTGACTTGGGCCTAAAAATCTCGTGAAATTCCTGTCAAATGCTAAGAGTCCGGTAACCCATATTAAACTTACCACATCAACCACGTTTCCTTTTAAAATTCTAAAAGGCATATAACATAATTAATTATATCTACTTTATGATAATACCAAAAAGCACCCTTAAGGATCAATCTAATTTATATTTAGTCCTAAAACTTAAAGAAGCCATAAATTTTCATTATATAAAAATTCTGAGTATTACACCCAATCACAATACCAATGCAAACTTCAACATCACGACGAAGATAACTATTGACCCTCATATCTCAAAACTGGGCCGAATATAATTTGATATACAAATTACTAATTCAGATGTTGAACCAAACAATAGCCATGAAATGTTAATCTCAAAACCAAATCCAACCAACGCACAAAATAATACTGAACTAAACGTTATTATGAATCCACTAAAAGATGAATCAAGCTTAAAAACCAAAACGAATTAACCAGTTGATGCGTCGTTGTGTGAAAGTATTATTTGTTATCAAGTTTTACTATTTATATTTTTCCGATTTTACCTATAAACTAACACTAACGGGCAGTGTACCCAATCAATTGTAGGTTTGTTGGTAAGTAGGGTTTCGATCACCAAGAGTGGACGTTAGCACTTAATCTATCAGTATTTTAATTATCTAAATAATCTATTTAAACCTAAACTAACGCAAAAGAGGGGTTTTAGCCTGAAAGACTAGCGCGAGTTTTGGTTTAATCTAAACTAATAAAGTAGTAAATAGAACTAGCAGCACACACAAGCAGATAAACATAAGATAAATAAGAGGTCAAGCTTAAATGTAAGGAAAACGTATTAACCAAGTAACTCAAATAAATGAAACATTCGTCTATGTGTGCAATGATTGTACTACATTCGTTGGTGGTTTTCTAATGAAAGTAAGGTGGTACTTCTCCTTAACCTCTAGGTTTATATATTGGTTAATCCTGTCACAATTAACCAAACTCGCAAAAAGTCTCACTGTTGAATATAATCTATCAAAGCCGCAATTAGCAGCCTAGAGCACAATTTTAGGCCATACAAACTTATCGCCTAATAGTTTTTTTTTATACTAGTAATCTACTATTCATTTAACTACAGAAGGAAACAGAACATTATCTATACTTCAAGAATTATTATTCACTTAACCAATAGCAGAAACAGGATGTTTATGTGTAGTGCTAGTGATCTAGTCATAAAGATAAGCAATATGTAATATCCAACCCGAAATCTAGTTTATTATCCACTTAACAAGATTATAGGTAATAGTGAAATAGGACTAATTAATAGATCAAAACCCTAGTTACAAGTCTAGTCTATTATCCACTTAACACAATACCAAATAATACAAAACAAGACTTAATTAATAAACATAGCATCAGCTGAATGAAAGATGAAAACATAATCAAGCAATAAAGGTGTATCAAGTGACAAGCATAATCAACAAGCAATGAAAGAGTAAACAGTCAATGTAAACGAATCAAAACATTATACTATCATAAACTTGGCTAATACCTACAGGTATTAGCCCATAATCTCAGTAATATTACACAATATCATATTCGAAACACTTAAAGTATAATTCCTAAGATAAATGATCGTTAACGGAACGATTATAGCGGAGTATAATGATTACAAGAGTTTTCCTATAGAGTGAATGCACTAACAAGACCTTTTTGCCTTCTAAAATCAACTTAAAATCATACTTGGTGGTTCTTAGCTCTCTTTAAAAACCGTAAGTTAGGTTTTCTATTTATAGTCTTCGAAAATTGGTCGATACAGCGTATCGAAGTGGTCCGATATGACGTATCGAGGTATCTTGATGTAGGGTCCACAATTATAATATTCTAGAATATTCATCAACCGTCATCCAATACGGCGTATCGTTGCACATGGATACGGTATATTAAAGTCTTCTCGTCATGGATGTCTTTGTGAAGTTAGGCTATGGATACGCCGTGTTTCAGATGTGAATACGGCGTTTTGGTACTAAAAGGAGATTATTCTTCTTGTTGACCAAAGTTTCATATACGGCATGTCATAGAATCCAATACGGCGTATGCATCAAAGTCAAGCAATGATCTTTAATTCATCTGAGTATTGATATAAGCCGTATCCGTCTAGAATGATACGACGTATTGCTTGCAGTTTAGTAGACTTTCATGGACTTCATCCGTTTAGCTCCAAAACATGTCCCTTATGCTAACTTTCACCAATTGCTCGATAATAACTGAGAATTACAGAAATAAACAATTAAGTATCAATTCTCATTTAAAATGATATAAAATGAAAAATATAATTAAGATAAATGATGCTATAAATTAGTCGTTATTTGATGTCATCACCAGTCAGTGGCTTAAACCCACAAATGAACCCAAATATTTGAAACCATAATGCGATGACGAAAGTACCAATCATGTATATTGATATTTGTTTTTGCCAAAATAATAGTAATATTTAATAAATCAAACCACTCAAATACCTTCATTGTTCTCCAATTAAAACAAAACAAACAGAATTCACTATCTTTCTGTTTGTTTACTCGACCGGGTATTAATTCATTGTGTGATTTACCAATCGAGATCGTGGTTCTGATACCATGTAGAAATCAGAAGGAAAATGAACAAAACATTAATTAGATTCAACTATAACTAACACATTATAATACATAAAACTGAAAAGTGTTAGGATCCTATATTTATTTTGTTGATGATTCGGGTGGTCTTGGATGATGAAAATACAAGTATGCCATGTTTTAGAGAGAGAAAGAGATGAGAGGGTGTTCTTGGTAGAGACTTGGTTTACAAATGAAAGGTTAGATTATGAAAGAAGCACCACCCAGGAAGGGGTATTTATAGTTACAATGAATACGTCCTCTTATCGGACTGTGGATCAGGCATACAGTGGGTAAAGACCCGTCCTTCCTCCACGGTATTACACTAAACTAATCTACGCTAATAATTAACTAATTAACTACAAAACAACGTAAATAACTACAAGTATACGAGCTAACATATGCTAGACCATAATTGGGGTGACCGACACTTTAACATGGAATTTCCAATTCCTAACAATCTCCCCCTAAGGGAGGTCACCCCATGAAATACATTTTGCATCCTAGCATTCTTTCTTTGTCATTAGTTCTCGAGCTCGTAGACTTCAATTCTTCAAGTTCCGCAATTTTGTACATTAGTAGCAATTCTTTAAAGTCCGCATAGTTTTGTACTTTGAGTGGAGGTCTTTGAACTGATCCACATCTTTGATGATCTTCGAGCTTTCATTGAGATCATCAGCCACAGTAAATCTCTGGATCACCCTTTATTGTGTTGCCATCATGTGAAGTTGTGACGTTTGGACCGACATGCTCACACTTTTGAATCATGACATCTTTCCATCAGAGTAGCGAAAGATTTTACTGGTTCAAGATATTTGCAGCAGCGTAGCAGAAGCATATTATAAAAATATCTGAGCCAGGTTATGTAGATATGCACTAGTCATGATTTCTTCAATTAAGTGTGGATACTGTGAGCATGCGGCTTTGGATTGACTTCTCAATTCTGATCAGCTGCAATCGTCCAAATGTACCTGCAAACAACAGTTAGCAATAAAACACATGAAAGTGTCTTTGATCACTTTCGTTGAATTGAGGTACACGGCCCACGGTTCCCCGTTGATCAGTACAAGTACTGCCTGTGATCAGGTATAATTCCGAAGAATCTCCTTGACAGGGTTTCGCAGCTGTTCTAGCTGTTCTCAAACCGGAACGTCTCAAAGAATACAACATGGAGTGAGTGAACCAGCAAATTGAGATTCACTGATTGATGAAAAATGAATTGAAAAACAATCGTGTATTGCTTAGAAGAAAGAGTTTTTGCAATACGATGAAGGTTTTATGAGAAAGATCAATTTTCAATCAAAAATACTTTTTGTATTTGAAGAGAGTACACATTCGACGTGCTAGAGAAAAAAGAGATTCGCACATCGAACGGTTTTTCCAAAAGTATTTATTCAATCAGAGATACTTTTTGAATTTGAAAATGAATACACATTTGATGTGCTATAGAAAAGAAGATTTGCACATCGAACGGTTTTTCCAAAAGTATTCGTCAATTTATTTCCTGGACCAAAGTTGATTCAAGAGTGAATTGCCCCATCATTTATGTCCAGTTGTCATAAGCTTGATCTTTTGCAAGATCTCACATGTCACCCACCAAGAGCTTGTTTGATGTTGGATCTAGAAGGATTTCCATCTTCATCGTGAATATTTTCATATCACTCGGATGTTCTGGCAATATCACAAGGATAAAGCGTAGGACTCTTAATATATTATTACTTTCCACATTGTGTGAAACAGCAAGTCTTCATTAATTTTGTGTCCTAACGAGATATTGTGGATGATATCTTGACTCTAGACTCAATTGTGCACATTTGGTTCCTATGCCGGAGACTAGGGAGAGGGTCTCCTTCTTCAATATCAACCATCTCTAAGAGAAAGTCGATAGATTATGTCGGTTCCCCGTGAGAATGAAACAAGCCCTTTTAAGAGGAACTTGAGTAGCTTGGGAAGTTTAGTGTAGTGCGTCACTGGGTCCATGACGTCTTGTCTTCAATACCAGTGTTACCTTAGTAAACACCAGTAGCATATGTATTGAACCCGGTTTCTGCCCTAAGGTTGAATTATTGGAGGGCTATTTCATTTCACCCTTTTCACGTTCAATTCTTTTTCATTCTTCAACCCCTTCAGTGCTTACCGAGACTTCATTACTAGATCCTTGTTGGGTTTATTCCAGTACTAGCTCACTCTCAGTCCGCACTCTTCCCGTATTCTCATTTTTCTCCTTTTTTCATCATACCTAAAGACTCTACACTATCTAGTGGATTGTCCCTGGTTAGATCCCTCCGGTTCTGGCGGGATCGTGGGAACGAATACCTAACCTAACCATCCTTATAACACCATGCATAAAGTAAATTGGTCGGTCTTTTGGTATTGTTCTTTCCTTCTTGAAACCAATTGAAAAATCATTTGGAAAAACAATCAAGTTACGTGTGATACGAGATAAAAGCATTTTGTACCTTAATAGTTTTGGTCATTTAGAAATGCTCCCCCTCAACATGTGCATATGATCTTGAAATTGTTTAGCACATGGAGGCAAAAGTTCTTTTGAAATAATTTTTTTGATCACAATTTCTTTAGAAAAATCCTTTTGATTTTCTTGGTAAATTCTCCCCCTCAATATGTGCGTTGGATATTTGAAAATCATTTTGCACATAGAGGCAAGAGGTTTTTGAAGTACTTTCACGATCACATTTGCCATAGAGAAAACCATTTCAAGCTTAATCAAGGTACATATGATAAAACGTTGAAACCTTTGTACCTTGATAGTTTAATTTCTTTAGAAATGCTCCCCCTTAATATGTACTTCGAAATTCGAAAGCGTTTTAGCACATATGGGAGAGCTGCCTGCACTTTGAGTCAAAACGATCACTTGTTATCAGATTTCATATTTAAATCACATTTTCTCCATCGATCAAAAATATCAAATCAAGGTACATATGTTGAAACATAGAAATCTTTGTACCTTGAAAGTTTGTTTTCTTTTGAAATGCTCCCCCTCAATATGTGCTTCGAGATTCGAAAGCGTTTAGCACATATGTGAGAGCAACATGCACATTTGAATCAAAACGATCATCTTTTATCAAAATTCATATTAAATCACTAATTCTCCCCCGATCAAAAATATCAAACCATTTGAGATTTTGGATCCCAAGTGATTTAAATAGGTTTAGAAAACATGGGAGAAAACTGTGTTCAGATTAATTGAATTGTGATAGTGGAACAGATTTAGACATTAAAATATTGTTAGTGTCAGGTATGATAATTTTTTAAGAGATCTTTTAGGTAAAATAAAACATTTTCACAATCAAACAAGAACAGAAAAAATTTCATTTTGAAAGACCTTTGACCTTTGAAGAAAATCATACCATGACATAACATTAAATCTTTAGATCACCACTTATTTTTGTACAAACGGACTTTTTGATTGAAAATTCTTAATATGAAATCACTCCCCCCCTCAATCGATGACCGTAGTCGTCGATTGAGTGACTTAAGTTTTGATAAAATGAAGTCCGATTGATTTCCAAAGTTTAGTCCAATTATTTTCAAACAAATATTTTTCTACCATACGAACATGGTGTCATCACATTAATCCTGCACAAAGATTCGTTAGGTGGTTGAGAAGCTTATGTTGTTGTTGTAGGGCTTGGAAGAAAAATCGTCTGTTGATGTAGTGAGACTTCTTACGTTGCATTTTAATGCCAACTGAGGTCAAAATAAGCTCCGTTTCTTCATTTGCTGATGGAGAAAACCATCTGCTGATGCAGTGAGACCTCTTACGTTGCATTTTTCAATGCCAACTCTCCATAGAAGTCCAATTAAGCTCCGTTTCTTTATTTGTCAACCCAAGATATGGTTACCCTTTCCTTTCGGCATCCAATCATCTTCAATTTTGGGATCCGGATCAGGAACATTCTTATATACCAATATACCTGCATAGATTAGGGAACACACATACAGATATATGGTGGTCGACATCACCCAAACAGCAATTGACTAATAAAAGTCAATTCAACATATCAATCAGATCATATAAAGTTATGGGATTAATGTATTCATCAATCTATAATCATCTAATCCTAACAATCACATCCTAGAAACCTAGCCCTTCAACATAGGCAATTATATTTTTTCAGATAAGCACGTAGGATGATTAAGAAAGCCCGTTAGATGATGTAAATTTGAAAAACATTCTCCCCCTCAATCAATGACTCTTTCTTTGAAAAGTTTGAAAGCGCTGAAGTCATTGATTGAGTTTTCAATATATTTCGAAAAGTCTGAATAAGATTGATTTTCAAGAAACTCATTTACCACCATTTTAAAACAACAAATATTTTTCTGAAGAATTTTAGACGGAAAAACATTTGTGTAGGAACAGCAGTCCTTCGACATACTTTCCTCATTTTGTTTTAGGATAAGTGCACGAAATTTTTGAAAATTTGATTTAGTGCAGCACTTTCCTTTCCTGAAGAACGGGTTGCTATCTGAAATAATAGCAAGCCATAGTTTACGCTCGGGTTACAGTCTGAAATAACTGCAAGCCATTTGATTTGTGACATGTTTTCAAAGGAAATATTTACACCTTCTGCTCGAACTTCATCTATGGTCCCGTGCCATTGTTGAATGACATTTCTAAGACCGCAGATGTTTTTGATACCAGAAGACATGTCTTGAAAAAAAAACATATTTTTCGTATTTTTAAATTTTCTGATTTTTATGGGTTTTTGTTGATTATATATTTTTCTATTTCGTTTTTAATAAATATATACACAGATAGATAGATGATATAGTTTAAGAAGATGATGATACGAGTACCGAGATAAGGATATTGAGCAGCCCCGTTGTAGAAGATAGAAATCATTATCTCTTAAACGTCCACCACTAAAGTTTCCGAGGCTCTTGAAAAGAAGAAATAGAGCCTTTAAGAATGTGAGCCTTTGGCAGCTTCCCCCAAACCGAAAATCCTTTAGCTGAGCAGATTCAAAGCTTTCTTTCAAGCTTCCATTAGCCAGGTGCACAAAGAGGCACACCATTATCATCGATCTTGCTGCTCCTTTTAAGAATAATCACCGTGATTCTTCGTTCGAGGTTATATCATCCAAAAGAACAGCAACGTATCATCCCACACATAAGTAACTCCTCTCAAATTTCTTTTCCACTGAAGTCTGACGCGATCCATTCCAAAAGGTGTCAAGAGAACACTTCTCCCAAGTAGTTGAATTGATGCAGTCAGTCTCTTAGACTAGAGCTCACGAACCCGAATACACATATACCCAAAAAACAGAGAAACTTATAACATCGAAGTAGCAGATTAAGTCCGATAGCCAAAGAATAACCCCGATGATAGTGTATGAAGCTCAAGAACCCGAAGTACCCGAATGCCCAAAGAGAGAAAAACCGATAACATTGAAGAAGCAGGCCGAATCACTGATTATCTCTGCAGATGACTATCTCTGTGGACGTCAACTCCGGAATAAGTGATTATATCTCTGAATCACTGATTAAGCTCTCAAGTGAGACAGCTGAGTGCCCCCAATGTACACAATTCTCTCTCCCCTAATGATTGCGATAACATCGAAATCATCACACACTTGTGTACCTCTTTTTATCTTCAGAAACTTTCTCTTACATCACTTCCCCCACGTCGTTGGAATAATAACACTAAAAGCCTTGATGAGTAAAACCTTGTGTTTCTCTGAGGTCATGACATTCGTATTCCCGGGATATCTTCAATCACTTAGAAGAATTAAGTTCATCAAGTTTACTCGCTTTGTGTTTAGATGTGTGTCTACTTCCCCCTTGCTGGTTTTGACACTTCAGAATCAGCAACATATTATAAGCCCATATACTAGAAATCTGTTGAGAAGAACATCATAAGCTCAGATGTATCTGTGAGAATCAACTTGCTGAAGAATATGAGCAAGTCTAATTGGGGATTAAATTTGGCATTTCATTCTCTCCCAATTAGTGCTCTCCCCTAAACTGACGAAGATTTTCAAGTGTTCTTCTCAGCCCAGATTAAGAAGAAGTCTTTAGATCATCAAATGCAATTGGTCTTTAGTCTTCTAACATGCAGCAAAAAATGTAGAACAGACTGTAGACTCGACCTTCTTCAAGATTGTCCGAATGGGGAATAGATAGTTAACATCTTCATCACACTAAAAAGCATCCCAATTAACTTACATCTTGCAAATCCATTTAATTAAAATCCCTCGCAATCAAATAAGAACAGAAAGATGTTCATCAAGGAAAACGAACACACAAAATGGTAACACCAAGCAAGCAATCACATCAAACAAGAACAGAAGGTTGTTCGGAATCATCATGTTGATGTGCACGTGAAGCATTAACCGGAAGCACTTGTCTTTAAACTCATCAGCCCGTGTGAAGATGTCAACCAACGGCTCTTAGAAGAAACTCCATGTAACGATGACCCGATAAGAAGAAGCTCGGTTCTTACATGAGTTAGGAGCCGTTTGACCATTTATTCTCAAATATCAATCAATCATGCAAAAAATTCACACTTCTTCTCCCCCTCAAGAATTGCATACGGAGATGCCATTCTTGATTAAACAAGTGATTATCATCCAAATGTATTCTATTCACACTTCTGCCCCGCAAAATTAGCACGTGATGTTGCCATCTTCATTATATTGAGCAAGTGGAATAAGAGTAATTATCAGTAGTCCGGTTCACTTGATGACTGAAGCGCATGGAAAAAGCATGAAGCATGTTGATGAGAATGGTCATAATAAGAATATTTTTCTTCTTCAGAAGATAAAGCACACTGAAGCGTACACTTTTATTTTCTTTAGAGAACGAGGCTTGAATTGTTGTGTTCAAACGTCATAAGAAGATTTCTCTTCTTTTGAAGATAAAGCGCACTGAAACGTGTACTTTTCTTTTCTTTAGAGTACGAGGCATGAACTGAAGTGTTCATACGTCATAAGAAGATTTCTATTCTTCAGAAGATAAAGTGCACTGACACGTACACTTTTCTTTTCTTTAGAGTACGAGGCATGAACTGATGTGTTCATAGGTAATAAGAAGATTTCTCTTCTTCAGAAGATAAAGCGCACTGAAACGTACACTTTTCTTTTTGTTAGAGTACGAGGCTTGAACTGAAGTATTCAAACGTCATAATGTTGAAGTACGAGGCCTGAACTGATGTGAACAGACGTCATCATCTCTCTCTTTTCAGCTCTCTTGGCAAAACTTGTAATCAACCCCATTATCATTCAGTAGGCTCTTTGTCATGACAGCTGATGGAGAAAACCCAATATGATGAATTTGAACCTGAAGTAAAACAACCTGAACTCGTGACTTAAACTTGCACATATGTAACAAAGAGCGGTGCCGAGACTTCATCGTCCATTGAATCTCTAAGTACTCTATACTCTTCATCCAACCAACCATCAAGTATAAGACGTACATCACCTCTTGAAAATCCACAATTGAATGTGACACTGAGCACTACAACGTAACTCCTTAAAGTGATAGTAATTTTGTGGTGGTACGAGCCCAATTCCCCCAAGTGGTAAAAGAAAAAGAAAAAGTCACCCAACAATAACTAGATTTCCATGTCTTCATTTTTGATAATAAGCTTGAACAAGGATCTAGAAGAATCTTCATCCAACCATCCCTGATACCTTCAGATACTAAGTACACTTGCCCGTGATATTTCACTTCAAACTCAAATAAATAATAGTGAATTAACCCGTTGTCACATCTTGTTAAAAGCTCAAATCTAGCCTCCTTGGACCTTAAAAGTGAACTTTGATAATGGTTTCATCCCGACCATGGTTAAAAGCATGTAACCCCGTAAAACCATGTAATAGCCAAACTGCCATGATGAATATCCAAACACACATCCAATTCATGAAGTACACCCTTTTATCTCTTCTTTGAAACAGAAACCGTAGCACCAGCATCAAAAGAGATCTCAAAATACACTTTCCTTTCTCCAAGATGGTTCCATCATTACGGGATTTTACAACTCTATGGTTTAAACTGAGAAATAGTTTCTTTCGCGAGATTTTACAAAACCAAGAATAAACCGTAAGATAGATCCGGAAATGCACTTTACAATTACCAGGATGTTTCCACTGTCACGGGATTTTACAAGTCTATGATTTAAACCGAGAAATAGATTCTTTCGCGAGATTTTACAAAATCAAGACAAAACCATAAACAATGTCAGCTTGAATGTATTATGAAAACTTTGGTTTCGGTGAATATCTGTTTTAGGGGAACATGCAACGGTTCATCAGCGGTTCATTATCCAACATCAACATTATCATCAACCATCCAATAAACACTTTGGTAAACATATCATTCACGCATTCTGTCGGCTAATGTTGTGACCTCCTGGTGAAGTAAACCCGATATAACAAACTTGATTATGAAGTAAAATTCCCCAGATTTGTTACTTAAACTTGTACTAATCCTTGTGCAGAAGAAACGGTGTACCCAATGTACAAAACCTCTTGTCATTCTCAACTGCGTGAGACACCGAAGTGATAGCTACGTTGTGGGTTAAACGAGAAAGAATCACAACCGTAACTAAATAGCCAAGTCTTTATCACACTCTATAAATGCCCAAACAAGTCATCTTCGCGGAAGGGTAGAAAGAAAGAAGATGAAATAAGTAGACGGCTCTGAAAAACCTCACTTCAAATCCAAATAGGAAATACCGTCCAAGCAACCCCGTAGTCAATCTTAGTTCAACCATCAAGTCAAGCCGAGACATAAAATTATCCGTGAAATGCATAAACCAAAGTATCAAGCCTCATAGCACATCAAATCTCATCATTACACCAAATCATATCGACAAATCTCATCAACCAATCTCATCATTAAATCACATAAATCCGGTCTCATATTGAGAAGCCCATGTGACCGTCATTCAAATCCAAGCTTCATGGCCCAATGTTCAAACTAACTTGTATATCAATCACTTATACTCCCGTTATGATAAATTTCTTTTCTCAAAAATTAAGATCAAGCCGTGAATTTGTATCCACCGTGAAAATATACCATACCGAGAAAAATACCACTTTAATCCAAAATTTATAAAAACAACATTTGATTAACAAATTGTTTTTGGATAATTAGATAATTAATAAACATTTAAGCATTGTCCAAAATCCAATCTGTCGAGCCCAATAACCCTTTTTAGTACTCCTCATGACCAACCAAGTTCAGTCCTAAATCCATCCATGACCGCCTAAAAAAATAGAATTCGTTCGGCCCATATTAAAAATTATGAAACCAGTGGCCCGGTTAAGAATACAATCACCATATATATCACTTAACCTATCCCTAATTTATCTCATATTATAACCCTAGTTAGACACATCCGCCTCTCTCTTTCACAGATAACACATCTAATCTCCATGAAACCCTTAACATCTTCACCTCCCAAATATGTCTGCCCCCATTTGTTATCTGCCACTCTCATCTCATTCTTAATCTTCAAACCCTAAGCTCTCTCAAGTATCAAACGTAGTCACACACAAAATTATTTAAACAACCCAAATAACAAATAATTCGCCCCATAGTATCCACGATGTAAACTCACCACAGAGATGGTTTGAGTGACATCATGACAGCCACAGGGATGGCAAAGAGGGTCATGAGAAAGCTTCGACATCACCCAAACGGTTCAAGGTAGGTATTGTTTCATTTTGTTTGAGTCTTGAGTCTTAACGAATTAAAAGAAAGGTGATTATAACAACGATGTTATCAATCATTCTTGAGTATTCGAATATTTATTGAGGCGAGACTTCATAAATTCGGTCAATGATGATACAAGTTCCACATAAAAATCTTAGAAAGATTACAATTAACGAGGAACTAGTCTGAGTCGATTAGATATTAATTATTTCAGTTTCGAGTCATTTAAGATAGAACTTGATTTGGTTGTTGAAATAATGCCGAAGGGATTAGGTTGATATGATTAAGGTTCTGTTGTGATGTTGTCAAATTGACTTCATCATTTTGCATTTCGTTATGAGTATACCATGGACTGATGATGGCTTAGAACTGAGGTCTAATGAAATATTTGGTATTTGGTAAAAGTTTTGTTGTCGAGGTCAATGTGCATATTTGGTTCTTCTGCTACTCATCTTCTACTCTTCACACAAGTCGCTAGAATAAATATTCAAAACAGTTTAGTCAAGTCGCTAACCATGCTTGAGTCAAGTTGCTTCCTTTTCTGTCACAAGTCGCTAGTTTCATAAACAATAGTCGAATTAACAAGTCGCTAACTAGTTAAATAACAATTCGCTACATGATGGACAACTCGCTACCCATATACAATGAATCTAGACAACTTGTAAAGACAAGTCGCCACCAGTACTTGAAAGAAGTCGCTAGGAAGATTTTTGACATTTTGCTCCGGTGATTTTTCCGACCATATTCATAGC
Organism: Chrysanthemum seticuspe; assembly: GCA_019973895.1. Lineage (NCBI taxonomy): Eukaryota > Viridiplantae > Streptophyta > Magnoliopsida > Asterales > Asteraceae > Chrysanthemum > Chrysanthemum seticuspe. The sequence goes on along the minus strand of BPTQ01000007.1, from coordinate 244,298,582 downwards.
AGACCCAGAAAAATAGTTTTGACACAGTTTGACTGCATAGACTGACCAGATGACACATTTTAATCTTTTTGACCACAGATATCACGAAAATGGTTCAAAGAAAACAGTCGTAAAAGATGAAATAGCATAAGCTAGTTTGGACACCAAGTGACACAACCCAGATAAATAAAGCTTGTGACTTTTGTGTTTTTAACCATATTAGAGTACAAAAATTGACATAAAACTATTTACCACACAAAAAGGAAAAGATTTCCAGTATCATAAAAACTTGGTAAAATCAGTTTTGAAGCAAGATTCGAACCACAAAAGTAACCACAAAATTCGACCAAATGACATAACCGGTACCAAACCGCATCAAACAAAAACCGCGTTGAACCATGAAATAAACCACGAGAATCAACATAAACAACACAACCTAGGCTCTGATGCCAATTGTTAGGATCCTATATTTATTGTGTTGATGATTCGGGTGGTCTTCGATGATGGAAATACAAGTATGCCATGTTTTAGAGAGAGAAAGAGATGAGAGGGTGTTCTTGTTAGAGACTAGGTTTACAAATGAAAGGTTAGATTATGAAAGAAGCACCACCCCTTCCATGGATGGAAGGGGTATTTATAGTTACAATAAATACGTCCTCTTGTCAGACTGTAGATCAGGCATACAGTGGGTAAAGACCCGTCCTTACTCCACGGTGTTACACTAAACTAATCTACATTACTAATTAACTAATTAACTACAAAACAACGTAAATAACTACAAGTCTACGAGCTAACATATGCTAGACCATAATTGGGGTGACCGACACTTTAACATCGAATTTCCAATTCCTAACAAAAAGACATAGACGAAACCCTAACTATTAAACAAACCAAAATTAGTGTGGCAGCCCTATAGGCTTTTAATATCTAACACCCGAAAGTAGGGGTGAGCAAACGACCCGAACGGACCGGACCGACCGACTGACCGACCGAGATCGGACCAGACCGGACCGGACTGACCACATTCAGTCCGGTCCTCAGTCTAGGCTTTTGGGCTAATTCGGTCCTCGGTCCGGTCCGGACCACAAACCGACTATTTTGGCCTTGTTGGACCGGACCGACCGACGGACCGACCGAGGCCGGACCGGACCGACCACATTCAGTCCGGTCCTCGGTCTAGGCTTTTTGGCTAATTCGGTCCTCGGTCTTGGCGGTCCAGTCCGGTCTGGGACCGATGCTCACCCCTACCCGAAAGTACCAAGAAAGCAACAAGACCAAGCACACCCCCGAATCATGAACCAAACTATTTATTATCTAAAGATATTTGTTTTGGGTATATCGAGAGTACAACAAATGTATATTGAGTTTAGTCAAAGAAAATGCAAGTGCGGGTCATACAACCATATGGTTTTATACATACTGCCGTATGCTTCATTTCATACGTTTGGCAGATTGTTTCAACAGGCCATACAACCATATAATTTTGAGAATATGCACCGCATATATATGTTATGCATGTGGGCAAAACAACAATCTAGAAATTATAACATACCAAAGCATAATAACAACAACAAAACAATAACTTAATAATTTCTAAATGAGTTATGGAATATTATTTGAATGTGAAATGTATGAGCAAAAATATTTTTTCCCTTTGAATGATCATAAATTCTCTAATCCGGGAAGATAACGATATTATAGGATTGTAATGTGTTTCGTGTATATTGATATCATTCAATAGTACATATATAGTGTGTAAACCCTTACCAATAACACACGGGCCTTAGCCCCCTACAAAATACATACAAAATATAGTAAATGTACGGCTAACACTACCTTTCAGTTTGAGTGGGAGGATACCAGACACTCAAATTGGTACAAAACTCTTCAAACAATGCTGAAGGTAAGCCTTTAGTAAAAATATATGTGTACTGATAAGGATTTAAAACATACATTTTTAGGGGGTCATTTAAGCCCTAAGTCAACACATTTTATATTTGTTACTACATAAAATCGTTCCTTTTCCCATTTGAAGTCTTTTGGAAGCAAAATGCTAGAATAAAGCATATTTGGACGAAAAAGAGCGAAAACATGAAGAAAACGACAAAGTCGAGACTCAAGTTGTTTCTAAAGCCAGACGACATCCCAACTTAAAGGGTGACACCGTCATTTGTTGAAGATTTTGATAAAAGTTCGAGTGACTGCTCAGGTGATTTTTTGGTTCTAAAACCTGACGACATCAAGTGTTAAATCTGGAGGGCGTCACCCATTGTTTTACACCAGACGACCAAGGAACAAATCCCAGACGACGTCCCTATTAAATATTGATGGCGTCACACTCATCAACCGACGTCGTCCCAATGATGACTTGGCCCAGACGAAACCCTAAATATGGTGACCTGACGGCGTCACCATCAGAAGGCGACGACGTCGCACTTGTAAATCTATATATACAATTCATATTTTTTTTGCATTAAAGAGGTAGAATTTTGGAGAGAAAACCCTGGCTCGTGTGTATTCCGACTTGGACAATATTTTAGGGTTCCAATACCTTCTTTACATCATAAGATAAGTTTGTTGATGCGCGCGAAAGGCGCGTTCGGGGTCAAAGAAACTTCCTTTTCTTTGAGCAAGTTTTTCAACCTCCTAGGCAGTGAACCTAATCGCTGTAGTATAGTAAGGGGTAAGCCTCCGGGATTGATATCATTCTCTATGGGAATAGAAATGCTAGTAAGAAATATATGACGAGAAGGTGGGGTTGAGGATGATTTTTTTTTATGGTTTTTTAGAAAGCAAATGTAAAATCTCGGGGCAATTGGTTTGGGGGTGGTACTTCTACCGATTACTTTACTTATCTAATTATCTAATTACTACAGGTAGCTATGTCTAATTGAGGTGTGCACGTATGATGATTAATGATGTGTTCACTTAAATACTATTACTCCCTAGTTATCTTTTATTGGTTGGTTGAGTTGTCACGTCCTTTATCTTAACGCGTTGTATTCCTAAAGGTCGTAGGGTATGCGTGGTCCCTAGTTCTTTGAGGTTATCTCTCGAATATGACTCACGTATTCGGCAAGCCTAAGCTATTTCATCCATGAACCTTATCATCATAAAGCATACTCAAGCATTAAATACAACGAAGATGCCTAGTTGCACTCCTAAGCCAATTTCAATTAAGATAAGAAACAACCTAACAATAATCAATAACTAGGTTTCATAGATCTAAGCAAACACACAAGTAATTTAGCTGCACATGATAGACAAGCAAGCATACACACAATCAATCGAATATGAGATAGACATAATGATAAATTGAATTAATAAACTTATCTCGATGTGTAAAATAGGGTATGAGACCCTAGAATACTGTCCAAGTCGGACTACAACTTAGTTAGGGTTTGCTTTCCAAAATTCTACCTCTTAAAATACAGAAAAATTGAATTCTATATGTAGATTTACAATCGCGACAGCGTCACCTTTTTCATGTGGCGCTGTCAGGTCGCCATCATTAGGGTTTCGTTTTGGCCAAGTCATCGATGGAACGGCGTGACTTTAGAGTTGTGATGCTGGCGGTATTTAGTTGAGACGTCGTTTTGATTCTAGATCTGGGCCGTCTGGGGGGAAAACTGTGAGTGACGCCCTCCATAATTAAAGCGTGACGCCGTCAGGTTATAATACCAGAAATTTCACTGAGTCATCACGTGCATATTTTGATCAAGTCTTCATAGAGGTGTGGCGTCGCCCTTTGGATGGGACGCCGTCAGGTTTTGTTGATCAGCCTTGAGTGTCTTCGATCTTGACTTTGCCATTTTCTTCAAGTTTTTGCTCATTTTCGTCCAAATGTGCTTCATTCAAGCATTTTGCTTCTAAAAGACCTAAAAAGTGAAAAGGAACGAAATTAAGTAGTAACGGATAAAAAATGTGTCGAAATAGGGCTTAAATGACCCCCTAAAAGCGTACGTTTTATATCCTTATCAAATATCCCTACACTTGGTATTTGCTTGTCCTCAAGCAAATGTGCTTTTAATCAATCAATTTATAAGTTAGGGGCATGAAGCATTAGTTTAAAATAGTTTATAACAAGTAAAAGCGCCACAATAGTCATAACAAGAATGAAAATTATATACTAGCACCTCACAAGGGGTGTTTGGAATCTCTCATCTATCAGGTTTATATGAAATATAATATGAATGGAAATGTAAGATAAACACTCATTACCTGGCATAGTACATAGATTACCATAAGCTTGAGACTAGATCAAACCTCCACCTCTTTGGCGTAAGCACCTAGGAACAACTATCTAAGAGGTCTTTACAATGGTTGTAACGTTAGGCTTAGGGTAGGGAAACTGTTAGGTCACCATATTAGTAACACAAGCATCAATATGTAGAAATAGAGAAGAGATAGAGATCGGATGAAAAAATCCAAACACACACACGCGTAAATACTAAGAAGGGTTATGCGTAAGGTTTGAAAGAGAATGAAATTGAACAACCAACCCTCAAATGAGGGTTATTACAAGGTATTTATAGGAGAGGGAGCTAGGGCAACACTCTTAGTCCCTTCCTTTCCTTATTGACTTGGGCCTAGGTTTGTGGGCCTTCTATATAAGCCTAAGCTAATAACAAACATAAAGGCCATATTAAGCTAACTATTACATATGAATCACTAACACTTGAATAAGGTTTAGGAGTGATTCCAACAATCTCCCCCTAAGTGTTAGTGATGAATGAATGAGTGATAAACGTTGTAGGTGCTGATGTAATAGTAGCTTTGACGTCTTCTGACATTCTTCTTTCTTGTGAGAAAAGGTGTCTTGATTCGAACAATCTCCCCAGTGTAGTGAAATTGTTTCTTTTGAAGTATTCTGCTTTGACGTCTTCATTTTCTTTGTTCTTTAGTTCTTTGTTCTTTGAAAGTGATAGTATGATGTGGTAATCTGCATCAGGTCTGCTTCGCTGATCCAATGTCTCCACGTATTTCTGCAACATGCTCACACGCTCTTTAACGTTGGATTACAGTTGATGAAGTTCTTTAAGTCTTTAAACTTTGTAGATTCTTTGTTGACAAAGAATCATTCTGACTTTGTGTTGCCTTTGATTATGAGAGAACTTTCATGAGTGATGTTGTTGGTATGAGCACGTGGAGAATCTGCATGATCAGTCCACTCCAGAGCTTCCATGAGAAGTAAACATAGGAAATGTTAGTAATAAGCGGATTCCGGCACTTACAAGTTTGAACTTCGAGAGTGTTAACAGCATAGTGTGAAAACACGACTCTAATTCTCACAAAGGCCGTTCCTGAACCGGAGTCCCACAAGTGAGATATCGCGATGTACCAAAGTATACCTACGGTTCAGATGAGTTGCTGAGGTACACCGAAGCATTACCTCACGACTGTAGACCGTTTGTGACACACTAAGCGTAATCCACGGGGAGTTACCGAAGTGACCTGCTGTCAGGGCTGTTTGATGTTGACCCTGGCAGGAGTTTCCATTCAATCACTGAGGATCACATATGTGAACCTCTTATAAATGTTCTCGACAGATTGCTAGGATCTGTGTAGGACTCGATAACGTACCACTGTTGTTCTTATTGTTGAACAACAAGTGATGAAATGTCAAGTGTACCTAAGAGATCTTTTGATAAATCTCGTGGCTCTAGACTCGATAGTGCACTTTGGTTTTCCTGAGTGGAGACAAGGGATAGGGTCTCCTTCTTCAATACCAGCAATCTCTAAGAGAAAGCCGATAGTTTACGTAGGGTTCCCTGTGAGAATGAAACAAGCTTCTGTTGAGAGAAACTTGAGTGGCTAAGAAGGTGTAGTGCATGCGTCACTGGGTCCATGACGACTTTCAGTCTTCAATAACGGTGTCATCAAGTGACAACCAGTAGCATATGAATTGAACTCGGTGTCTGCCCTAAGTTGAATAATTTGGAGGGCTATTTCTTTTCACCCTTTTCTTTGCATTTCTTTTTAATTCTTCAACTCCTTCTTTCTCCGATTCTCGTTTTCTCCTTTTTATAATCATACCTAAGGACTTCTAATACTAACTATTGGTAGTATCCTTGGGTAGATCCCTCCGGCTCTGGCAGATCATAGGACGGTTATTCCTAACCTTAATCACCTTATAACTCGGTTGCCATAAAACCATTTTTCATGAAAATTTCTTGAAGTGTTTGTGAATAAAAACATGTTTGAACACTTCAAGAGTTTTAGATTTTTAGAAATACTCCCCCTCCACATGTGCTTAAGAGTTTTGACAGAAATCTGCACAGTGAGGAAAGAGCGCGCATTTTTGAATTGATTGACTCAAGATAGACAATTCCTTGCGAGACACTATTACGTTGCATAGTTAAAGAGATACATTGTCAGCTTTTAGGTGACAACTAGCTCTAATAACTACCTTGAAGATGTGGACAACCCTGAGAGGTTGTCAAACCCGTCACAGTTCATGTCTATCAAGAGCTTCTCGAATAGGTACAATTTACTTGGATAAGTCTTGGAAGACAAATCCTTTCAATGTAAGACTGTTCAGATCCCGTCAATTCATGGGTTGAAGTCTTTTCACACGAGGATTCAATAGCAATTTCACAACATATTTCTTATCACATAAATTTCTCCCCCTCAAAAATGGCATATAAATGTTATTTTTGAAGAAATGTTGAGAATAAATATGACCATTTTGAGTTTTGTAGGAAGATTACACAAAGAAAAATTTGTGAACATAGTTTTTTAAGTCAAATACTCCCCCTCAACAAGTAATACTAACTTTTGAGGTTTTGAAAACGTAAGGGGAAGTACTTGTTCTTTTGAGCAAAACCTTGAAAAATGAAAGGTTTGATAGGTTTTACTCAAAAGTAAGAAGCTTTCGCTCCTTTTATAGGATTGTGGCACTGAAGCGTACCACAGGGTCCTTTCATTACAAGAACGGGTTGTACACTGTTATGTGTGCCCAAGCCATAGACAATATAAAATCATACATCCAAAATAATATGAAATAGAAGCAGTTTAAGGGGTACCAGGTAGTCCAGTAATATCACCAGGAATGCGAACAGGGCGTTGATAGCCGGTGAGAGTAATCCTCGGACGACAACCTACAAAGCTCTCTAGTGTTCTGAACTGGTCCCTTATGTACAACCTCTCATCAATCATTGTGATGATCCTCTTCACATCCCGTCTGTCCTGAGAGTTCTATCGCTTTGGTGTCCCAATGTCTTCATGTATATCCATCAACCTGTAAGCCAAGCCATCCCTAACCTTCATCAATGTATGATCCCCAAACTTGTGAAGATCTCTACACGCCATCAAGCAGTTTCGTTGTAGCTCACTACGATAAATTACTCCGAATGGTTTGCTGACGAGGGTGTATTGTGGAAGCTGGTTGATGTCGGGAAGTTCTAGGTGAGGTCTGGTGAAGTTGACACGGGTCTAATACGACTCAACAACAAGTTGTAGATCTTCTTACGTTCCTGTATCACTATGCTTCTGATGAATATGAGCAAGGACTTGATGTATTCGCGTTGAATTTCAGTCGAGAATTTTCTCATGCGTCCCTGTACTTTGGCAAGATACAGATCTTCAATCTCGTTGAGAGACAAGTTCTGAAAGTCCGCTTCACAGAATTCATAGTCTCTTTCGTCTTGTCTTTTGACCACAATTTTCTTGAGGAAAGTGTAGTCCCATTTAGACGAAAGAGCTACATGCTTAACCGCAACGATTGCTTTAGTACTGAACACTTCATGTTGAGACTTCTGAACCTGGCAGCTTTTGTAGTAGATTCGTCGGCGTTCTGGCCAATGGTGAATCCCATACATTGCATCACGGTCATACAATTCCACATTGTTGGAAAACATGTGGGTAGCCTTTTCCTCGATGGCTATGCAGTTAGAGTATATGGCTGCCGGGAACGGAAGTGTCAGTGATGTAGCGTATTTCCTTGAATCATCACTTCCGTGTAGAAGAAATTCCAAGTCGTTGTTGAAGAAGTAGCGAAATGGAATCTTAGGCTGATCTATTTGGCCAATCGTTGGTAGAGGTTTAGACCAGTCAGTGTAGTAAGGGGCATTGTCTTTCCTGGAGAAGTAGATGTTTGCTTCAGGGTTGAGCCAATCAATGTTGTTGGACATGGCTCGTGCTATGTTTTCAAGATGGTATTCAACCTCGATGGCACTTTTCGAGCTGTCTTTTAGCAGTTGAAAGGCTTCATTCTTGATCCGTTTCAACTCTGATTTCGTCATCTTCTTCACTCAGAATTTTTCTTGCAGTAACTTTGCATCCTCCAATGTACTACCGTCTACCAGATCTTGACCTTCAGATGGATAGGGAGTAGAATTAACAAGTGTAGAAAACCAGTTGTATTCATCAGTGTCATCCTCGTCTTGCCATGATACGACGTCAGCCTTGGGCGCCTTCTTCTTCTTTTTCTTAGGCCTAGATGAGGATGCTGGTTTCTTATCTTTGTCGGGAGAGGTGGGTTGTTGTTGGGGCTCATGGACTTCCTCATCGTCACCACCCGTATACTCGAAGTGATCACCAGTTTTCTGAGTCTGGGGTGGTAACTCAGAATCCTGAGGTTTTTTAGTAGAAGAGCGAGGAGGAGATCGTGGTTGAGCTGGAGTCCTTTGGGGTGGAGGTTGCATGGAGGATGATTTACCAGACTTCTTCGGGCGTTTAGGCTCGTCATGCTTATCCTTATCCTTATCTTCTTCGTCTCTTGGACGTTTAGGCCTTTGAGCTTCTTCCCTGTAAGCTGATTTGAGTTGATATTCCAGTAGTGCTTCAAACAATTTACCTTCAGAAGAAGTAAATGTTGCAGAGCGTTTAGACATTTAAGCTACTAGCCTATTAACCAATTCAGCATCTGAGAATATTATGGGATCAACTGGGTTGATGTTGACATGCATTGGTGTTGATCTCATAGTTTGCTTGAACAAGTGTAATAGATTCGGATAGAGTTGTTTGGTAAACATCTCCTTTGTAACTCCAGGAACGATGTCAAGAAGGTACTTGTGAGTGTAACCTTTGATCATCTCGTTCATTTCCCTTTGAGGATCACGTTCCATGAACTTATGGATGTACTCCCTTGCATCTTTCATCTTGTCATTCTCGTCATGAAGGTACTGTACCTGGTCAGCGAGAAAATTCAGCTTTTTGTAAAGCACGTCTTTCTTTCTGACATGTTTGACAGCCTTAACAATTCGTGTCTTAGCTTGAGAGATCCAAGAGGCAGTTGGCTTCTTCACTGATTTGGATGTAGATCTGGTTGATCTTCTGGATGGTGGTTGTGAAGAGTGAGAAGATGAGTCTGACGATGATGAGTTGTGAGGAGGCTCAGGATCCTTAGGTGGTTCAGAAGTTTCCACCTTAGAACGTGCGGGACTGTCTAGAAGAAAATGATCATAGGCAGTTTCTTCTTCATTTCCAGACTTAGCCGTTTCATCAGCCTTAGTATCATCAGCAGGAGTTTTCTCAGTCTTTTCCGTTTCTGGTTCCTCAATATCAAAGTTGATGGAATCTTCAATCTGCCGTTGTTGTTGTTCGTGAGTGATGGTAGTACCAGTTCCCTTATCGGGTCGATTAACCGCATCAGGAACTGGTGTGGCTTTAGTACCACCACTTGAACCTCCAGGGCCACGAGTTTGATCTTTTACGAATTCTTCGGCAAAGTGTTTTCGTCTGAGTTCCTTCAACTTCTTTTGATATTCACTTTCTTCGTCAACTGGTTCTTCGTCAGAACTTTCCTTATCATGCTCAATCACTAGGGTTTTTCCTTTACCTTTGTCAGCTGGTGGACTGGGAGGTTTAGCTACTGATGGAGTAATATCGGTTGCAGTTTCAGAGTAGAAAACCTCTTCGTCTGATTCTGTATCTTCAGAGCTTTCGTCCACTAGCTTTCTTGGCGGTTCAGGCTTAGGTACGGGAATAGGAACAACTTCCTTAGAAGGAGTTTTCCTTTTGAGTGGAGGTTTCCTCTTCAGGAACTTTTGTTGACTCTCAGTGCTTGCGGCACTGGCTGCACTCCCTCGTCTAGTTTTCCTGGTAGGTGTACCAGAAGGCTTGTCATCGAGAAAACCAACTTTACTTTCTTCAACTGCTACCAGATACCTTTTGTATGTGTAGAGCCTTTTGATTTCATCAGACAGAAGGTGATCCGACAACACAACACCCTATTTCTTCATTGTTGATTCCTTGAATCTGACAGTTAGAGTAGGTTCAGACAACATGTCGTGATTGTTGGGGTCATTGAGTCTCTTGGGGATATCAGGATTGAGTCCAAGTGCTATTTGGATCAACAGTTTTGTATATCTGATATAAGGAATCTTTGAGCCAAGCTTTTTGAGGAATGACATCATGTCGTCCCATATCAGAGCTTCAATTTCGATGTGCTTCATGTTGATCAAAGCCCAAAAAATCTGCAGTTCCATGAGCTTGGGATGCTCATAGCCACTGTTACGACCGGAAACTGATTTGGTGATGATGATGTTGAGAGTTCTCCAGGGTTGAGGAATATTCTTAAGATCCACGTATGAATGCTTAGTGATTACACCTGTAGCTTCATCATAACCAATGTCGATCATGAATTGGAGAACAGTCTCTTCAGTTGGTGCAGCAACGTATTCGGTTGGCTCGATGTCGGGAATGAGGAGAACAGTCCTTAAGTCTGCAGGTGTAATGGTGACTTGTTTGTGGTTGAGAGTCACTGTCACAACATTCTGTCCTTTGATCTTTTGCATTGTATTCCAGAACTGATGAATGTAGATCTCTAGAACAGTAGCAGAGTTGGAGAGCATGTTCTGATAAGGATTATTCTTTAGAATATCCACAACAATCAAGCAAGAAGACTCTGAGCAGGTGAGAGTTTCAAAGTCAACTCGAAGGTTGTTCTTTCCAATCTTCATCGGATAGCCATTAGGGAAGATATCAGTAATGGTGAGAACATTTGGTGCATCCACATTCATTTGAGCGTCCATGTCGTGATCTGAAAGATATTTAACCAAAAGAACCAACATATCGAAAGACATTATGTTAGTCAACAGATGGTTTTATTGTCTACTTATTGAATGTGATGAGTCAATGATTGTTACGAGTCAAAAGTCACTTGTTTGTCCAACAGTCCAATGAAGTCGTGATAAGTTTCATGAGTTAATTAACTTTAAGTTTTAAAGTCCATGTTATCACTTATTTCTCACAACATATTAAACGTTTAAGTTTATTAGTGACATTATTGGTTTCGTGGCGTTATGATTTATTTATTTACAAGTTTGCACGCGTAACAATTCATAATAAAGGTTAAACAAGGCTTAGGCGTAGAAATGGCAAGCTTATGCGTAAATAGGAGAGGTATACGTGTAAACGCAAGCTTATGCCTAGGATCCTGACTTACGCGTAAGAAATATTACGCGTAGGAAAAAGGGGACCTTACGCGTAAGCGCATGTAAAACCTTACGCGTAAGGTTACTCGTAAGTGTAGACCTTATGCGAAGAGGTCACTGTTTACGCATATCCTTCACAGGATACGCGTAGTCCCTTATGTAGAACCTTACGTGTATCAGTTACGCGTATGATTACTCTTACGCATAACCTTCTACGCGTAAGGTGATCCTTATGCGTAGATTGCTAATAACCTTGATTTTGAATTTCACGCGTAATAAACCTGAAATAAATTAATCATAGCACCAATTATTAACACATACATTCAATATTTATCAGATCAAACATGAAAAACTCGTCAAACAGTTATGCGTAACCCTAAACCCTAAGGTTTAATTTCTATGAATAAGAGATTTAGCCATAGGAATTGCACCAAAATGATTCTGGTAAGTCTAAGAAGCCTATTAAGTTGTCTTATCCAAGTTTTAACATCAAATATGTCATGAATCAAAAATACCCAAACCGTATGAACATAAACCCTAGTTTCCAATTTATGAATCATTAGTGTTTCTGGGTAATTTCTGGGTCTAAATATGATCAATTCAACTTGAAAACAACCTCATACAACAATCTTTATCACCAAAAATGTTCACATATGAAAACCCCCAAACTAACGCATGAACCCTAATTCACAATATCAAGCAATTCGTATTTCTGGGCGAGTATTGATGATAAAAATGGACTCATAGCGATTAAATGAACGTTTTGACATAACCATTTTAACAAAAAACACTCAAACACGATTATGTGTTCATACGCTTATGCGTAGAACACTAAAAACACTAAATCTCAAGTTTTAACCGTTGGATTTGTGAAAGATTCAAAACCATTGTTTAAAAACTTGTTATAAACACAGAATCACTTACAAATTGATGATCAAGTAACCGGATTTGAAGAATGATTTATATGCGTAGGATGAGTTTGGTGAGTATAATAAATGTGAAGAGTAAATGTTAGGTGTATAGTTTTATTTAAAATAACTTTTAGCATTTGACACAATTAGTCCTTCCACCTTAACCATTTTCATTCAATGCCCATAACTTCCATTTTGGTTACCAAACGAAAGTTTTTAGGAAAGAAACTTGACGACACTCCCCATGACTTAAGAAATAATGAAAGTTTATAAATTTTAGTCCGAGGAGTGTAAGTGAACCAGAAAAATGACCACCATTATTAAAGAAACAACCGAGATAAGATAACATGCAAGTACAAGGTTTTATGAAACTGAAAAATATTTGCTTTCTCCCCCTCAACACTTGATCGGAGAAATACTGAATTTTGAAAGATTTGAGTGTTGACGGAAGATTTGTACTTGCCATGTTGAAAGAGATATAGATAGAAGAATATTTTTGTTGTTTTATCATATTATATATTTTTGTATTTTGTTTTTGAAAGATATTTACAAAAGAGGTTTTGGTGTTTGACTGGTTTTTAATAATGTTTTAAGATTTCATCCAGTTCCGCTTGAGTCAAACACCGCATACCAATCCGGTGGACCAACTCCTTAAACCTAGCGGGAGCTAAGGCTTTGGTGAGGAGATCTGCCAGTTGGTATTCTGTACCCACAAAGTATAATTCAACAGTACCCTGTTCCACGTGGTCCTTGATGAAATGATATCGAAGATCGATGTGCTTTGATTTCAAATGTTGAACTGAATTACACGAGATCGTAATAGCACTCTGATTGTCGCAGTACATCGGGATTCTGTCAAATACGTAACCATAGTCCTTGAGTTGTGTTCTCATCCAAATGACTTGAGCACAACACACCGACATGGCTACATATTCAGCTTCTGTTGAGGAGAGCGATGTACAATCCTACTTCTTCGATTGCCAAGACACCATTTTGTCACCAAGAAATTGTAGTGCTCCTGAAGTACTTTTCCGAGAGTCTAAGCATCATGCGTGGTCAGCATCTGAAAAAGCTATTAGTTCAAAACCAGAATCCTTCGGATACCAGATCCCCAAGTTAATGGTTCCCTTGACGTATCAGAGGATTCTTTTAGCCTCTGAGAGGTGGGTTTCAGTTGGTCTCGACTGATAACGGGAGCAAAGATATACGACAAAGACAATATCAGGTCTGTTGGCTGTTAGATACATGAGAGACCCAATGATACTACGGTATTTTGTAGGGTCAACCAGTTTCCCATGCAAATCAGCGTCTAGCTTCTTGGTATGTGACATTGGTGTGGCATAAGTATCACAGGTTTTCATTCCAAATTTGTTTAGAATTTCAAGGGCATATTTGGACTGACTTAGAAAAATGTTTTGTCATAATTAATGTAAGTTCACCCATCATTGACATTTTAAAATGTTTTGTCATAAGTTTTGCAAAAGAATTTGAGTATTTTAAATGTGTTGACCCAAAAATGATGTCATCCACATAAATTTGAACGATTAAAATATGTTCCCCGTGATATTGTATGAAAAGTGTAGGGTCGACCGAACCTTTGGTGAAATTATTGGCAATTAGGAAAGATGATAACTTATCGTACCACGCCCGAGGAGCTTGTTTGAGACCATACAGAGCTTTGTTCAGTTTGTAGACATGGTTCGGGAACGCAGGATCAATGAATCCTTCTGGCTGGGTGACATAAACCGTTTCTTTTAGTTAACCTTTCAGAAAAGCAGTTTTGACATCCATATGAAAGATCGTTATATTCATATGAGCCGTGAACGCGAGGATGATCCGAACAGCTTCAAGGCGAGCAACCGGAGCAAATGGTTCTTCAAAGTCAATACCCTCTTCCTGTCTATAACCCTTAGCCACTAGACGTGACTTATTTCTGATTACGTTCCCTTCAGCATCTAATTTGTTCTTCCAAATCCATTTGAGACCAATGACGTAGACCTCTGTTGGTCTTTCAACCATTTCCCACACTTCAAGACGTTTGAATTGGTTGATTTCTTCTTGCATGGATTCAATCCAGTTGTTGTTGGTCATTGCATCTTTAATGTTTTTAGGTTCAGATTGGCAGACAGTGAGAGCATAAATGCAATGTTCACAATCTGTGTGAAGACATTGTCTCGTAATGACTCGTTGATTTGGGTTGCCAATACTGTTCTCTAGAGGATGGTCTTTCGTCCAACGATGTGTGGAAGGTTGATGTTTATATACATTATGCAGATTTTGAGGATTCAAATGGTTTGTTGATGATTCCGCGACATCATGTGCAGCAGTTTCATTGGCAAATGGGTTAAAGAACGCATTTGGATCAAAATCTATAGGTGGGGGTACTTCATTAAGAACATCAGCAGCTGGTTCAGCAGCTGGTTCAGCATCGTTGGAAGCAGTTTGTTCAACTGTTGTTGTAGATTCAACTGGTGGTGCTTCTTCAACAGTAGTTGTTGTAGCAGGTGTATCAGGTATAATAGTATGATCAGGTTGAGCAGCGGAAACAGCGGATACACCAGGAGCACGTTCATCAATGTCATCACTAAACAATGGAGCAAATAGCATTTCCATTTGTTGACGAGTAAGTTGGGGGCTTAGTTCAGCTGATGATGGGGTTCGAGGGAAGTTTAAACGGTTGTGACCGGGTTCCAAGCTGTTATGCTCAGAAGCCATTTCTGTAAGTTCATCAAAATTAGCATGAATCATTTCCATAACCTGCTTTGTGCGACGATTCCAGATCCGAAAACCCTTTGAATTCTCACAGTATCCAATAAATACTCCAATGTCAGCTTTGGCTTTGAGGTTTCCAAAGTCTTCACGATCATTATTTGGGTAGCAAAGAGATCCAAATACATGAAAGTGTTTGAGATTGGGTTTTCTGTTGTGGATAAGCTCGAAAGGTGTTTTGTTGTGGCGTTTTGTAATCATTGACGGTTTTGAGTGTAGCATGCGGTTGATACAGCTTCTGCCCACAAGTAATCTGGAAGTTTAGCATTAATTAACATTGTTCTTGCAGCTTCCACTAACGTTCGGTTTTGTCTTTCAACAACTCCGTTTTGTTCTGGTGTCCGTGCAATAGATGTTTGATGCTCTATTCCCACTTTCTCATAAAATTCTCAAAGAGTTTGGTTCACAAATTCAGTTCCTTTGTCTGTTCTGATTTGGTGGACGGTGTTTCGGAGCTGAATTTGAATTTTCGTGAAAAAGGTGATGATCATTTGTGGAGCTTGGTCTTCGCTTCGAAGAAAGTAGAACCAAGTCCATCGTGAATAGTCATCAACAATTACTAAGATGTAGCATTTTCCATTGATCGTTTGCACGCGCATCGAGCCACACAAATCCATGTGAAGAAGATGAAGCACATGCTGAGAGCTGTGTTCCACCTTTGAAGGAAAATGAGCACGAGTGCTTTTTCCTTGTTCACAAGCTGAGCAAAGGTGATCTTTAGAATACCGGAATCGTGGGAGACCTTCAACAAGTTTGTGTCGAGCAAGGTTGGTGATGGTTTGAAAGTTTAAATGTGAGAGACGACGGTGCCATAGCCAGGATTTTGTTGATGTTGCCTTTGAAAGTAGACAGATGGGAGATGAAGCAACCATGTCTTGCATTGAGATTGTGTATAGACTAGAATTGCGAGAGCCAGACATTAGATCGTTTCCTTGTAGATCACGAATGAAACAAGTTATCTCCCGAAAAGCAACTTCCAAATCTCCATCACTGAATTGACCGACTGAAAAGAGATTGTGACCGAGGCCTTCCACATAATAAACCCTGCTAATTTCAATATTGCCATTGATATAATCTCCGTAGCCCATGATAGCTGCGAAATGATCATTCCCGAATCTGACAGTGCCAATGAACTTTGCAATAAAGTTTGATAACAGTTTAAGATTGCCTATCACAGACGACACAGATGGAATAGAGGTAGATGTGGAACCCGATGAGTTAGAGGGTTCCTCAGCAGTTATAGTAGAAATACACACATCAATGATTCTAGGCATCCATTTAAATCCTAGTGTATTATGTATCCATTTCTGCCATCTCCAACTAGTCTTAGCTTTAGTCTTAGTAAACGCACTAGGTGGTACTACATTCTTTGGAGGTGATACGGGAACTACAGGGACATCAATGCGTTTCTTAGAATCTAAGGAGGGCGGTCTACCAAGCACAGACTTAGAAGCATTAGTGGGCCTAGAGGTATTCCAATTCTTAGGATTCCGTAAACGATACAAGATAGCTCTAGCAACACATTTGTCATGACAATAAGAAAGCATACTTTTATGACAAATAACACAAGAAGCATCAGACTGAATATCAAAAGTACTTAAAGGTTTAGCATTCGTTACAACACTTTTTCCATTACATTTGTCAGACGCAATATCTAAAGTAGGTGCAACGTGAGTCTTATTCAAAGTCTTATGGTGTTCTTCTACTTCAGCATTCCTTATTATTCTTTTCTTATGTCGCAACTTCCTATTCTTCCTTGTATTGCTTCTTGGTTGTGAAGTGCGGACGTTTGGAAAAGAAGCAACTAGTCCTGTTGCAGTAGAGGGAAGCACATTAGTAATTTGTGTTTTGTCAGTAGGCAATCTGGGTTCACGTTTGCTAAGTTTTACAGGTGAAATTTTCTTAATGATGCTAGGCTGAACTTGTTCATACTTTCCTAACATTTCCCTTAACTTAGTGATAGTGTGCACCAAATCTTGATTTTCAGAACGAAGATTTCCAGCAAAATTCATGACTTCTTTAGTGTGTGCAAGATAATGATCAAGTTCGTTTGATGCTTCATCACGAGTCTTTTTTAGTAAATCAAATATGACACCATATTCCTGTTTAACTTTTGAAAGTTCTTGTTCATATTTTGAGATTTGACATTTCAAAGACATGTTTTGATCATCCAGTTGCTCAATTTAAGAGTCAAACGGTTTTGATTTCAACTGGTGAATTTTGTTTTGCAAAGCAAGTTCACGATTTTGACAATCTTTTTGACACCATTGAAGACGACGTTTTGAATTTGAAAGTTCGTTTAACAGTCGTTCATTTTCAGCTTTTAAAGACTCGATCTGAAGCACATTATCAGTATTCTCAACAATTACAATAGAATCAACAATATCAGCAGAGATATAATCAAATGCATATGGTAAAGAATGCAATAACACAGCATTATAGACATCAGCACAGATAACATCTTCCAAGAGTCGATCAACATCTTTTCGTAACATTTTCTTTTTACGTTTGGTGTTAGAAATAGATGTTTCTGTTTTCTCGAAAACGACTTTCATCAATCCAAGTTCCTTATGAAAGTCTCGTTCCCAATACAATGCACAGTTTTTCAAATTTTTAACATTGGGTAAAAGTCTTTTCTGAAAAATGTCTCTTTGTTCTCGTGCCAGAGGCAATTGAAAATGTTCAACTTTTATTTCAGAATGAAATTCAATCTCATGTTCTAAAAGTTTGAGGTTAGCCATGAAAAGGTCAAAATATCTAAGAATTTGACGATTTTCAGGTTTTGAATTTACTTCACTGATGGAAGGTAAAGGACTATAAATTTGTGCATATTTTAGTTTGGGATTAACATTAGAAGACTCGGACGTGTTTGTGATAATCCTTGGTGTGTTAGAAGAATCCTTTGGTGGGACGAAAGTGACCACTTGTGAATAAGTAAAAGGTTTGTTGTAAACAACTTTTGCTAATTTTGATCGACTCTCGTCTTCTGCATCTAATTCCTCTTGACGATGATATTCAACAACACTCATAACAGAATCATCAATTTTATATTCTGCATTGGAAACTTCAGGATTTGGTTTAAATGATTTGGTTGAAAGCTTAGGTTTGTAATCAGCAAGATTCGGTCCATATCCATCTGGATTGGGTTTTAAGGTAAAATTTTGAATAGCTGTGACTGACTCACCATGTTTGTAAACAACATTTCGATTCTCTTTAAGTTTGTTTTGCAAGCCGATAATTTCTTCAAGATGGTCATCTATTCATTTCGTTGAATGCTTTTTGTATTCAGAGAACTGTTTTTGACAATTTAACAACTCAGCCTTAGCTTTTTGATTTTCCAAGGTGAGAGCGTTAATTTGCTTTTTATGTTCATGTTTCAGTTGTTCTATTTCAGACAACAAAGCATTCTTCGAAGCGGCGAGATCACGCATTTGTCGTTCTAAATATTGTTCGTTTTGATGAGATTTTGCAAAGGCGGCTTCAAAACCTTTTTCACGGTTTTCTTGAGTTTTGAAAAAATTGAGTTGCATTTTTAAGCATTCAAGATCCTTGGTTAACAGTGCATGTTTACTTTTTAATTGCTGATTTAAATCACGACATTTTTCCATTCGGGATTGCTGGTCTTTAAGTAACAGATCAACATCTGGACTAGGCAAAGGTTCAGCGTGTTCAACGTGAGACACAACATGATCATTATGCAGATACTCAAGTATAACCACAGAGTCAATTTGAGTATCAAGGAAAACCATAAGGTCATCTTGATCATCAAATGTAAGTACGGGGTCTAGTTGAAAATCGTCAGAATGAGATGTGGACGACTCATTTTGAACATTCTGAGCCTTGCCAAATTCAGATGTTGGTGGAGATATTAGATCAGAGATAAATATGGTTTGTTCAGGTACCTGAGACAAGCCATCAGTGTCATACACTGGGCCTGTATCACTCATGTGTAGAGCTTGCATTTGTGCCATCAACATCACTGCTGCATTAGCCTGCATGTCTTCCATGTCATCATCAGAGTCTGCATCTGCCATAAAGCTCTGTTCCTTGTTGTTAAGAGTTCCACCAGCTTCATCCTTAAGAGCCAAGAGCAAAGCCTCTTTGAAATAAGCACTACCTCTTGTCCTCGGCTTAGGACATGCATTAGCCAGATGACCCTTTTCATTGCAGTTATAACAACGAAGACCATTCACCCCATTCTGAGCATTCCCCTGTTCCACCACTTGAGCTCTCTATTGTTGTGGAGCACCCAAGTTATTCCTTCCAATAGCATTAAACCCTTGACCACCTCCCATCTGATGACCATAACCACGGTTCTGAACTTCAACACGTCCATTGTTCACAACAGCTTGATTCCTTGTGTTGAATGAGGAACGAATGCGATTGTTGGATTTTTTTGTATACCGACCGAAGGCTTTAGCAATTATAACAAATCCTTGTTGCAATTCATCGAAAGCAACAGATTCCTCATCAGCTTCACTGTAAAGGGCTTGAGCATTGTTGTTGTTGTATGGAACCAATTAAGTTTGTTGAGGTTGTTGCTGTGACTGATCATATGGTGTGATGGTTGCAGTTGGTTGAGGGGCTGGTTGTTGAGCTGTTTGAGGAGGAAGATTGGTTTGGGCCCACAAAGCAAGTTGTTGATTATCAGGAATTGTCTGTGAAGTCGGGAGTCCACGGATAGTCCTTTCTTTGTCAACTTCTTTTTGGTGAGGCTTCAAATAGTCGTACAACAATCCGTATGCAGCATGATGAAGATTCTTAGCTTGACGGAGAAAAATGACATACTTCTCCCATTCCGGACCAAGACTACTTAGGAACTTAGTGTTGACAGCAATTCGAGGCATGATGATGTTGTGTTTGTCCAAATCATTAATGATGTCTGAAAAGCGATGATGATATGACTCTAATGTCTCTCCTGGTTCAATCATGAAATGTTCATAAGCCAAGTAGATTTTGGATTCCATGTCTTCCTGATTGAGTGTTGTGCCTTCCATTAGAAAATGAATATGTTCCCACATTCCTTTAGCTGTCTTTTGAGCATCAACACTTCGAAGGATCGGATTGGGTAGTCTCAAAAGGATGTATTGCATTTCTAGTTCATCGGCTTCAAAGTGTAGAAGTTCATCACCAGTGAGGTCGGAGATAGTTGCAATGTTGGAGACAGCATCTCTTGGTGGATTGGCATCTGGATCTGCGGGTGTGATAATAGTAGGCATCTGAAATGGACCTTCCATAATGACCTTCTTTAAAAACTTTCCATGTGGCTTATTTAGATCACAAAACCTAAAGAACCTTATCACCCATTGATCATAATTTCCGGGAGTGAGCATTGGAGGTCTATCAAGTGAGCCATCTTCATGAATTGATTGTTGGCTACTTAAGGCTTCACACATCTTGCCAAACCATGTTGGTTCCTTCATAGTATTCCTGGATGGATGTTGATTGTAGAAGTTTGTGTAAGGTTGTACTTGAAGACTAGGTGGAGGTTGAACCATTTGAGGTTGTGGAATTGCTCCAAGTTGTGGGGTATGTTGTTGATTAAATTGTTGTTGATAAATTTGTTGTTGATGATTAAATTGTTGATGTTGTGGACTTAGTTGTTGTTGTTGTTGATGATGATAAGTGTAGGGAAAATAGTTAGAGTATGGTGGTTGTGACATGTTGAAAACTTGTGTTGTTAAATGGATCTTTGTAGTCGAATGAAGCGTTGTTGATGAAGTATCCTTAGGCGTAGAAATCACGGAAAAGCCAAGTACCACTTATGCGTAAAAACACCAAAGTTATGCGTAACAGCAATAGTTACGCGTAGGATTAGCTTTCGCGTAAGTAAGGAGAAAACAATAAAGTTATGTGTAAACAAGAAGTTAGGTGTAGAAAACTTAGGCGTAGGATTAACTTATGCGTAAGACAAAGCTTAGGCGTAAGATGATACTTATGCATAAAAAAATTCTACGCGTAAGCTTAAGCTTATGCTTAAATTTAGGGTTTTGCCCAAATGATCTTTTACACTATCACAGTGCAAAAGATATCCAAAGTCGAAGTGTTTTCAGGCTTATCCAAGCAAGAAAATCACTGAGTAAGCCACGAAACTGAAGATCAAACCAAGCAACAGTTACGCGTAAGTTTAGGGTTTTACTTACGCGTAGAAACAAGCCAAAAATGATTTCTGCCAAGTGATGTTTCCAAACCAGATTTTTGTGATGAGATAGCTTCAATATCACCAAAATAACACAAAAGTGTGAAACTTGATGATCCAAAGCTTAAAAAACAGTTATGCGTAGAACTAGTACCACGTATAAGACCAAGCTCAAAAACAAAGATCTACGCGTAAAGTTTGAAAATTTTTGCCATGAACAGATATTTTAACACCTTAAAACATTGAAAGTACAAGAATCTTGGATTGAAAAGTGTAAAAAATAAGTTTTTAAGCGAACCAAAATTGGAACCATTGTTACGCGTAAGACCGAAACTCACTTTTAACAACAAAAACGATTCACCCAACTATTTGGCGAATGATACCACTGTTAGGTCACCATATTAGTAACACAAGCATCAATATGTAGAAATAGAGAAGAGATAGAGATCGGATGAACAAATCCAAACATACACACACGTAAATACTAAGAAGGGTTATGCGTAAGGTGTGAAAGAGAATGAAATTGAACAACCAACCCTCAAATGAGGGTTATTACAAGGTATTTATAGGAGAGGGAGCTAGGGCAACACTCCTAGTCCCTTCCTTTCCTTATTGACTTGGGCCTAGGCTTATGGGCCTTCTACATAAGCCTAAGCTAATAACAAACATAAAGGCCATATTAAGCTAACTATTACATATGAATCACTAACACTTGAATAAGGTTCAGGAGTGATTCCAACTGAAACAAAGGGTTTTGTTGGATAGGGGATATTTAGTGGTGGCAAGTCAAAAATCTTATGTTACAAGCATGTAAAGCGTGGCGTTGCGAAGCCAAGACGCGACTCACTAACACTAGATAATTTGAAACAAACAAACATAAATTCAAAAACATAAACATAAAGATAGATGTAGGATGGTAGCTCATATGTTTTTTTTTCCTTCATTTTTATTTTTATTTTTTTAACACTCTCTTTTTTTCAATTTTTTTTCATACATTTTTACTCTACCATCCTCTACGATAACATCAAAATATAAGGGATTTATAAGAGCATCCCTACACTTGAGTTTTTATTTCTCTAACACTAATTGGCCCGATTTGAAAAGATCAAAACACTTGGAGTATTTAATTACGTAGACAAAGGGAATTTGAATTTATCATTCTTTCCCATTACTCCATAAAATATTACTTTTACCCATGAGTCCCAGTCGTCCCAAAACTGTGTAAAAAAGATATGACTCGACTTAGCAACCATGCAAGTAACTAGATATTTGAACTAAGGGTTTAGTCATGATAACAATAATGCACTAAAGATGAGTGCATACAAGGTAGGCTAAGGCGATCTGGGTGTACATTTGGGGGTGGATTGTAAACAATTCTCTTCATCGATATTCCGGAAAACCGAAACAGCACGAGAACTGCAAAAAAGATAGGCTCTAAGGGGTTAACTAGGGGTATCGTGTACTAAATATGAGTACATCGCAAGGGTGTGGAATAATTACTCAACCGATGTGGAAGATGTAATTATAATAAAGGTTTCAAACAAGGGTTATCCTAATGCCTCTTATCACTTAGTTACTCCGAACTACACAAGTGTAGTCTCACTGGCGATGTCGTAATGCATCAGAAAACATGTTCTAGAATCTATTCTACTACCGGTACACTTTCTAAGTATTAAAGATGAATGCTTTTATTCCTAAAGATCTAGGGGCGAACCTCACATTTTTGGGGTGGAATTTGAATGGTAAAAGATTTCTGTGCTAGTCATATAATTCCTATCCATGAGACGCTTTATTAAGACTAAAGTTTTACGGGTAAATGTCATAAAAAAATTTAAATTTGGTGCTAAAATTGCCCTAACAGATATTTCTCATAGTTTATTATACAAATTACCAAGGACAAGACAAAACAAATGATCAAGTGAGTGAATAGTTTGTAAGTTCCCATTTTATTCTCCCTCCCTACACTTAAACTGAAAATTGTCTCCAATGTTCCTCAAAAGCATCAAAGTTATGATAAAGGAAGGTAAGTAAGGAAAAGAAACTAGTACTCCCCTGATTAGCTCGGTAGGATAGGTATGAAGTTACGGTTAAATCATTTCCAAGAAGAATGCATAAGAAATAAGCTTCGTCAAATGTATGTTTCTTTTTCTTGCCCAATATAACCTGTAGACTTATAAGAAAACAGACAACCCAAAGCATCAAACCGAACAAAGATAAATCACAACAAGATGTAATTCCAGACTTAGAAATTAAAACAAAGAAAATAAGATATAATGCTTGTGGAATGGATGTTTTCAGTTTTTCCGGAA
Source organism: Chrysanthemum seticuspe (assembly GCA_019973895.1). Lineage (NCBI taxonomy): Eukaryota > Viridiplantae > Streptophyta > Magnoliopsida > Asterales > Asteraceae > Chrysanthemum > Chrysanthemum seticuspe. The sequence continues at coordinate 244,275,097 of BPTQ01000007.1, read as the reverse complement.
AATTAAGAATTGAAAGTTTCCAAAAATCACAAGTTAGACAGAAAACGAAACTGAGAATCTGTTTCCACATTCCCTGACACTGTCCGGTTTTAATCCCGACTCCGTCAGGTTATCCTGACAGAAAGGGTCTGGTACGTTTTCTGGAAAATTTCTGAAAAAATTACCTCATTAAAACTTGAAAAAATTCCTGTAAAACATCCATTATGACTCGATACAAGCATTTGACTCTAACAAACACACAAATATATCAATTTCAATAGTTGGAATTCTCATTTTCATGTTCTTAGAAACATATTTGATCTTCCCTACACTTATCTTTTTGTAAAATACCTTTATATGCAATTAAGACGAAGTGAAAAATAAAATAAAGCATTTTCACAAAGTCTAACATGAGAATAAACAATAATAAAAAAGATATATAAACACACAATAAAAATTAAAAACAAACATTCAAACAAATACACATGGGTTGCCTCCCAAGAAGCGCTTTTTTTTGTTCGATTCACAAGCTTGACTGTACCCTTATTTAACGGATAAAGGCGAAGTTTTCCCTACGCTTAAGCTTAAGTGCGGGTGATAGTAGTGATACACACCCTTAGGGTGTAAATTTGCCACGTGAGGAAAGGGTGATGTGTGATACTTATGCTCAAAGGGGTGTACTTCTTTTATTGTAACCTTACCTAATTCTGTTGGTGTAGCGGGCGAATCAAATATTTCTCCTAGAAACGGATCATCTTCTATCAACTTCAAAATATTCTTAGCTAAGGATCCATCTTGACCTAATAAACCCGGTTTAAACCCATAATGTTTCTTGTTATCAACCATGAATGGGTGATGTAAGTATGTAAGGTCATGGGTTACTCATATATTATCTTCCACTCTACATGGCTTAGAGTCTACTACCTTCATCACGTAACTACTCGGACTATTTATTTTGATGGGTGGATTGGGGCCTAATTCAATTCCTATATTCACATCTAAAGACGGAAAATTGGGTAAGGGTTTTGGTTGAAGCCCCGGTTCATCAAAACTAGGAACTTATTTAGAACTAAGAGAAAGGTCATCACTACAAGCGTTCAAACCTACATCCTCTAGTTGTAGTCGGTCCAAAGGTTCTACCTATATTGGGGTTCCTATAGTTTCTTCTACTACTTTCGGGTAAGTCATAGGCGGTGTGTGTTTCTCAAGTGATGGAAGGACTTGTGGGGTATCAGGTGGGATTGGATTTTCTACTCTATCCTCCATCTTATCTAGATCACCTATGTATTCATTTTGTACTTTGGTAGCGCCTAACCATGACATGTACCTAGGTACCTCAAATCTAATCATCTCCTTCCTAAACAACCTTTCCGAACGAACTTTCCAAATTGAAAATAGGTCTAAACATTCGTTGTCCCATGTTCCACTACTAAATTAGGCGTGAATCTCAAAGATTTCCCATGCATCTTGAGCACCACGTCCCCAAATATCCCCATCTACTATATAGTCAAGTCTCATTTGAGTTTCATGGGCGATACGAGTGTAAAAGAATTGTAGTGGAAACAATAAATCAAGACCATGATAAAGGACTTTTTCTAATAATTATTCAATTCGAGTCCACGCCTCAGGAAAGGATTCATCATGATGTTGCTGGAACCTCAAGATCTCAGTTTGGAGTGGAAAGGGTAGATTATGTAGTGGATTTTGTCGATTGGGTGAAAATTTTGGCGGATTCGCGTTCTCGATAACGGCTAATGGAATAGTCAATGAAAATAGTTACGAACAGAAGCACAAAGAAGGGGGATAGACTACAAGGAAGCTAATGAAAAATAGAAAAAATCTTACTTGATAGGAATCAAGCAAGTGGACCTAAACGAGATAGAAATCTAACTAGCTATTCTATTCCCCGGCAGTGGCGCCAAAACCTTGATGCGCGCGGAAGGCGCATTCGGGGTCAAGGAAACTTCCTTTTCTTCGAGCAATTTTTTCAACCTCCTAGGCAGTGAACCTAATCGTTGTAGTGTAGTATAGGGTATGCCTCGGGGATTGATATCGTTCTCTAGGGGAATAGGAATGCTAGTAAGAAATATATGACGAGAAGGTAGGGTTGAGGATGATTCTTTTTTTTATCTTTTTTTATGGTTTTTTAGAAAGCTAATGTAAAATCTCAGGGCAATTGGTTCTGTGGTGGTATTTCTACCGATTACTCTACTTTAACTAATTATCTAATTATCTAATTACTACGGGTAGCTATGTCTAATTGAGGTGTGCTCGTATGATGATTAAAGATGTGTTTACTTAGATACTATTACTCCCTAGTTATCTTTTATTGGTTGGTTGAGTTGTCACTTCCTTTATATTAACGCGTTGTATTCCTAAATGTTAGGTCACCATGTTTGTAACACAAGCATCAATACAAGAAATATAGACAAGGTGATCGGATGAACAAACACACACACACACACACACGTATGAAATATATGAAGAGTTATGCGTAAAGTGAAAATGTGTAAATTGAACAACCAACTCCCAAATGGGAGTTTACAAGATTATTTATAGGAGGGAACTAGGGCAACACTCCAAGTTCCCATCCTTTCCTTATTGGGCTTGGCATAGGCTCATGGGCTTTCTACATAAGCCTAGCCTTGATTACTAACATAAAAGCCATAATCAAGCTAACTATTACATATTAATTACTAACACTTGAATTCTAGTTTAGGAGTGATTCCAACACTAAAATTCGTAGGTATGCGTGGTTCCTAGTTCTTTGAGGTTATCTCTCGTATAAAGCATACTCAAGCATTAAATACAACGAAGATGTCTAGTTGCACTCCTAAGCCAATTTCAATTAAGACAAAAAACAACCTAACAATAATCAATAACTAGGCTTCATAGATCTAAGCAAACACACAAGTAATCTAGCTAGACATGATAAACAAGCAAGCATACACACAATCAATCGAATATGAGATAGACATAATGATAAATTGGATTAACAAACTTATCTCGATGTGTAAAATATGGTATGGGACCCTAGAATACTGTCCAAGTCGGACTACAACTGAGTTAGGGTTTCCTCTCTAAAATTCTACCTCTTAAAATATAGAAAAATCGAATTCTATATATAGATTTACAATCGCGACGGCGTCACCTTTTGCATGGGACGCCGTCAGGTTGGAGTCATTAGGGTTTCGTTTTGGCCAAGTCATCGATGGGACGGCGTCACTTTAGAGTTGTGACGCCTTCGGTCTTTAGTTAAGACGTCGTCTTGATTCTATATCTGGGCCGTCTGGGGTAAAAACTGTGAGTGACGCCCTCCATTATTAAAGCGTGACGCCGTCAGGTTATAAGACCAGAAATTTCACTAAGCCGTCGCGTGCATGTTTTGATCAAGTCTTCATAGAGGGACGGCGTCGCCCTTTGGATGGGACGCCGTCAGGTTTTGTTGATCAGCCTTAAGTGTCTTTGATATTGACTTTGCCATTTTCTTCATGTTTTTGCTCCTTTTCGTCCAAATGTGCTTCATTCCAGCATTTTGCTTCCAAAAGACCTAAAAAGTGGAAAGGAACGAAATTAAGCAGTAGCAGATATAAAATGTGTCAAAATAGGGCTTAAATGACCCCCTAAAAGTATACGTTTAAAATCCTTATCATTTGTTAATCCATCATATCATTATGTCTAACCTATGTTTAATTGTTTGTGTGTATGCTTGCTTATTTACCATGAGTAGCTAAATTACTACTGTGTTTGCTTAGATCTGTTAAACTTAGTTGTTAATTATTATTAGGTTGTCTCTTGTCTTGATTGGTAGACGCTAGAGTAAGGAAAACTGGCTTCTTCTTTAATTGTTGCAAGCTTGAACGTCCTAAATAGAAAAAACATAAGAGTGCACTTAGGCCATCGTTGTATTTATTGCGTGAGTTGTAGCTTTAGGATAATAGAGTATTTGGGGGAGATACTTCGGTACTTGGCGATCCCGGATAGTCTAGAGGAAAGTTACAATTCATAGAATTGGGGAATTTAGCACCGCTCTATGACCAAATGGAATACAATGCACCAATTAGGATGAGGATGTGACAATTCAACCGACCAATAAGAGATAACTATGGAGTAATAACATCTAAGTAAACACATTTTTAACCATCATAAGAGCACACCTACAAAACATAGCCTATCCTTTTCCTTTCAATTGTTTAAGTAGTTAATTAGTTCAATTAAAATGAAGTTTAAATTGGTAGAAGTACCCCCCCCCCACTACTATACCCCAAGATATTTACCTTGCTTTCTAAAAAACATAAAAGACTAACAAGAATCTCCCTCAACCTTTACTTCTTTTCATATATCTCTTCTAATCATATATATTCCCCTAGAGAAAGATCAACCCTCTGGGCTTACCCTATACTACACTACAACGATTAAGTACACTTCCTAGAGGGTTGTAAAGCTTGCTCGTAGAAAAGGAAGTCTTTCGACCTCGAACTTGCTATCAAGTTTTTGGTGCCGCTGTCGGGGAATAGAATAGCTAGTTAGATTTCTATCTCGTTTAGGTCTGCTCGCTTGATTCCTATCAAATGAGCTTTTTTTCCCTTTTTCTTAGCTTTCTTTTAGTCTATCCCCATTCTTTGTATTTTTGTTCAAAACCTCATCACTTTTCATCATGAAAGGTGATAACCCACCCAATAACGATCCACCACATCGTCCACTACCACCACCCAACCAACCATCACTCGACCCGCCAAGAGGCCGTATTATTTGTGAATACTCTTGACCGAGCCATCAAGGCTATAGGAATACCATTGAGCTCCCACTTCAAGCTCAAACTACGGCCCTGCGATCCGACAACATCCGGTTGGTGCAAAATGGATGTGCATTCCATGGACTTCATTTCGAAGATCCTAATCAGCATCTCAAGTATTTCCTTAAAATCGTTGACTCCATTGACCTTGATGCTACCACTCAGGAGACCATGCGATTGTGTCTCTTCCAATTCTCTCTATGGGGCCAAGCTAGTAATTGGCTTTAGTGACTTCCCGCAGGATCCATCTCAAGTTGGGATGATCTCACCACCCGTTTCCTCGCCCAATTTTTCCCACTAGGGAGAACCACCAAGCTAAGGAATGACATCTTGATGTTCCAACAACGTCAAGGCGAAACCCTTTATGAGGCGTAGACTCGATTCAAGGACATACTCCACAAAGTTCCTCATCACAGCATTGATTTTTGGCTTCAAGTCCAAATCTTTTATGATTATGTCAATCTCTCCACTAGGAAAACCAAGCGACCGGTGGTAAGCTTAGTGAACTTACCGCGGAAGAATCATGGGTTACGATAGAGGACCTTTCCCTCTATGACAATGAATGTTGGAATGACCCCCGTTGGTTGCCCAAAATCGTAAAGGCAATATCCTTGCCTCTAATTAACTCACAACCTTCCGATCGTAGGATGCTCGAACTTGAAGATCAAGTAAAATTCCTAATAAGTTCCTATGAAGCTCCTAAAGCATCACGTCAAGTGAAAAAAATCACTTTACCTTATGAATTATGTAGTGGTCCCCATAACACTCATGATTGCACAAAACTCCCGGAACAAGCTTTCACGGACTACGACTCCACGCGTACTGATGGAGCAGGAGAAAAGTGGTACACTTTCAAGCCCGAGCAAAACAATCTAGGAAACTCCTACAACCCCTCGTGAAAAAATCACCCCAACCTTAGGTGGAGCCAAAGCTCAAACCCGCTTCAAAACAACTCCTCTAGTCCACCTAATAGGTCCCAACCAAACCCTACCACCTAAAACAACCCTCCCAACACTGGAACTTCCACTAATCTTGAGGGAATGGTATCCAAGTTTATTTCATCTCAAGAAGCTCGATTGACTAAGCTTGTAGCCGATTTCAAGCAACGATGGAGCGAGATGACAAACAAGCTCGACATCCTCTTAAAAGCCTTCAATGACCGAGATGCGGGAGCACTCCCAAGTGGCACTATCAAGAACCCAAAAGTGAATTCGATTTCATTGACTCCATGTTATTGCTCATCACGGGAGATTGCATATCCATGCCCTTCGCACCCACAAGTCTACTCGGTCAACAACATCAAAACGTGTTTCAAACAAACTATTCCAAAAGACCAAAAACTTGAGTTAATGGTCCATCCTACTCTTGAAACATCAACCAATCAAGAACCCAATTCTACTCTAGAAGAGGAATTTAAGGAGCTTTACCAAGAAAAACTAGTTCTTGAAGTCTTGACTCATGCGCCCTACTATAATGCTTTGAAATATAAATATGAGCAAAGACTAAAATTAAGAGAACGTGGGTCCGCTTTTGTGCAAAACAAGTTACCTAAGAAGTTAAATGATCCCGGCCTATTCATTCTTCCATGTAGCATTGGAAATTCCAAAGCTTTCGACACATTAGCCGATCTAGGATCAAGTATGAACCTTCTTCTGTTGTCCCTCCATAAAAGCCTTAACCTAGGTAAGTTGGAACCAACGGCGACCATCATAGGTTTAGCAGATGGTAGTTTTGCATATCCGATAGGGATAATGAAGGACATGGTAGTACACGTAGGTCAATTAACTCTTTTGGCGGATTTGCATATGCTAGATATGAATAGAGACCACGTATCCATTATTGGTTGGAAGAGGATTTTTACCTACCGCTAGTGCCATAATCGATCGTAAGATGTCCAAAATAGTGGTAGGAGAATGAAGTGCTAGGTCAATCTATGATATTAAGAATCATTCCCATGATAATGAGGGTGAACAAGTCCCTCATGAGATCATCTTAGATAAGAGACCATCTAGATATGGACCTTGGACCGATAAGGATTTTGTAGGCCCTCAACGACCTTTCTATCTAGAAGAAACCTTCATCAATAACACATGCAACTTAGAGCAAAAATTGGCTAGGGACATTGAGGTGAACCCATTCGATGCTTTAGTATTTAGGAAGATGACCGAATTCCTAGAAACCTTGCCTATTAATCATTGCATGAATAGATGGAAAGTTGAGAGTAAAAAGCCTAAGCATAAGTGGAATTGGGATAAGCCACCTAAAGATGGGAACGAAGAGTGGCACATTAGGATGACAATTTATGATCCCAATGGTGAGAAGTTTGAAAAAGCGTACCGGACTAGGCGTACTATAGGAAACTAAAAGAGAAATTTGTTCCGACTGATGTTGTTAAGGATGAACTCACTCACCTAGGTACGTAGGAGCACGAATTCGAGTCTAGCTACAAGACTCATAAATAAAGAAAAGCACTTTTTGGGAGGCAAAACATGCTTAATTGTTTGCATGTTTTGTTTTTCAATTTTATTTGTGTGTTTATATATCTTTTTCATTGTTGTTTATTCTAATGTTAGATTTTATGAAAATGCTTTATTTTGTTTTTAACCTAGTATTAATTGCATATAAAGGTATTTTACAAAAAGATAAGTGTAGGGAAGATCACATATGTTTTAAGAACATGAACATGAGATTAACAATAATTGGAATTGTATATATTTGTGTGTTTGTTAGAGTCAAATGCTTGTATCGAGTCATAATGGATGTTTTGCAGGAATTTTTCCACGTTTTAATGAGCTAAATTTTCCAGAATGTTTCTAGAAAAATGTACCAGACCCTTTCTATCAGGACAACCTAACGGCGTCGGGATTAAAACTCGACGGCGTCAGGCAATGTAGAAATAGATTATCAGTTTCGTTTTTTGTGTAACTTGTGTTTTTTGGAAACTTCCAATTCTTAATTTTCCAGAAAAATTGCAAATATCCATTCCACAAGCATTATATCTTATTCGCTTTCTAGTTTAGTTGTTATATATATAGTTTTGCCGCCGATTTTATGCGAGGTTTCGTTTCGTTTTCTTATAAATGTGTAGGTTATATTAGACAAGAAGAAGAAACACATCTTGGAAGCACTTGTTACTTATTCATTCTTCTTGGAGGAGGATTTAACCGCAACTTCACACATATCCTACCGAGCTAATCACGGGAGTACTAGTTTCTTTCTCTTTTGCTTACTTTCCTTCATCATAACTTTGATACTTTCGGGGAACATTGGGGACAGTTTTCAGTTTAAGTCTATGGAGGGATAATAAAACGGGAACTTAAAAACTATTCACTCATTTGATTTTTGTCTTATCCTTAGTTAATTGTGTAATAAAATATGAGAAATATTTGTTAGGGAAATTTTAGCACTAAATTTAAAATTTTTTATGGCATTTACGAGTTACAATTTTGTCTTAATAAAGCGTCCCATGGATAGGAATTATATGACTAGCACAAAAACCGTATACCACTCAAATTCCACCCAAAAAATGTGAGGTTCGCCCCTAGATCTTTAGGAATAAGGATTTAAATGGTACACTTTTGAGGGGTCATTTAAGCCCTTAATTGATCACTTTTGTATCTGTTACTACTTAATTTCGTTCCTTTTCACTTTTTAGGTCTCTTGAAGCCAAATTGCTGGAATGACACTTATTCGGACGAAAAGGCGTGAATATACAAAGAAAATGGCCAAGTCAAGTATCGAGACACTCAAGCTGCTGGAAAATGAAGGGGACGGCGTCACTGCTTAATTTTGACGCCGTCGCGAGACATCTTGAGACGACTCAGAGAGCAAATTGCTTATTTACAAGTGACGGCATCAGGTTTAAAAGAGTAGGGCGTCGCAACTCAGACGACCTAGATTTGGATCCAGACGGCTTCAGAGATTGAAGACGACATCGTCACGAGCATAAGGTGACGCCGTCACAGAGTTGACGTGGCCAAGACGAAACCCTAATGGCGGCGACCCGACGGCGTCACAATTAAAGAGTGACATCGTCGCATTTTGTAACACTATATATAGAATCCGAATTTTTCAGTTTTAGAGAGGTAGTTTTGTGGAGTAAAAACCTAAACCGAACCAAGGCTGTCTTGGGCAGTATCTTAGGGTTCCATACCCTATTTTACAACAAGATAAGTGTTTTACTTCATTGATTCAATCATGTCTTCAATTGTTTGTGTGTATGCTCGCATGTTCTCCATGTCCGGCTAATTTACTTGTGTGTTTGCTTAGATAATATGAAACCTAGTTATTGAATATTGATTGGTTGTCTCTTATCTTAATTGTGATTGACCTAGTATTGCGATAGGTCATTCGTTGTGTTATTAATGCTTGATTAGTCTTTGTTGAACCTTAACTTATAGTTACTAGTGGAATTGTAGGCTAAATATCCAAAGATAACCTTAGTGTTAAGTTTATGAATCCTAGAGATTTCGTAGTCATTAACCTTAGGTAGCTTCAAAGAGTTAGGGATAAACGCATACCTTACGACCTTAGAAACACAACGTGTTAAGAATAAGGACGTGACAATTCAACCATCAATAGGAGATAACTAGGGAGTAATAACATCTAAGTAAACACATTTTTAATCATCATAAGAGCACACAACAATAGACATAGACTACACTCACCTTAGTTTAGATAATTAGATAATTAGATAATAGTAGAGTAATCGGTAGAAATACCAAACCCCAAATCTAAACCCCAAGATTCGTACCTTTCCATTTTCTAAAAAACATAAAAAAAGATAAAAAATAATCTTCCTCAACCACAACCTTAGCGTAGTAATTTCTCACTAGCATTCCTATTCCCCTAGAGAACGATATCAATTCCCGAGGCTTACCCTAATACTACACTACAACGATTAGGTTCACTGCCTAGGGTGTTGAAAAACTTGCTCGACGAAAAGGAAGTTCCTTTGACCCCGAACGCGCATTGTACGCGTATCATACTCTAAGTGTTTTGATCTTTTCAATCCGGGTCAATTAGTGTTAGTGAAATAAAAACTCAAGTGTAGGGATGCTCCTATAAATCCCTTTATGTTGATGTTATCATAGAGGATGGTAGAGTAAAAAGGTATGAAAAAAAAGAGAAAAAAAAGTTGTCAAAAAAATGAGAAAAACATACGGGCTACCATCCTACATCTATCTTTATGTTTATGTTTTTAAGTTTATGTTCATGTTTTGTTTCAAGTTATTTAGAGTTAGTGAGTCGAGTCTTGGCTTAGCAACGCCACGTTTTACATGCTTGTAACATAAGATTTTTTACTTGCCACCACTAAATATCCCCTATCCAACGAAACCCTTTTACTTCCCTACCCTAAGCCTAATGTTACAACACTTGTAAAGACCTCTTAGATAGTTATTCCTTGGTGCTTATGCCAAAGCGATGGAGGTTTGATCTATTCTTAAGCCAATGGTAATCTATGTACTATGCCAGGTAATGATTGTTTATATCCCATTTCCTTACATGTTATATTTCATATAAACCCGAGGGATGAGAGAATCTAAACACCAATTGTGAGGTGCTAGTGTATAATTTTCGCGCTTGTTATGACTATTGTGGCGCTTGTATTTGTTGTAAGCTATTTTGAACCAATGCTTCATGCCCCATAACTTATAAATTGATTGGCCAAAAGCACATTTGCTTGAGGACAAGCAAATTCCAAGTGTAGGGATATTTTATAAGGATTTAAAACATATGTTTTTAGGGGGTCATTTAACCCCTAAATCAACACATTTTATATCCGTTACTAGTTAAAATCATTCCTTTTCACATTTTAGGTCTTTTGGAAACAAAATGCTGGAATGAAGCATATTTGGACGAAAAGGAGCAAAAACATGAAGAAAATGACAAAGTCGAGACTCAAGTTGTTTCTAAAGCCAAACGGCGTCCCAACTTAAAGGGTGACGCCTTCATTTGTTGTAGATTTTGATAAAAGTTCGGGCGACGGCTCAGGTGATTTTTTGGTTCTAAAACCTGATGACGTCAAGTGTTAAATCTAGAGGGCGTCACCCTTTGTTTTACACCAGACGACCAAGGAACAAATCCCAGACGACATCCTTATTGAAGACAGACGGCGTCATACTCATCAACCGACGTCGTCCCAATTATGACTTGGGCCAAAGGAAACCCTAAAGACGGCGACCTGACGACATCACCATCAAAAGGAGACGCCGTCGGACTTGTAAATCAATATATAGAATTCGTATTTTTTTGCATTAAGGAGGTAAAATTTTGGAGAGCAAACCCTAGCTCATGTGTAATCCGACTTGGACAGTACTTTAGGGTTCCAAACCCTTCTTTATATCATAAGATAAGTTTCTTAATCCATTATAACATTATTTCTACCCTATGTTTAATTTTTTTTGTGTATGCTTGCTTATTTACCATGAGTAGCTAAATTACTATTGTGTTTGCTTAGATCTATGAAACCTAGTTGTTAATTATTGTTAGGTTGTCTCTTGTCTTGATTGGTAGACTCTAGAGTAAGGAAAACTGACTTCTTCTTTAATTGTTGCGAGCTTGAACGTCCTAAATAGTAAAAAGCTTAAGAGTGCACTTAGGCAATCGTTGTTTTTATTGCGTGAGTTGTAGCTTTAGGATAATAGAGTATTCGGGGGATATATTTCGGTACTTGGCGATCCCGGATAATCTAGAGGAGAGTTACAATTCATAGAATTGGGGAATTTAACACCGCCCTATGACTAAATGGAATACTACGCACCAATTAAGATGAGGATATGACAATTCAACCGACCAATAAGAGATAACTAGGGAGTAAGAACATCTAAGTAAACATATTTTTAATCATCATAAGAGCACACCTACAAAACACAGCCTATCCTTTTCTTTTCAATTGTTTAAGTAGTTAATTAGTTCAATTAAAAAGTTGTTAAAATTGGTAGAAGTAGCACCCCCCCACTCCTATACCCCGAGATATTTACCTTGATTTTTCTAACCAACATAAAAGACTAAAAAGAATCTCCCTCAACCTTACCTTCTTGTCATACATCTCTTCCTAGCATCTCTATTCCCCTAGAGAATGATCAACCCCTGGGCTTACCCCATACTATACTACAACGATTATGTACACTGCCTAGAGGGTTGTAAAGCTTGCTCGTAGAAAAGGAAGTCTTTCGACCCTGAACCTACTATCATGTACTGATAACGTGAAGGAACATGAAGAACTCGGACCTGACCAAGAACAACTAAGTACTGAACAAAGTGAATATCAATCTCTATATGCTTCATACATTGATGCTGAACCAGATTAGAAACACTGAATTATCACAATAAACAAGCGTAACTAAAGACAAAAGAGTATGCAACTCACGTAGTAAATTCCGCAACCAACAGGTCTCGCAACATCATTGGTAACACCTCGATACTCTGCCTCTGCATTAGAACAAGAAAGCGTCGGTTGATGCTTAGAAGACGACAAGAGTAAGTTGTTGCCAAGAAATACACAACATCCAACAATTGATCTCCGAGTAGTAAGGCAAGCAGCCCAATCCAAATATGAATACGCAACTCAATGAGGAAGTAGAAGATGAAAATAAATGTAACCCATAGTTTAAATTACCCCGAACATATCTCAAAATCTGTTTAAGAGCCGAGAAATGAGGCTCCCGAGGATCATGCATATAAAGTCAAATTTGTTGCACTGCATAAGTAATATCATGGCGAGTAAAAGTGAGGTAGAAGAGACCTAAAAAGGCTCCTAGATAACGTCAGATCCAAAATCGGATCATCATCATCACCAAGTGTAGACTAACTATCAAAAGGAGCCCGATTAGAGTTACAACCAAGCATATGTGCTCGCTCAAGAATCTCAGTAGCATACTTACACAGAGATAAAAATATCCCCGAAGAGTCATGCGTAACAAATATACCTAAAAAGTAATTAAGATAGCCCAGACCCGTCATAGAGAATTCCTGATGTAAAGATGCAATGATCCACTGTAAGAAAATCTTAGATGAAGCAGTAAGAACAATATCATCAACGTATCGTAACAAATAAGCAGTGTCAATCCCCTGTCTATAGATAAATAAGGATGAGTCAGAACGACTATGACTAAACCCAACCCAAGTAATATAAATGGTAAAATGCTGAAACAAGGCCCGAGGGGCCTGCTTAAGACCATAAAGAGACCTATGCAATAAAAAAACATGTGCGAAATCCCGAAACCCAAGAGGCTAATGCATATAAATAGTCTCAACTAAATCACCATGCAAAAAGGAATAATTGACATCAAGCTGATGAACTGGCCATGTCAAAAAGTAGCCAAACTAAGAACTATCCGAATAGTATCGTGTTTAAAAACCGGGCTAAAGATCTCACCAACATCAATGCCCACTATCTATGTACTACCATTTGCTACAAGACGAGCCTTATAGCGACTAAGAGTACCATCAACTATGTACTTATGGCCAAATAACCACCTACAACAAATAATATTGGTATCCGCGGGTCTAGGCACAAGATTCCAAGTGTAATTTTTAATAAGAGCATTATACTCATCACACATAGAATTTTGAAAATTAAGATCATGAAACACATAGTTATATGATTTAGGTAAAGGGGAGATAGAAGACACATAAAGACTTAAACCCTAAACCCTAAACCCTAAACCATAAACTCTAAACTCGATGAGTGGGACGATTAGACCTGACACAAAAGCGTGTGACCATGGGGTGAATTGAAACCGGGTTCGGGTTAACATGTTGAGTAGATTGATTTTGGGAAACAGAAATGGAAGCGGGCTGTGATTGAGTGGGATAGGTATCATTTGGTGGAGGTGGGCTTGTGTGGTGTAGGTGGGGCGGTGAATTTAGAGGTTGTTGGGCTTGCGAAGTTGGGCTGATAGTTGAAAGGCTCGATATTTATGGGCTCATCATGTAGATCGGTTGGTAGTATATGTGTAGGGACATCTTGGACATTAGTTTGTACATTTGGTGTATTTGGGTGAGTCATGGGCGACGATTGTATGATATTAGAAATGATATTAGACAAGTCATCCAAAAAGTCATACGAGGGACTCACGGTGCGTGTCACAGAACTAAGCAAAAAAATTGTCTCATCAAAACTAACATGTTAGGAAATCATAATTTTATTTGTGTTATGGTCAAGGAAACGATAGCCACGATGATTAGTGGCGTGAACTAAAATTATAGAAGGTGTAACGCGGGGTTCAAGCTTGTGATTGTATCAAGGTGAGGGTAGAAATGACACCCAAAAGTACATACAATACTACAATCTTGTGTGGTTCCAAAAAGTCAGGTAAAGGGGATTTCATTATCTATGACGCACGAGGGTAAGATATTTTTTTTATAGGTAAATAACCTTATTAAGGGCTTCAATCCAATATTTAGGAGGTAAGTGAGCCTGAAATAATAATATGTGAATATGGTTGTTGATGGTTCAGATCATCCTTTAAGATTTCCCGTTTTACTGTGAAGTGCGAAGACAAGAGAAGCAAAACCGAATCCCATTATTAGAAAATAACTTATGAAAGGCATGGTTGTCAAATTCACCACCATGATCACACTAAAATGATTTTATTTCACACTTAAGTTGAGTGCGAACAAAGTTACGAAACAACACAAATTTGGACAAAACATCAGATTTATTAACTAACGAATAAACCCAAACCTATTGCGAATAATATAAAAAAAACATAGTAATTAAAACCAGATAGACTCAGAAGTGGTGAAGTCCACAAGTCTGAGTGTACAATATCAAATCAAGACTCAACTGAAGTAGTAGAACTAACAAATAGAAGCCTCATGTGTTTGACAAGTTGACAGGCATTACGAAGAACGGGAGACTTCTCTTTAGTAGACAAAATAGAATTACTGGAAGGAAAATGACGTAACACTTCACTTCATGGATGTCCAAGACGCTGGTGCCACGTATACTGACTGGTGAGGAAAGAATGAGGAATGGTGGAGGGCTTCATAACAGGGTAAATATCTCCAGTGCTATCACAGTGGAGCAGCACCCGACGAGTTTGAAAGTCCTTAACACAAAAACCAAAATAAAATTCAACAGTACAATAATTATCACGAACGAACTGACGAACATAAATCAAATTTTTGAATATTAGGAGTAATAAGAACGTTATTTAAATGAAGTGGTCACTATGGCCAGAGTTGGTAACATGTATAGAATGCTCGTCACCAACCACGACAGATGGATAAACACGAATTGCAAACATCACTAAGACTATTGACAAAATCATTAAGGTGAGAAGTTGCACCTATATCCATGTTCCAGTTACCTGTAGCAGGTTTTTGAAGTGTCACAGCATGAAAAGCATTTGGAAAAATAGTATCTTGACCCGGTAGCTGACCCAAATTCCCGGCTGACCCGCCTAACCTTGCTGACCCGATTGACCGACCTGTTGGACCCGAGAGTTCGGGTTGACTCAGCTGTCCTAAATTATCCGATAGACCTGGTTGTGCTATTGATTTAGAAAATTGGGTCGGGTTTTACATTAACTGGGACGGGTGGAACATATGTGGTGGATAAGTAGTGGCTTGGGCCAGTAGTGGATAAGTAGAACCCAGTGGGCCATAAGTAGGTGCATGCGTAGGAGTTAAGTGAAATGCTAATGGGGTAGGGTACTAGGGGGTTGTGACACAGTACACCCCAATTTAGCCAAAAGTCCTTGCAAGGTTATGAGATCATTTTGTGTCAAATTTGATGAGGATGTAACATAAAAACTAAGCCCGCGACTTGACGATGAAGAAGGATTACCATGAACCCCATTATGTAGAAACTTGCAATATGAACCAAAGTGACACGAACCTTTATTAAAATTAAAGCAAGGTTTGTTTACCTTTTCCATAGAAGGAGAAGAACAATGAGCATTAGAACCAAAGTTAGCCAATAACACCATTTGTGACGAGGAAGTAGAATCAACAAAAGTATCTTGTACCCGTGACTTTAACCTCAATTCTTCCATAGTGAGCATAGAGTGGACCGTTTTAAGATCTGGGAAAGGATCTCGATGAACAATAATACCGTTTACATTATCATACTTAGCAGGAAAACCTTCAAGAGAAATATTCACCACGTCCTCATTTATAAGAGGTGACCAAAGACTCTTCAAGAAAGTAGCAATAGATTCAATTTTGTGAAAATACGCATCAATGCTCAAAGCAACCAATTTCAAAGAGCTTAACTCGGCTTTTACATCAAGAAAACGAGTATGTTTGTTATCTTGAAATATCTCGGCTAGAATATACCAAGCATCCTTAGCCATTTGAGGATTTTAATCCACGAGTCGAGATTCAAGAGGTTTAGCAATTGTGGTTAATATCCATGATAAAACGATTGAATCAATTTTCAATCATTCTGCATCAGGATTCAACCCCATCACTAGATGTTTTTCCTAAGATATTCTCCAAACGCTCATGGCCTTTACAAAGATGTTTGAAGAAATACGTCCATGATGAGTAGTTCATTTCATGAATGTCCAACTTGATGGGAACAAGAAGGGGTAGATTGGTGAGTGTCATGAGTTTATCCGACTTGATAATGATAGTAGAGGTTTGAAGAAATACGTCCATGATGAGGAGTTCATTTCATCAATGTCCAACTTGACGGGAACAAGAAGGGGTAGTATTGCCTAAGGTTTGGGTTCGATGAAAGGTAGAATATAGTAGGGTTTTAAAAAGGGAGTGCATGAACAATGATAAGGTTTAGGGTATTTAGGGCTTGTAACAAACAAAAAAATACATCTTATCCAATAGATACCAAAGACTACAAATAACAGAGAACTTTAACAAACAACGAACCAAAAGCTTCGACTGGTAATCACAAATACCAACTGTTGATTAATCACCATACACTAAAGTCAACTAGTAATAAAAAATACCAACGACTAATAAAAGAAAACGAACGTGTTTTCGTCGACTTGTAATCATAATACCAACGATCGATGTAAGAACAAGTGTTTAAACGGAATTGATTGTTTAGGGTTGAGGATCATATTACTGGTGGCTGATACCATGTATATGTGTTTCGTGTATATTGATATCACTCAATAGTACATATATAATGTGTAAACCCTAACCAATAACACACGGGCCTTAGCCCATATAAAATACATACAAACTATAGTAAATATACGACCAACAAATATCGGTCGAGATTGTCCCCGAAACTCAAGAATCCCATATCGAGTATGAACACGATATCGATTACCATAAGGGCAATTAATCGGTCAATATTGGGTGATAAGGAACAAGTATGATACCGATCCAAAATGGATATTTTGGGTCGTTTGCTCATCCATGTATTGTATTAAGAGCATCTACAATGCATCAAATTTTTAAAGAGTTGATGCATTTAATGCATAACTCATTTAATGACTTATAGTTTTTGCAATAGCTTGGAGTTTGCCAAGTCTTTTTTAAACTTTTTAAAAAGTCATTGTAAAACCTCATATCACAATGCAAAAAAACTCTTACAAAAACTTGATAAAATAGTAAAAAGCTGGTTTTCTATGATTATATATGGCAATCATTTTATGAAATAATAGTGTGTCAAAGAAAGGGAAATAAACAGAAAAGTTGGTTTTCTATGATTAAAGATAAGTTGGAAGTCCTCATAGATTTAATGCAGTTCGTTAGCATGTCTCGATCATGCAATGCTGTCACAATGCTTTTATGCTTTATCTGTATCTATGAAAAAGTGTTAAAAATATGCTCATACAATTACATGTACAAGTTGTCGATTGTCAATACACTAAGGCTGATGCTAACGGTTCTGTGGTCACCCCCGTCAGATTAGCGCCAACTTAGTTTTCTCTTTTTAAAAATACACTCAATCGCAATTTGCTAATGGTGACCGCAATAACGATTGTAACTAGTTTTTTTAAATTAAATTTCCTTCATAATTAAATAGACATTACAATAATAATTTAACTAAAATAAAAAAACATTACGATAAAAATTAAAGTGCTTCTCAATTTCTTTTGATCAAAATGACAAAAAATATAAACTTTAAGGACTAAGAGTGTAAATTTGTTTTTTTGCAAAATAACGAAAAAACAAACAATAAAAAGGTTTCTTCTTCTTCATTTGCTGCAACACCCCAAACTAAAAAAAAAAACACACATTTAAAAGAAAAAAGAACAAAAGAAAAATGACTCACACACAAACATACAAAATTGTTTCGATTGGCAAGTAAACGGAAACATTGAAAAAATTGGGGTGGAACGCGGTTGGAGTGAGTGTTGCTATGGGTGGGGGTGGGGGTGGGGAGGGTTGTGGAGTAAAATAAAAATAAGAACATTATATATTTTTTATATCAGTCACTTATATTATTACTCAAATTTGTTTACGTGACTATATTGATTCATCATAAATTATATAATCTAAATGAGTTATGAATATTTTATTGGTGCATTTACATATATTTTTAAGAAAATTTTAATATTAACATATTTTCTCAAATTTTGTTTTAAATAGCATTGTACATCTTGTATTGAAAATTTATATTTTGAGAAAATATATAATTTTAAAGTTTTATTTGAGATATATGTAATTCCCTCGATTTTATTAGACAATTATTAAGATAGGGGCAATTACATCTATATCGTTACTAAAGTTCAATATTACATTAATGTCCTTTTCACTTTTGTAATTACGTCAATATCATTCTCAAACTTTTGTAATTATATTAATATCTTTTTCAAACTTTTAAATTCGCGTATATATCCCAAAATCAACATGTTCTTTCATCACTTGAGGCTAAAAAGTATATATGAACAATATGTTCTTTCATATATATATCCAAACTTTTGTAATTACGTCATCATGTTCTTACATCAATCGAGGCTAAAAAATATATATGAACAATATAATTATGATGAATATCATAGATAAATAAGAGCTAAATAATAGCTAAATAACAGTTTTTGAATTTAAAATTAATATAATTATAAATTAATTAATTTCTGGATATATATATATATATATATATATATATATATATATATATATATATATATATATATATATATATATATAGTGTAAGGTTATTTTCAGAACCAAAAAAATTGCGATAACTGCGAGAACCAATCTTAACCGTCGGATATTTGATCAATGGATAAAAGTAATTGTGGCATAAATGTAAATAAATAGAAAACAAAGGAACATTTTGGAATGACTAAAAGGGTTATAAAGTAATTTCATATATATCCTCAAAATAAACTGTTCATTTTTTATTGGATCTAAAAGAATCAGTTTGAATAAAAAATCACTTCTTCATCTCAACCCTAGCCGCCTCACTTCTCCATTTTCATTCAATCACCACCATTGAACCCTTCTAAAAACCGAGATGAATTATTTTTTTTAGTTATATGATCCAAGAAACTCGATCGGTTTCTCAGTTTTATGATCCAAGATTCGTATATGATCCAAGAAAATCGATATACGGTTTTTCAGTTAGGTATCAATAATCTTTTTTTGATTTCGCTACTAAAGGTATGCATAATTTTGTGTGTTCGTTCAGTTTTTATTACATTTTCTTTGTTTATGAAATCGTTTATGATTTTGATTTTTT
The DNA here is from genome assembly GCA_019973895.1 of Chrysanthemum seticuspe. Classification (NCBI taxonomy): domain Eukaryota; kingdom Viridiplantae; phylum Streptophyta; class Magnoliopsida; order Asterales; family Asteraceae; genus Chrysanthemum; species Chrysanthemum seticuspe. Next base: position 244,255,709 of record BPTQ01000007.1, on the reverse strand, counting down.
CTCAAATTGTTGATTAAAGTCATGATTTTTGTTTCAAATTATTTTTGGTTTTGTGTTGTTTCACTTGTATGTTTTACGCTGATTATGTAGATGGTTCAATTCATTATTATATTTAAAAGCATCTTGTTCATATAGCATAAAGAATCAAACAGCAAGGCTTTTTTTTCGTCAATTCATGAGCCTCATCATAGTTTCAGTTTCTAATATTTCAGTTATTGAAAACAGTATTTTAATTGGGTTTGTAGTTCATCAAATAGTTTATCTTATGTTTAAGCAAAAGTCCAAGTGATTTAGGCAATCAATCGTTCATCAACAAAAGTCCAAGTGATTTAATTATTTTTCCATCAATTGTTCGTCAACAAAAGTCTATGATTTGTTAGTAGCATGTGATGGTGTTTACCGAAAAGATATTGAAGCAACTTGTTTGGAAATATGATACTCATTTTGCATTGTAGTTTTCACAATGTTTGTTTATTTTTTATTTTTGTAATAAACTTCATCTTTAAACTTCATCTTTAACCATCTTCATCTTTAAACTTCATCTTGAAAGTGCATATGTGCTTTTTACATTTTTTTGTTGAATGTATTGAAAGTACATATATGTTTTAAATTATGCATATATGTTTATTTTGTGCATATGTGTTTGCTAGCTCTAATTTAAGGATGCACTTGTGTTTTGTGGTTGATATAAAATCAGTTGAATGATGTGCATATGTGTTTTAAGTTTAAAGTGCATTTGTGTTTTATATGTCTAGTAAAAATCTGTAAAAAATCAATGAAAGAGGGTTTGCATATGTGTTTTATGGCTAGTTAAAAGTTAATAAAGGGTTTTGCATATGTGTTTTAAGGTTCATATAAACCAAAGATAGGGTATGAATATATGTTTTAAATTTTACATATATGTTTATTTTGTACATATGTGTTTGCTAGTTATAATATAAGGATATTTTGTGTTTAGTTCTGATTTAAGGGTGCATTTTTATTTTGTGTATTAAGGTTGTCCTAATCTCTCAAAGAAGTTAAGAATATGGTCTTATGTGCACAAGTCAGAATTATATTACGCATACATGTTTTCACTCATTTTATGGCTGGTAAAAAACTAATGAAAAGAGTGTGCGTATGTGTTTAAAGGCTGTATAAATCAAGAAAAGAGGTATTCATTTATGTTGTAAATTGTGCATATTGTATTTGCTACTTGCTTATGATAAAAAACCATTTTTTTGTAGTTTTAGGTACCAAACATGTTTGATAAAGATGAGGACCATGATTGATATAAAGAGTGCACATGTGTTTATAACAAGTAAGATGAGCGAGACGATAAAAACATATGTGCACAAGGATTAAAAATACATCTGAAGATTTCATGGTTTCTTGAACTAGGCGAGAAATACATGTGCATGCCTAAAAGATGAACCATCTATTAAAAACATTGGATTATGTACATGTGCAAGCTTCATATATGTGTAATAAAATTGAATTCAAGTGTAAACATAGCAGAGCGAGTAGAATGAACAATATTTGTGTACACGTGAGAAATATAGTTAGTACCAGGAGTAGAAATAGTTTGTACAAACCATGGATTTTGATGTTTTTTTACCAAAAAATAGTATTCGTTCATCGTTTATGTTATACGTGTTAAATGTTGTATTTACTTATGGAGAAAAGAACTAAATATGTCGGAAATTTGTGTATGCGTGTGAGAAAAGTAATCAAAAAATGGTCGGT